>LT855408.1:4272455-4293343 GCA_900184765.1 Hymenoscyphus fraxineus
GTAAAGTATGTTGTAAGTTGTAAGTTGTAAGGTAATTGTTCTATGGGTATTTTAGCTAAGGAGTATGATGGGTAGGTATTGAGAAGTAGCCTAGTAGGTGTTGAGAAGTAGGTGTTGAGAAGTAGGTATTGAGAAGTAAGAATTGGTTTTTTTGTGTTACTTGTGTACTGTGAGGTCTTAGGATACTGGTAATTATTTTATAATGTAGGGGTATAGGGAGGAATGCGCGCCTCTCGCGGTTTTTAGTTTTTAGTTTTTGGTTTTTGGTTTCTAGATTAGGTTAGGTTGGGTTAGGTTAGGTTAGAATACTTCCAGTTTTAACGAGAGAGGAGAGAAGGAGGGGGATGGTGGGTACTAGGAGCCTAAGAGGGGGGTTATATTTTATATTTTGTATTTTATGTTTTATATTTTATATTTAAGTAGTTAGTAGTTAACATATAAGAGAGGTAAGTATTACTCTCTCTATATATACTAGCTATTCAAAGTTATTATGTTATATTGAAATTCTAGTTCAAGTAAGTTGTAACGTAATTATCTTAAATTAGCTATCTAGTATAATAAGTAATAAGTAATAAGTAGGTATTAAGAAGTAATAATTGTTTTAATTAATTTTAGTATATTACTTATATATTATAAGGTCTTAGAATACTAGTAATTATTTTATAATCTAGGGGTGTATAGAGTGTTGCCAGCCTCTCGCAGTTTTTAGTTTCTGGTTTCTGGTTTCTAGGTTAGGTTAGGTTAGGTTAGCTCGGGTTAGGTTAGGGATGAGGCTGAGGGATATAATAGGTTAGGCTGTTGTTTTAGGATTTTAGGGATAAAGGGATGAAGGGATAAAGGGAGGTATACGAGGTATGTAGTTCAGTAGTTCAGTAGTTAAGTAGTTAAGTAGTTAAGTAGGAATAGGCTAGAGGTAAGTACTAAGTAGCTGTTTTGTAGAGTAGGGTATTGTGATCACGTTACTTCTCTTTGTTGGGATTTCAAGGTTGTTGATTGTGTTAATACTTACAAATAAGCGGTTATTAGTTTAATTTAGTAGAGGATTTGTAGGTATTGGGTGTTAGATATACTTGGGATAGGAGAGTGAATACTAGTTTTGAAATTCTTGGGAGGTCTAGTATAATAGTAATTTTACTCTAGGTTTAGGATTTTTGTTGTGTTTTATTCTGGGGTAAGTAGAGAGGTGTGAGGATGGAAATGCGATTGGGAAGGTTCTACGGCGGGTTCTAAGGAGTATGCATGTCAATTTTTGTATAACAATGCTACAGAGTGAGCGTAGGCAATTGTGTATGAAGAAAAACGCCCGAGGTTCATTAGTAGACAAGCCCTTCTTTGAATGTGTCGCTTCATCCAAGTTCCAGGAGGGGAAGTCACGTGGCACCGTCTTAGACAGGGCTACCCGACAACACCACTACTTATTAGCTAGCCACCCACACTCTCTTAGAACCATATACGAATATACAAGATCATATTCAGTGTCCGGGCCTAAGAAGGTAAACCAACAGAATGGGAGATAGGGGAGTTCCGAAACATCAAGGTCATTTATAAGTGAAACGAAAAGTGAAAGCTATGAAGGCTTGAGACCTCAAATGATAATTCTTCTTTTTTAGTGGTAGGCTACGCTCATCTGAACCGAGACAATCCAGAGTCCCTCAATCAAGCGCTACGGACCCGAAATGAATGTGTTGTGAAAGAGACAGGTATGAGTGATGATAACTCCAAGCAAGAATGAAATCAACCACTGAATAATGGTGGTTCGTTGTTACAGACGGAGTACAACTTGATCTTTGAAGCCCGGTAGAATCTTACTAGCTGAGGCCAGTATTCAACATCATCCAAGTCGCAGCTCCCTTCGACCAGTGGGCAAACATGCCATAAAACCACCTCTCTCAACTTCGGATAGCGCGCCCGACCTTGGCAAACCCCTTTGAGAACCTGGATTAGTTCACCAGGCATTGGAAAATACACGGTTTGCTCATGCGAAACTGTAGGGATATCCGGTGTCTTAGCGAACGGAAAGATGTCATCAATGTACTCATTGAGTCGACCGCCTGGAAATCCAATCTGAAGTTCTTCGAGGTTCGGAGGAAGTATTTGGGACATACGAAGTGGGTGTATGTCGTCATCTGAAGGCTTTTGATGTCTAAGAAGGCTTTCGGGAGGAGACAACCACGTCACAGGAAGTCCAAGTCGCTTAAGCCGTGGAAAGTTGTGCAAGTCCAATGTTTGTCCAGAGTAAAAGCAATCGGTAAAATCTTCAATGTCGTCACTAATGATACAATCTTCCCCAAAGATGAATAGTTCTTCGAGTGTGTCGGAATGTGTAGCATAGAGAGCCATTTGAAATTCAAGAAGCATGAAATTATCCACCTCTCTATTGTGGTTCATGTATTTTGATCCGTCTGCGTCAAGACGATCAATCTCGAAATGAAAAGACCTTAACGCTTTTGGCCATGTGAGAAGCTCGTACAGGTCGTCGCTGGGTGCAGTGCTGTTCGTCAATGAGAGGGAAGTGAGACCTAGAGTTTTCTCCATTTCCCCATCTGGACCATCTCCAAGAGGCACAATATCATCCTCAAACTGCGCCCATTCTCGTTTGCCAGCGATAGATACGCTCTCCAAATGCTGAGGGACTGCACAGAGATCGTAGATCATGTTTCTTTCGCCGCCCCCCACCCGGAGCTCATCTGAAAGAGCGAAGTAATACCACTGTGGGATATGAAAAGATATGATGTTTTTCTGGATGCAATTTTCTGGATCTTCGTCGGGGTCAGCGTCAGGATCATGATCAAGAAGCTCGGCTACAGAAACATGTATATTCAAATTTGATGATCTAAGAACCTCCATCAATCTACAGCCCCTGATACTAGGTTTCCAGAACACGCTGACGCCTTTCACGAGAGCTCGGAGTTTTTCGGATTCCTCCATTGTCCTTAGGAAACTTTCGTAGTTGACGATGGCAAAGGCATTTTGCCGCTCCTGTCGATCGTATGAACCAATGCTTTGTCGATTCGGACTTGACCAGTCAGGAAAAGCAAACTTTTTGTCGGTCCTTCCATCGACAGCTTGGATTGGGATATCGGATTGCGAGGAATAATAAACATAGCGGTAGAGAAATGGAGTAGCAATGATGTTCCAACGTCTGCAAACCAATGCAGCTTGTGGGAGAGTCCTCGGGGAGGACTTTTTCAGGATATGTCTAAGGAGTTCGGGCGGGAAGAGTGCCTCAAAAGATAAAGACATGGGGTTATTTTGAGGTAGGAATATGTATGGCAGTGACGGATTTCCCAATAATGTGATGAATCTTGACGTCTTGCAGAGGTACGGTACCTCCGTGTGAACGGTGGTATGCCTGCATAGTCTTTGAAGCCTGGACCTCGGAAGGGACGATCGTGTTGAGTGACTGGACGAGTAAACATTTGAAGGATCGGCTCCTGTTACCTTCACCGAGTAAATTTCAACCAATAGAGATGCTTGATACCTCGCTTAGTCATATCATTCGTTGCAAACTAGCCATTTTTCCCACCTCATTCCTTCCTCACATCATCTCGCGAGCCAGACTGCCCATGAATTTCCATATCATCACTTTGATGGCAACAAGACGTTCCATCAGTGTACCGGTTTTCATGCTTGGTCGTGAGCTTCCATCGTTGACCCACTGCTGGAAGTTCAGAAGTTCAGATACCCTACTGCATCGCCATCACCAGCTTGCAATGCACTTGCCCAGCACATTCGGGGCAGGTGCATCACCTCCTAAGGTCTGGGAACCTGTGGTTTACATGACTTGTTGTGTCGAAACCATAGCTTCCTCATCAAACCGCTTTCTGGAGTCTTGGTAATGCTACCCCTCCCTCATGTCTCATTTTGTACAGGTATGTACAGTACATGGTTACGCATTATTGTCGAATCCCACGAGTCTTGACGAAAAACCTGATTTAACTGGAATTTTCTTCTCAGTGTTCTCACGCACTCCATTTCAAGAATATGGCATATTAAATTTCAATAATCACAAGGCTTTGTTTTGATTATGTTTTGGCTCTATTTTTCGACGGATCCCCAATTACGTCTCTTGTGAGTAGTTGAAACCAAATTACCTCACACGTTACACATATACAACTCTCTCTCCCAAGTACCAGATATCTGGCACCGGATGTTAGTGTGGTCCGTGCAGGGTAGTCGTGTGGGCCAGTGAGGTGCATGTTGGTTTTCCCTTGCTCGCAGTTCCCTTCTCTTCTAGGTAAGTTCACGGAGCTCGCCCTCGTGGGGTTACGAAGGATGGCGCAATTTGGGTGCCATGAACCACGATTCCAACAACTCTTATATTAATATTTCATTAGAAGGAATAGATTTCTCACAATCTTCATTTCAATACAAAAGCTTCCTCAAACCTCACGACTTTACTTCCAGCTTGAAGTGCAACTTTTCTTCTTAGTTTCGATTGGTCGAAAAAACCTTGTGTTACCTTGACTGAGTGTTTGAAGGAGCAAACAGCAAGGCTCGTACATGCATGCTTACGTTTTTCTTTCCTCCAAACGTTCTCAGCGCATCCCATGACCTGTTCCTCGTAGTAGCAAATATTGATTGAGTCTTTGTCGTGAGTAAATTGATTTTACTCTACTTATTCTTCCAATCATTTTGTACAGTTACGTTTTATTTTCTTTCTCGACTGACATCCGTGGGCCTTCAGTTTTACTATTTTTATGCTACAAACACCTCTTTGAAATATGGTTGAGACACAGGGCCTTAGCCTATCCAATGGGTGGGCCAACGCATTACTATGCCTTTCTATAATATTCGCAATTACTACAACAGCATCTATTATTCTTCGGTTGGTGGCAAAGAGGAAGAATCGACAACAATTGACTGGAGAGGACTATACCATTTTCCTGGCCCAGGTAAGTTTGTTTTGTAACAATTGATAATCCCTAACTCACAGGAGTAGTTTTTCCTATACGTTTTTATAGTGTTATCTATAATGGGTAAGTCCAATGATAAATATATGCAGGTTTTCAAGATAGCTGCTAACTTTCAATAGCAATTTTCTTTGGGGGAGTAGGTCATCATACATACGATTTACCAGAATCTATGGTTCCCACGTTTGTGAAAGTGAGTCTAATATTCGTCAATTCTCTCCATGTCTACCATAATTGACACCAATATAGATTCTCTTAGCGATTAGAGTTACACATACAGTGACAGTTTCCCTCGTCAAAATCTCTATCTGTCTTTTCTACACCAGAATATTTTTCACCAACGCCTTCGCTGTGGCAAGTCGAACTGCAATCGGTATTATTCTCACGTGGATGACTGCCACTATCATGACCTTCTTCCTTATTTGTGCTCCACTTCCCTTCTATTGGGACCACACTATTGTTGGTGGGAAGTGTGGAAATCAGAGAGCTGCATTTACTACCATAGGTACGGTCGATTTAATCACCGATATTATTGTATTCATTCTTCCTATCCCTATGATCTGGCGTCTGCAGATCTCAAAAGACAACAAAGTGGCATTATCGGGTGTTTTTGGACTCGGGCTAAGGTAATTCTCGCTATTGTCCCGGCAAGAAGCTTGTACTGACCAAGTGTTCCTAGTACTGTTATTATTTGCGTCCTTAGAGTCATGACACTTGTTCGTGTAGACCAAGACGTCACATACTCAGCAGCCCCTCCTCTACTCTGGAGTTTCCTGGAACCCGCTGTGGGCATCACAGTAGCCTGTGGACCATTAATCGGACCATTGTTACGTGGAGGACGCTGGGTCAAGGGCGAAACTACCAAAGGCTCCCGAACAGGAGGAAGTTCTGCGCGCTTTGAGCGGATTGATGAGCCGCAGCATCGGCTGCAGAGTATTCATGTGCAGAATGGGAAGAGTGCTGCGACTCTTAGTCCTATGGGGAATGTTACGGGGGTCACGGGTGGTGCTGGTGACACGAGATCGGTCTCTTCGTCGAGGAGGAGTAAGCAGGAGAATCCTGGGGGGTTGAAGTCGGGGTTTGATTGATGTTATTTTATCCTTTTCGTTTGAATCTCTGTATATAATCTTTCACGTCTAGCGCTCAGGGATTGGACGCTTTCTCCAGAGTTGTCTGGTATTGGTTGCGAGGCTTTTGGCTTTTTACGCTGTTTTGAATTGGGCGGGTTAGTGTGCCTCTTAGTCATAGAGGCTCATAATGTTTATGTAATTTCCGTGATATTCAGAGCGAAAATGCTGCCATCAAAGGAATAAAACAAGTAGTAAAAGATGTGTGGCCTCGTAGTCTTTCTGGTGAAGATTTGAAACCTTAGTGAAGTCTTTGGGGACGAAGATCGAGTTTTAAATCGAATGACGGCATATCTAGTCGAAGTCAACGCATTTATTAGTGATGTTGGTGATGTTGGTTGCGTCTCAAACGAAATTCACATATTAAAGCACTCCCATTGGCCCTGGTCTGGCTTCACGATTTTGCTATAATAGGCTCCCGGTGGACAAGAAAAGTGGCAGAGATCTCTTTTATCTTGTTATCCTAACTTTAAAAAAAACCACTTTATTATATTATCTATTTATAACAATTAAAATGATTTAACGAAAACGATAGAACAATGAGGGCAAATTGCTCTAGATATTTTGAATATTTTGGTACTTGGAATTGACTTACGCTAGTAGTTTAAAAAATGAATCTCTGCTACTTTTCTTGTCCACCGGGAGATGGGGTCACAGGCTACGGCAAAATATATTTTTCAAAATTGCCGCATTAAGCTAGTAGTAAAAGGCTCGTGAGCGAGCGCAACATGCTAGAGCATAACTTTTTTGTGAGTACAATATAGTTTGAAACCAAGGTGGATATTTGCTTGTGGGTGATTTGTGGCTGACAGCATAACGCTTATTGGTGGATGAATGTTCATCCACGACTTCTGTGAGTTGACCGTTGCCATGTAATTTCACGCAGATTCCTGTCCATCAGAGGCCAAATGTTTCTGAGGCTCAATTCGTAAGTAATCCTACCAGATGTTTCAAGCTTCAAAGTTAGGGTTGAGAATAGCATAAGAGATCTGATCATTACTTTACACAAGGTCATATAAGTCATTGTGTCAAAAGTCTAGCACAAATAATTCAATTAACCCAAACGTCTGAATGAACGAAGAAAGATTGGAGTCAATTATTGTAAGATGTTGAAATAATTATTTCAGGTTTATGAGCCTATTTGGTACAAGTTTGTTTTCAAGAAGGTTGTGTAGAACAATGGTAGAAATAAATCTGCTAACAGTTGGTAGCACAAGGTGTTAAGGAATGCGAAAGGATTTTTAGTATTTATTGATAGTCTTAGGTTCTTTATTATTCTACTAATTTCTTGGTTCTTTAAGCTTAGTATGCCTTGTTACTATTATTACGGCATACTTGAATGCCCTGCTGCAGCATTTCAAACGGCGAATTGCAGCTTCCTGTGGGCTGGCCCCCAAAGATCATCACGGTAAATCGCCTGCTGTCTTTAAATAGTACGCCTTACAGAAACAGTTGGGATAGATCATTGATACTGTTTGCAAGCTAAACTAGTCTGCAGGTTTCGTGCTTATACTATAAAAACCACAATCTGTCACGCTTGTGAGAAAACCCTTGCCAGGATTGAAGGATCAGGCGAGGTCTCCCTTTGGATTGTTAGCTTACATCGTCACTGTAAGAACCTTCAAAGTTTAACACAATCTTGCAAACATAGGGAAATCACAGAGCTGTCAAGCATCAGCTGGTTATTTAATTCTAGTGATCTTCCTTACAAGATGTACGCATCAAAAGTGGCTCAGCGGTATCCGTAATGAGATTCTAATAAGATCAAAAATAAGGAAAAGTAGTTAGCCATCAATCAGAATTGCGAAATGTATTGCTCTTAGAGCTAATGTTGGTTCTCTCGCCATCCCTTGAGAGCTGGGTCATTCGATTTATCATCTTTTGATTGGTCAAATGCCTCTTAGCGGTCTTGGAATATTATGACGGTCATCAGTCGTTCTCTATGCCGGAATACCAGGTGACTTCTTGACTCAGACATCTAACCATAAGTCACTCGGTGCTAAATTGCCGTCACGATACTGACAGGCAATAGAATATATTCACTAATCACTTTTACGCATGCTGAAACTTTCATACCCTAATATGCCAGGTAAGGCAAAACATAATTCGACCTGAAAAGTCCATCCCCTAAAACTCGAGTCAGTGTTTCCTGACAGCTCGGAAAAGTCTGGACTTCATAACATCGTTGTTTATATTCGGAATGCATTAAATTCTACAGCAGGACTACTAAACTATGTGGGTACCAAGGACCAGGTTCAGCACCAAAAATTGATTCCCGTCTAATGCTGTTTCAGATCAGCTTGAAATATCTTTGACAATCGCGTCGATGCACTTTTTGACGCATTTCAAATCATCCTCATCTTCAAGATCTTTCTCTGTGAGAAACTTGCTGATCCAGAACTTCATCCACTCTTCCTTTGGAAAGGATCCTCCCAAACGTCCTAGCTCATTCCTCAGTTCTTCCATAAATCTTCGGATCCCAAACTGCCAACCCCACTGTCTCCCGAAAGGCACACTCATGTAGACCCAGAGGCCAAACCCAACCAGGAATACAAATACGATAAATGTCGTACTTATATTACCCGGAGGATTTGGATTGGGTTTGTATTCCGGATTCATTTCTTTCAGGTTTGCTTCCAGCCAAGCGTCTGCCCCAACCAGGAAGCTATATCCCAAAACCATTACATATACGCTTTGATAGATCCCCTCTGTGTGACAAAATCCCACACCATGATATCCTTTAGGATTGACAAGGTAGTAAGCAATTTGTAACTTGGTCGGGTAGTCGTCATAATGTGGTCGGTGAAAAGCAGCCAACCTATATTTACTTTCCTCGATATCATTCTTCAGCCATCCCATCTTTGCATCCCCAAATATTTTCCCATTGACATTTTTGTATCCCGATCTCAAAATATCCCCGAAGCAAGGCGTGTAGATAAAGGACAACATAAATCCCAAAGATTGCCATAATACGTTTGTCGGTGAGCGGTTTTTTCAATTGCCAGTCAGAAGGCCAAGCGAAGGATAAATCGTAGTTGAAGTATTCCTCATCTTCTGCTTTCCATAGGCCGGGCTTCGTAATACTACAGGAAACCCATAAAATGAATAGCCAGGACGACCATTTTAAAAAATCGAAAGTTTTGGGTGCTTCGAGAGTGGCGACAGGCCGGACAGGCCCTACCTTATAGGTTCCTCATCTAGGAGCGAAGGGTTGCAATGAGGGCATTCAGGGCATTTCATTTTGCTTCTTGACTGGCAGTAGTTGTGTTATATGGCTGTCTTGTCTTTGCTTCCTTAAAAAGGTATATAGAGTATGAGAAGTTGTATGTCAGTTTTGGCATGAAGAATGAAGAATAAAGATGATTGTGCGCTGGAGTAGATATGCTAATAAATACTAAATAGAAGCGGTGCATCGATAGACGGAAATTAGTTCGCTCTGGACTGGTGCCATACGCTTTGATTACGTCACTGAACTAGCCTTACTGGTATGCACTTCCGGCGCTTATTTTTACGATAATACTCGCTTTATTTGAGTAATGGTATCACTCCCTCAGATGTACCGCAGCTAACTTGAAATAGTTAAGCCGTCGTTGAAATGGTAATAGGGCCTAACAAAGTCAACCCAGCACGGATTGCGAGAAACCTTGATAAGTAGAGCTTAGGAGGAACAAGTGAATCCTCAAAGCTCATAAGAGCGCTTGGGCAAGTAAGAAAGCTGCGCGAAACTCTGGACAGACCTAGTGGATATTATTCTAAACGTCTCGTACAACTAAAACAGTTCTCTGAGAGATTTAGAATAATCAAAATTAATATATCTTTATTAGCCAAAGTGATTTGGAACAATTAAGTCAATTGTTCTAGGAATTCTAATTTTACAGGGTTTCAAAAGTGTGTCCAGAGTTTTGCTCAACTATCCTACGCTAGTATACACCACGGCAAGCGTCCCCTTTTGTACTCGCTTAACTCTCCCAAAACGACCAAAATTGCTTGCTGCATTTTCTAATGTTATGATGAAGTTTTGTAGACTGGCTCATTTTGATAACCGATATGATTTCGACATGAAGGATTGGTGGCGTAAGCAGTTGCAAGGGTAGGTAGGAGCTGTGCGACCATGCAAAGCGGCTGAGACATGGCCCCCAAGCATCGCTGAGGTTCAGTATCTTTCCCATTTTAATATCATTCATAACTAGCTTATAGCTCAAAGATCCCTAGCCAGCAAGCATGGAGCTGTGTGTTCTCTGTCAAAACTTCGACATCCGAGCCTTGCTCCTTGCTTCCGCGGCGCAACCTCCAGAATCAACAGGGAACGCAGATCGAAACTTCGTCGATGCACAAGATTTTCGACCTCCAATTCCTCATTTTTACCCTCACTATACTACCATTCTCGATCTCAAGCATTCCGCTGAAAAAGGATGTCCATTGTGTACTCTCCTTTGGGATACTTGGATGGCTACATTGCCAAATTCGGAGTTTCCAGAGGGGTTTTATGAGCGGATTTTTGATGGTCAGATTTTCATTGGATCTAGTGGATGGATGGTTTCTAGACAAGGAGTTCCGTATGTGACTGTTGGTCAGAAGACTGTGGATGGGAAGAGTAGGACGCTTTGTTCTTTTGAGGCTTTTGCTGAGCGAGGTAAGAAAGCTGTCTATTAAGTCTGTACCTCATCAGTTACTCGGAAATGTCTATGGCAGATCAGGGTATTGTTCTTCTAGAGCGTTTTGCAAATGGATCGTTAGATTTACTCACTCACTCTTGGAAGATGACCTTGCAAATTTATTTTTGGACGAGGTCAAATAACTAACAATTTGCAGACGAGATGCCAGAGGATGGACCTTCGGTACTTTGCACCGCCATATCTGCAGACTCTGCTTCCGAAAGCTGCGTAGCTCTTGGAAGGAATTGGCTAGACATTTGTCTTGAAAAGCACGAAAAGTGTAGAGGCCTACCAAATACCGATGGAACATTACCAACACGTGTTATTGACGTTGGTGATAAAACCCAGCACCCTAGACTCATTACCACGAATAGCAAGAATGGGACTTTCATAGCATTATCATACTGTTGGGGAGGAGCATCAGATTTTGTATTGAATGATGACACTATGCCTTCTCTTACCCAGGGCGTTTCTATACACGAATTTCCGGCGACTCTCAGAGATGCGGTGATCATCACGAGGAACCTTGGAATCCAGTACATTTGGATTGACGCGCTATGTATCAAGCAAGATTCAAAAGAAGATTGGGCTAGAGAAGCTGCTAAAATGAGAGAAGTTTACAGCGGTGCTATCCTTACTGTTACAGCTTCGAACGCGCCATCTACAACGAGCGGTATCTTTTCTTCGAGAGCCAGTATAAATACAAGGGTACCTATAGAATGGAAAACACCATTGTACTGTACACAGACGAAGAAAGAGGACCCATCAACGTGTATTTACGACCCGGATCCGAACTCTGGGATCATAAACTTCAGGGAAGTCGTCCCACAACAAGAGGTTGGACTCTACAAGAAGCATTGTTAGCCCCACGAACCTTGTCTTACGGAGAACAACAGATGATCTGGGAATGTCCACAGTACCAAGCCGACGAAGGGGGAAGAGTTACCTCCTCTACCGAGGACTACCGATCAAAGGGCTTGTTTCAGGAAGTATTTGTGTATTTTCTCCCTCCTTCCCAGATAGGCACAGTAACAAAAGAAACGTGGGCTCGAAGTGGAGTACAAGTGTCCACATTTATAACATTTTGCCAGTAAAAGAAATCAGTTTGGCTAATAAGGCTGGTGTTCCTATAATCTGAGCCTCAATCCGACCCAGTTGTCGCATTCACTTGGAGTGCACGTCTTTTTGAAGCCTTTCCAGGGTGGAATTCGTTCCAATATCTGAATATCTGAATAATCTTGCGGCAAAAACATCGCTGTGTTTGCAAAGGGTATGGAAGCTTTGGAAAGCCTTAAGTATTCATCAAATAGTCATTTTGTCTTCAGCCAGAATCGCAGTTGACCTTCGAAACAAGTAATAACTAAAACCACTCATATGTATACTGTATACCCCAAGCCAGCCCAAGATATACTAATTTCAGTTTCAAAAAATCGGCTCTCGTAATTCTTCCCACGGCGATCAGGTCACAGCATCGCGGGATTATTTACCGGCGAGATATCACGATAAATTATCGCGGTTCTCGACAAATATTGTATCGGCCCCCAAATCTGGAAGCGGTCCCCCGGTAGACAAGAAAAGTGGCAGAGATTCATTTTTTTAACTATTAGCGTAATTTAATTCCAAGTACTAAAATATTCTAAATATTTAGAACAATTGCCCTTATTGTGCTATCGTTTTCGATAAATCATTTTAATTGTTCTAAATAGATAATATAATATAGTGGTTCTTAGTTAAGTTAGGATAAGATAAAAGAGATCTATGCCACTTTTCTTGTCTACCGGGAGGCGGTGAACCGTGTCAGCACCTTCTCGTGGAAGCCTGATTCTTCGAAGCGCAGAAGATCTCCCAAAGCTGAACCTGTCACCAGCATACAACTTTTTCCATACTCTGTGAAGATCAATCGATAGCAAGATAATCATGATCCCCAGCTTAAGACACTTCAGCGATGACTTTCGAATGACAACTTGGATCTTGATGGTTGCCTGTTTTCAGGCTTTCTTTCTACTATTCCTTCCAGTCTCTGTAGTGATTACTCCACCTATTGCGGCGCTCAGCTCGCGAATCATATACTTTCTTTTGGTCAAACGGGGCATTGTTCGCGATTCACAAGTAGACGGAGTTCGAGCTGGGAAGTATACGGCACAGATCCCGAGTGAAAATGGCTCTTTCTCCGCCAGCCCTTCAAGCCAGGAGGTGGTGGTGTTTATACTAGGCGCTCGATCAAACCAGTAATAATCCATTCCACTGTAGAATCCTGCGGTATATAGACATATGCTAATTTTTGACAGCAACGAAGGTCGTTTTGCGCCAGGGTTCAAAGCATTTGCAGATGTCTTTGGCGCAATGTGGCAAGAGCTTGGTGCAAACCGCACCAAATGGGGATGTAAGATTTTCCCTACACAGTATCTTTTATTTTTATTTCTGACCGTTCGCGCAGATCTAGGCAAGACATCAACGCTTTACTCTACCGACGCAGATTCTGGCAATACCATGGCGTGGATATCATATTGGAAGTCGCTCGAACATCTCCAAGCATTCGCGAAATCACCTGTGCATCAGAAAGGACTCAATTTGTTTTATGAGGGGCAAAAAAAGCATCCTCATCTTGGTATAATGCACGAAACTTACTCTGTACCGAAAGGCCACTGGGAGACAGTTTATCATAACTTTAAGCCTTTTGGTTTTGGTATGTGAATACTGGATAGCTGAGAATGGGGACATTACTAAGGCTCCATAGGTCAAACCAAGCATGTCCGAGGACAAGGTGACAATTCTGCTGAGACAATCAGCCCGCTTATAAGTGCTGATGGCCCAAGTTGGAGCACCATGGCAAAAAGAATGGGTAAGGATAGTGATTGAGAAAAGCATGTTAGCGACCTTATAAGACGATAAAATATGTGTGGTCTTATTAGACTGATTCATGATGGGTGCAGCATGCCAGCATTATTGGTAAAAGATCATGTCTGTTGGGGAAATCAAAACTCGTAGGATTAGCGAAGAAAATCAGTGATTTCCAACATACGTTCGATATATTTCAGCTCACCGATAATACTATGCAGAGTAACAGGACCTTTGATGATACTGATTATGAATTACCATGTAACTTTATGCCAATTGATACGATATTTGGTTGAATAAGTTCCGTGGTTCATAAACTCGGGGCGAGGGTGGGAAAGTTGTATAGAGCTTCCCTAGAATTGATAGAAGAATTATATTGTCGCTAGGTTTATGTTCAAGGTGTTCATATAGTACATAGTGGAATAATACCCGCGATTGTTAAGTGAGTAGGAACTAGGAACTGGTTATAATCGTTGAGCATATTGTCTTTAGAGACGTGAGAGAGGGTGAGTCTGTTTGGCGCTTTCTTCCGTTGGGATGTGACTTGCTGAAAGCCTGTGGTCTATGGAAACAGCAGAGTCCTTCACATTAACGCGATGTTGAATATTATTTCAATTACAAAGCAGATCAGAACATAGTAATAAATAATCAACTTTCAACTTCAGGGCCTGTTAAATACACCTGAAAGAAACCCCAAGAAACCAACAACTAAACCATACTAACAGATGAAATGCGCGTAAGCAATAATGAAAGTCTTCAGTTTGTGTTCACCCTGCCATCCAGAAATTCGCCTAACAGTACCCAGCTGATGAACCCCATTGGCATCGGTTGCCAGCCCAACCCTCACAGACCCACCCACGTCGACGCCCCACCACAACCCTCATATAAACATTCTCCCACCACCAGCCACATTTCTATCTACTCAAATAAGTGTTTTTTCACCCAACGAAAAAACAATACCAAAGGCTGGATAGCTCAACGGTAGAGCTCCTGAAGCTGGCATTTTGGGAGGGGTTCCTTGGATAACTCCATAGAGGTCAGTGTAGGGAAGATCGAGGTTCGACTCCTCGTCCGGCTGCTTTCTCTTTTTTGACTTTTTTTTCTTCTTTTTATTGTATCCATCAGTATCTAGATGTTGTTTGGCTGACTCTTTCTGCAAATATCTTCTGGTGGGTCGGATATACGGAGAGGTTTTCTTTGTCTGTTTTGATTCTCGCTTAACCGGGAGAAAATCGGAGGGGCAACCCTGACCAGAACAAGACAGATCGCACACTCGTTAAGGAGTGAAAGACAACGCTTGCCTGATTGGGTATCAACCTCAACATGGGTNGGTTAAGGTGAAGAACATATTTCAGTAGGCATTTGTTCCGTTTGTTTGTGCAGGGAGACAAGATTGATTTACATTGGGTATATGAAGTTGGTGTTTTTGATGGAGAACGGTAGAACAGAAGGCAGTGTAGAGAGGTCGCACACTTGTTGAGGAATAAAATACAACGCTTGTCTGATTAGGTAGCAACCGCAAGCGTACGCAGACTTCGTGCTCTCTGTCCTTCTGTTTCGTAATTAGGGATCGTGTGGTTTATGATCCTCGTTTGGTAGTCCTGGGTTTCCTGGGTGTGCACCAGCGCCGTTGGAGCTTGGTCCAGAGGGGATTGCTGAGGCGAGCCAAACAGGCCCTTAGGGATCTTGCCAAATCATTCATGCAACCTGAGTAATGGTGGGTAATCCACAGAACAACCTTGTGTTGGCTCCCATATACTTAATATGTTGTCAGGAATGGGGACTGGAATAGAGCATTCCAAAGCGGTAAAAGAGCATGGGGCCCTACCAAGACTATATGCATGTACTGGGGTACGCGGAAAGCTTCTCTTCACATCATCCCAGCATATAAAAAGCAGCCAATTCCCATACTCGGTACCGGTACAGCTTACATTTGCCTATAGTCCCCCTTATATGGTACTGAGTTTTTGACAGAGAACAGACACGGGAAGATAACGAAAGATTTTCGAGATTTACGTGCCGTTGGTGGCTTGAACTGCTGTCTGTTTCACGAGCAGAGTCGTCGTTGAATATCAAACTAGTCCCAAACTAGGAAGATCGCCACGTGCCTACGGAGGTAAGGCCGATAAGTTTTTATCCGAGATATCTCAATTACGTGTTTCTCCCCTCCTAATCACCAGTCGTATTCGTTGCATTTCCAACCGGAATCACGGAACAATCTGATATACTGTACTGTACATACAGCCTGCAGGAGCTTGCTATATTTTTCAACCACGGGTTTAGCAGAATTCCACGGAGAAGCCTATTGCATGATACTGAATTGGGATAGAGTTCAATTTTGCTAAAGTCAATTCATTTTCGGTTTTATCAATAAAAGCGGCATAAGTTTCAACAGCCCTGCTTTTCAGTCTTGCAGGCTACAGAAAACTCTCGTTACAAGGGTGCTAACTAGGGCGGGCTTTTCAAAGATACAGTCAAGGTTAACCTTACCGCAAGGTGATTTTAGGTGCAAAAGAGTAGAGACTCGGAAAGAAAGATTGTATATGTTCTAGATCATCCTGATTGTAAGGTGTTCCTAGGTGCAAAAGAAAATTTGGACCTAAAATTTGTAAGACATAATTGAGGTCATCCTTGCATGAGTACCATTATATCGAGGGTTCTCTGCGATTAGTCCAGAAAGGGAGCTGACAACTTACAGAACAGGTGCTTTTAGGCCAAAGTACTTCCCGCTGCTTTGATTGACTGGCACTACGCCAATCTCATAATGCTCGCTTGTAAACGAGAGGGCCAAACGGAATTAGCGGATTCAGCCACCCGCGAATTTACCAAACTACGAATTCCCTGTGATGAAGAACATCTTGGTTTGACTATGTGTGTGGGAGGGGGCGGGTTGAAGTAGTGAATTGAAAAAGGTACATATTTCCTTTGGTGGGTCCTTGCGTAGAAGATTTGAATCCTTCCATACAAAACATTTTCTGAACTGCCTCTATGATATCATTCTCCACCCAGCATTCCAAAATATTCACCAAGGGACCCGCTGAGCACATTCTCTACAATTAACATTTTGAGCACATTTGCAATTGCCTTCTAAACGTCGACTTTCATTCGCTAATGCACTTTTGCTCCAACTTATAAAGTTTTGAACAATGCCGACTTCAATACTTACCTTCCTTCTGGGTGCTCTGCTCTTCAGTACTTGGACAACTGGGCTATCTCAAGCACCAGCTCTTGCTGGAGCAGGTCAAGCCATCAGTGCCTCTGACAGAATCTACACAGCGGATCAGACATCAAACACCATCACAGTCATCAAGCCTTTGACAAACGAAGTTCTTGGGACAATCTCCTTGGGAAAAACACGTTTGACAGATCAACTCAACCCTCAATATCTTTCAGTCATCAGTAGTCATGGTTTGGGGTTCTCTCAAGATGGACAATATATCAGTCACACCAGTATCGCAACAAACACACTCACAGTCATTCGTACCGCCAACAACAGCATTGTCTCACAAACTACTGTTGATAGAGCATCTCACGAATCCTTCTTTGCGCATGATGGCCAGACTGTGTGGGTTGCTTGTAGAGGCACGAAATTTGTCAATCTTGTGGATCCTATGAAAGGAGGAGTCATTGATAGAATTGCAACTGATGATGGACCAAGTAAGGTTCTATTCAGTCCTGATGGCAAACTTGCCTATGTCAACCACATCAGTGAGTTTATTCTTTATTTTACACTACCTTCTTTCATGACTGAGGAGATGCAATTCTGAGCGTATTTATATAAGCAAAACTTTCAGCCAAAAGCTAATTATAAGTTTCTAGAATCTCCGACTATCAATATCATCGATGTTGCATCACGAAAGGTCATTGAGACAATTTCTGGCTTAGCAGACGTCTTCTCCTCAGATATGATGCTATCGCCAGATGGCCTTCGAATCTGGGCAGTCCACAAGCAAGTTGGAAAAACGAGCGTTATCAACCTTGAGAGCAAAAAGGTCATCGCAATCCTAGATACTGGAGCTGAGACCAATCATCCCAACTTCGCAGTCATCAACGGAACCACACATGCTTTCATCACTGTTGCCTCTGCCAACCAAACCCAAGTTTGGCGACAGGACACACCTAACTCACAACCAACTTTCGTCAAATCGATACAAGCCAAAGGGATTGAACCCCATGGAATTTGGGGAAGTCCGGATAACACACGAATGTACTACGTAAACGAGCACAGCGACACCATGGACGTCGTCGACATCTCAACACTCGAAGTCATCAACACCATCCCCATCGGCCAAGAATCCCAAGCCCTAGTCTACGTCGCAGGAGCCGTCCCAGACAGCGCGGTCTCAAGAGCCACCGGAACCGAAGGGCTCACACAACAAGGTCTAGGAAGACGCTGTGAAAACCGCCTCATCAATGTCACCGGCTCCAAAGAAGCAACCGCCCTCTTCACGATCCGTCAATTGGATGGCTTGGATATGCTGCAGATTATTGGGCGGACTTTGGAGATCAACCAGACGTATGTGGCGACGGCAACATGCAAGTCATGTAATGGTGGGCGCTTGCAGCTTGTCTCATTCAATGCCACCACCCCCATGCCGGGGAAGGCAGGATGTGCCGTTGCGCCGCAAGTGTTGAGCTTTTTGCCTTTCTTTGCCAATTATGATATTGATAGTCTGGAGCTCCGGAAGGCTTAGGAGGATTGGCTGCATAATCTTGTAATAATATTTCTTGGGCCTGGAAGTGGCGATGTTGGGGAAAAGTTCTAGACAAAAATGTGGAGAGATTACTTTGCGTTTTTCTGGGCATGAATGGAGTTTTTCGGGTTTGCTTGTCACGGGCGTTCGATGAATTTTACCCTTGTTTGATAAAGTGAAGCTAATTGAATCTCATATATTCAAAGTGTGGTATCTCCAAAGTATCATTGTCTTATCGACTAATTATCCCATGGCTAATTAACCGATTTGACAGGGGCACAAATGTGTAGTAAACAGACCTTTCAGATATAACCACGCAATTGTAGAGACAAAGACTTCAACATTAATTAATCTATCACCACTCATCATGCCCTCAGCCCACCAACAAGCCAAAAACCACCAAGAACCATAACACCAAAAATATACCCCCTCACACCACACCCTTGCAGAAATATCCTCTCCTCGGGTCCTCAAGGAACCATCCAACCGGTACCAACTAGGACCTCCCTGTCCGAGCCGTCAAATCAAGGCACTCCCCCCCAAAAGAAAACCCGTAAAGTATGGTACTGTCCTGCAACTCGCCTGGATGAAAAGCATTCCATTTACCCGGCCAACCCCCACGGAATACTGCATCTCCAGCCATGGAATTTCAACATCGAAATTGTGTATCTTCGATCGACATCGCTAAATTATCCATCCTATATTCTGCTATTACACGCCACAGAAAAAGTCCAACATGTTGTGTGACCTAAAAAATTAATTATTAATCTATCTAGATATCCTCTCTGCATGTCAAAAACCTGTCAAAGATCTGCAGATTGCTGAATATTCATCCCCACGTCGCGGATCAAGGGAGGAATTCTGCATGTCTCGGCAGGCACCGCGTATGCGGGTTTTCTTTGGATTCAGCTTGCTCGGGTATGGGACTGCAGTAGTTTGCTGTTCAGGTGGTTCGTTGCTATCTGGGCTAGAAATTCAAGGGTGTTTGTTCAGGTCTATAGTAGCTATTTAGGCGACGTATTATTTTCGGTAGCTGTACTTAGATAGGTTTTATATAAGGGCCGGCTTATCTATATAAACTACTTTTATACTATATACTAGGTACTATAAAACATATAAAAACTATAAGAACCTTACTCTAGATAAATCTAACTCTCTATTAGACTTGGGCGCTAATACGATATTTATCGGATTATCGCGATATTTATCACTATATAATATCGATATTATATTCGACGATTCCGATATCGATCGGATTATATTTAACGATATCGATAAATATCGATAATTTAGAGTACTTTTTATAGTATATTTAGGGGTATTTTAAGGGTTAATTATAGAAAAGTACTTATTTATACTAGGTTATATAACTGAATATAAGTTTAATTCTTATAATAGCCGGGCTCCTTAGAGGGTTAGTAACCTAGAAGAGTTAAATAAATCTTACTATAAGTAAATAAGGTATAGGCTTAACTAAATCGATAGTTAAAATTAGAGGGTTTTAGTAGTAGGTCTAAAATCTAAGTACTCCTAAGGTCTTATTAGTCCGGGGCCGGATTTTAGATTTTCCATATTACATATATAGATAATCGATATTATATCGATTATCGGATTCTTAGTAATATTATATTATCTATATATTTCCGATATAATATATATCGAGTACTCCCCCGATACGATATCGATATATCGGTGCCTAAGTCTACTCTCTATAAATAAATATTAAAACTAACTTACTCTATAAACCTAAGTATTTATAATTCGAAAATAATATATAAATATTCTAACTATATCTAAAACTTTACCTTTTTTATCCCCTTTCTATACTTCTATACTTTTATTTAAGGCCTTTTTATTTATTCTATTTCGTTAAATAATTCGCTTTTCTTATCTTTACTAAACTAACCTTTTAGTAAGATAATAAGATCTTACTTTTATTTCTTATTAATTAACTACTTAACTAACTAGAAGATAAGAGAAAAGAATAGAAGATAGTAAATACTAATTTATTTATTACCTAGACCTAAACTTATTTAATTATAAAATATCGGTATTATAAAATATTAATCCCCCTTATAATATACTATATCCGTCTTATACTAAAAAAAGAAAAACCTATCTATCTACCTATCTACCTATCTACTATACCCTATTATTAAAAGACTACTATATCTCTACTTATTACTATTCTATAATTAAAAAGATTTCTACTCTCTAAATTAAATAATATCTTATCTAGTTATAGCGAATCTATTTATAAGAGGGAATTCCTTATATATTATTATAAAAGTACTAAAGTAATCTTTTTAATAAGATATACCTAAGGGTTTAAGACACGTACCTAGGTACCTAAGCTAGCCCTTATACCCTTATATAAAACTTACCCCTAACTACCCGAGTAATCTTATACCTATGTATTTCCAAATATAAAACATCGTTCTGGTTCTGATTTTAAATACAGTACCTATATACATAATCATAATCATACACCCCCATCCCTCTCCCATCCCATCCCATCCATATCTACTCCGCAACTGTAAACCAAATAATACAGTATATCCAGATCACCCTCCAACACACCAACACACCAACCCCCCATTCTTAACCCTAACCCTCACCCTCACACTCAAACCCTCCCACCCCCCACCCATCTCACCCCCA
>LT855408.1:4305363-4374442 GCA_900184765.1 Hymenoscyphus fraxineus
ATAATAGTAAAAGGGGAGTTAGACGCATTTATATAAAGTAGTTACGTACTAATATGATTATATACTATACTTCATCAATCTTTTGTCGATAATACTTTAAAGTTTTATTTAATCTAAATATTCTTATGTAGGTCATACTCATATAGCTCCTTGGCTGTGAAAATAAACTCATGTCCTATTGGAATGTCTAAAAAGACTACATTACCGGGTCGTTCCATTTTTCCTCTTGAACTAGCTAGGTGTATTTGTCTAGAGGAAAAACAGGGAACTGATTATAGGATCACACAGTGTAAGTTACACTAGATATACCGTGATGCTTAGAGGTCTTTTAGCGATAAATATCAGTGCTATTGATTTTGCAGGTAATATTATAGTACCTTTTTGAGATACTGGGGGTGAGAAATGTGCGCGCTTGGCGTGGAAGGTGTTTGGGGATTCTTTAAGGGATTAGGGGGGCCCGGAATTGTGAACTTTTACGGGTTTGGTATAGAAGGTTGTTTAGACTAGTAGCTATAAGCAGGGGTTTACTGTATCTCGTGGTGCATTTTTGAGTTCTTCAGGTGCGAGAGCTGGGAATGTGTATTCTTGAGGATTAGCGGGATACGGAGGTTTATGGTGAGCTTGAAGATATTGATACCATTCGTGTATATATAAGGGTTGTTATTGTGGGAGGAAGAGTATATGGCAATTGTGTTTGTTATAGATGAAATATATGGTGTGATTATGAAATTGTGAACTTGTGAGAGATAATGGTACAGGGTATTAGTTAATTTTTACCATGATCGAAAGGGAGGTCTAGGTAGCTAGTATAATTTACTAGCAATGAAGTAAATGACTAGAAGATTAACTATAGTAGCTAGCTAGATACTTGATTATTAATAAGACTACTTATAAATAACTAGTTTGGAAACTTGAATTTAGTTAGCTTTTTTATAGATAGTTTAAGTAAACTACTTGAGTAGTACTTAACTAATTAAATATATTATTCTACTTAAATTAACCCTTGGTAATTATTAAAGAATTAAGTTGTTTATTCGAATACTACTTTATATTATTCGGTTCTAGTTAAAGAACCTTTAGAATATTCTGTCTTAAAATATTATAGTTAAGATCCAAAGGAATTCTACAATAAATTTCGAATCTTTGTAAGATTATTTGTTTTTTTTCCTTAGTAGAGGTGGGAATTTTAGTAATTAGGTATTTGTTTATTAATTGTCGACATGCATAGAATCCTGAAAGCTGTTCTATATAAATCAATCAACTCTAAGATCTCTATGGCTACCAAATCTACCCAAAGGGCGAGGGGCTGTAAGTTTTGCCCCCTACACTTGTTCTATTTATGATGCCCCTCACAACAATTCGCACTCAACACAGGCTTCAGGCTCGCTTCCCCTCCAAATCTTCTTGACCTTCAAACCAGACTTCGCCAACAAATTACTCCACTGAGTCTCGGTTCTCTCCAAACCTCCGATGGGAAACATGGTGATGTCTCGGATCGCTTCTTGCATAGTGGCATTGGTATCTGGCAAAACAAGGTCTACTAAGAGTAACTTGCTTTTCGGTTGCTCTTTCAACAATGGCACGACTTGCTCCAAGAACGTCGTACAGTCTCCATCACTCCAGTCATGGAAGATGTGTCTGTAATAGTAGATGGAAGCATTCTTGACCGGCTGTGGCGTGAAAATATCGTACACCATAAATTCCACACCAGCAGGTGGGCCAGAGACAGCAGCGAAGGTAGAAGGGAGATCTTGAACGATGAACCGACCCTTGATATTGGGATTCCTTTGGCGGACTTCTTCCATGATGTGGCCCTGGCCACCTGCGATATCGACAATCGCAACATCGTCGTCTTTCAAGTTGAGCTTGGCGAGCTCGGAACCGAAAGGGTAGGCATCGCCGGAGACATTCCCTGCATTGTGGGATCTCATTCCAGCAACCATGTTCATCGCACGATCTGGGTGCGAGCCTAACCATGTCCATAGTTCTTCACCGTTGGCCCATTTATATGGGGTGCCGGATTCCTTGGTTGGTGCTTTGTAGCCGCGCTCAGCAAGTGTTCGGGGCATGGCCATGATGGCAGGGATAATGTCGTTGAAGATCAAGTCATTGAAAGCACGGTGGTCTGAGTTTAGGTATGGCTGGCCGATGGTGGTAAGGGCGTAGCCTGGACCGGAAATTTCTTCTAAGATGCCGGCTGCAGTAAGTTGACGAAAGATTCGGACTGTCACAGATGCGTTAGTAGAGAAATTCGAAAGGAGGAATCTAGACAGATACTCACTAATCATGATCTCATCTGCCTTTGTCTCTTCGACTATCTGGGCAAGCGAGATGGTCTTTCCTCCTTCGAACTTGCTCCATAACCCTAACTTCGAGACAACTTCAATAGCTGCGCTTACATTCACCTAGGATGGGTGAGCAAGTGAAGAAGAAGGCTACAAAACTCCAAGTCTGTAACATGGGTGACCGTGTCCTTACCTGATAGATACGAGGCCACACCTCAGTATTCGGCTCTTCCAAAGAATACAACAGCTTTCTCGCTTCAAGCTGCAAGGTACGACGAGCTAGATGAACATCACCTCCTGCAGCAGCTTCAAAGTTCTTAGCTGCATTGTTCACATTCGCTACCAAGCCTTTAACATCAGCCACAGAAGTGTAAGAATCAGACATGGTGAGTGGTCAGTTGTGCTTTTTCTGCAGTGTTTTGTTTTTAGGGATATAGAAGAGAAGAAGTGCAGGCACAGGATAAGTAGGTATCTGCCATGTACGCGGTCTTGTGGGGATTCTACAACCCTCTCGTTCCTGTTGGAGATTGTACGAGTATCACTTCCAGCCACTAAGATTCCGCTGCTGAGGTCCCCAACGTGAGGATTCGTTTATTGTTTATCACTAGAGTGGGGGACGATGTGCTCTTTTGGGTGGGGATGTTGCAAGGCATGGGTCGAGATTGGGGTTTTATGCATGTTTATTTGTTTTGATATGCACAAAGTTTCGCAATGGGACTGGGGACACGATCTTTTTCTGTTTTCGGGACGCTTTTTGGGGTCTGAATACAGAAAAAAACTCGATACAAGGATACTGGCCATAAGGAAATCCTCGATTATGAAGTATATCCTCAGCATACCCGACCATATCCTTGTATCAAAATTTTCTGTACCTACTGTTCTGACGATATACTTCGAAGTATTTGAGCTGAAACTGGGAATAAGGTTTAGATCACCCTTCATGACGATGTTTTTGATTGTCGTTAAAGTCCCGTACACATGGTTGTTGTGGGTTTCAACGCTCTACCCGTTATGTCTTTGATGATGTTTCTTACCCACCGACGTTACGAATACCCCCCCCACATGTTCTTGTTCTCCAGGAGGGTTTCAAAAGTCAGAAAAAGAAAGGATCGATGCCGATTCTCGATTCTGGACTCTGATCTTTCCATAAATGGCATTATATGGGTGCGGCTGTGCCGCTGGGGATGAGAAAACCCAGAGCCCGGGCCTCGGACCCGTGCAAGGTGCTATCAAGAAGTGGGCCCAATTGGATCGGGTCCCAATTACCATGATTTGCAAAGTGGAATTTTGACTTCCGGTAGACGGGACGGGTAGGGAGAAACTTAAACTTTGTTTTGACGATGTAGTTCATACCTCGAGTTGGAAGCGGAATTATAACACTTCAAGCTCTCATGTTAACCACATATCGTTTCCCACTGGATACAACATTCATCAAAATACGCACTAGCAGTTCACAGAAAGCAGGCTTCCTGAGGCACTTATCATGAGTTAATTATGGGGCAAGTATGCGTTCTTGAACCAAAGCGGCCCTAGATGTCAGGGACAGGACGTCTTCCAAGATCCGCTAATGTGATAAAAAATGCAGCAATTTGCACCCACAATAATGTACCCCTGAAATCCCGCAACAGAGCTTCCTTGCGAAGAAACGGGGAAGAATAGGGAACGTTCCTAGCCATTCATTTCTGCTTATCTTGTCAAGAAACCGGTTCTTTTCTACCCAAGGATCTTGAAGAATGATGTGCATAGACCGTTTGGGCTTTTGGGACGACACTTCGAGCCTTTGACATGAATATTGAACGCCTTTTCTTCCTGATGAGAACCACACTTGTCGATGAATCCCAGATGGGATTCCAGATCACCATCTTGTCTGCCGGTTCGCAGAATCCCGAGGGCGAGGCTTTCGATAAGACCCGAGAAAGCTATTAAGGTTGAACATCTTCTGGGGCAACAGATTAAACGAGTTGAACGAAGTTGTATCAGTTATTCAGGGATGGGATTTTGAGAGCGATCGTCCAGAATTCCGTGCACCGTTGGAATTTGCATAGTTGATAGCTCAAGCGAAGTGAACACTTATATTATGCTTTCCGCTTCGGAATTTTGAAAAAGACCTCACCCTCATATCTTTATTCATCAAACTTCACAATGGTGTCTTCTGGATCATTCGTCGCTGCAAGCGATATGCCTGCTGGCACACCCAATCGTCTTGACATGAGAATCGGTTGTTACATTCTTTATGGGCTTTGTACAACTGCTGTCATCCTTCGGTACGCCTTACTTCCAGATATTCTCAGCATTCAGACTTAACAAGCTTAGTGTTTATGCCCGTACGATATATAACAAGACAATGGGGTTCGATGATATTATGGTTATTGCGGCTTGGGTAACAATCTCCACCCCTCTTTCCGACTTGGCTAACTCGATCCCTTATCAGCTCACAGAGACGATCGTTATCGCAGGTATCAAGATCATGTTTGATCATGGCGTTGGATGGCATGTTGCGGACATCATGACACTCGAGAATGCACAGGCTGTCATTGCACGAATGATTTTGGTAAGGAGCTTACTTCTATTGTGTACACCAAACCTGTATCTCAATTCTTCTCTTGCTAATATTTCTGAAAGTGGCCATGGGTTGGTCAAATCCTTTACTTCTTCGGCTTAGGATGTATCAAAGGAAGTATTGTTGCGTTGTACCTTCGACTGGCAGTCACTCAAAGACAGCGATATATTCTTTGGGGTGTTCTGGCATTTATACTTACTCAAAGTCTTACATCTACAATTGTAAGTATTCTTGGGACCAGAAATATCTTACATTTTCGACTGACTTGTAATTTTCCTCCGCAGGTTGTAGCGGCTTTCTTCTGCAGTCCACTTAGCCAAGTCTGGACAGATCCAACTGCTATTGGGGGACCAACCTGTATCGCTGTCTTGCCATTCAACTATTACAATGCTGGATTATTCGTCGTAACAGATATCTTCCTTGCCACTGCACCTTTGGTTGTCATCAAGGACTTATATATGGATAAAGAGAAGAAATATTCACTCTGCATCATGTTTTCCCTTGGTCTCCTCGCCATTGGAGGTACAATCTCTCGCCAAGTAACAAATGCAATCGCTATAGAGAATACTCAAGATTTCACATGGTAACCACTCCCTTTACACCACTACCTCGAGTTCTCTAACCTTACTACAGGCTCTGGGCCCCAGCAGCACTCTGTTCAGTTCTCGAGTCCAGTCTTGGAATAATCTTTGTCTGCGTCCCTGCCATGGCTCCCCTCTTCTCTCGCTTTATCGGCGGCTCCACAGAACGATACGTACAAACCCCCGATCGTCCCGGAACGTTCGGCAAAATCGGCGAGAACTTGAATCCCAAACTTAGACCTACGGATGAGAGCATCCTTTGCGTTACACAAGTGACGGCCGTTGATCCCATGGACCGCGGCGCGGATTTAGAAAGAGGAGGAGCGTATGAGATGGATGAGAGGAGTGGTGACCAGAAGTTTACGACGGGTGATGATGGAAGTGAGAAGACGTTTATCATTCAGGCAAAGCAGGGACAGAATATTGAGAGAGCGATGAAGGGAATGAGTTTTAGTGGGGGTAAGGGGAAGGTGGTTAATGTTGGTGGAAATAGCGGTGATGGTAAGGGAGGTGTTTGGGTTGATACGAGGTATGATGTTCAGAGGGAAGTAAGAAAGAGTTTGGTGAAGTGAGAAGGGTAATAACGATGGTGTAAGAAAAGAAGGTATGATGCCAAATCTGTGTATTGCGGATACTCATATTTTATCAAACGAAAATGAAGATATAAAATCACGGAAACCATTGTCGAGAAAGTGCTGGTTGGAGTCAGGATGTCGATTGGGATCGACTGTTGATTTCAAATCCAGACTTTCATCAAACATACTATACCGTAAGCGGCTTTTTCTTTTATGCATTTTACATATTTGATCCTTTCCGATGTGCCAGCATTCAAGTATTGATGTCTTACTTTCATTCGGTGGCAACAAATTGGCCCCCTTCACTGAATCTTACGAGTGCTAGCCTATTGTATCCAAAGAGTGGTGCGGGATGGGTCAAGTCGGATCAAGCATCTACAGAAATGCCAATACAACTACCTCTTGACATTCTGGTATAGCCCAAGCACTCATATAGTATCCAAGCATTCAGATTTACTACACTGCCTTATCAATAAACTTCCCTACTCTACTCTGCTCTACGATACTTTAGTAGTACTCAGTTACTGTCTCAATAGTTGAGAAAACTAACCGTAGTCCTTTATTTTGCAGTAACCTTTTTCCACAATCGGTTTAATTTGCCAGGAACTTTGGAATAATATTGTTTCAGCTTGAACGTCTTACACGCATAAATTATCGAAATAATAGCGTAGTACTTCTGCAATACAATATTTAACCAGTAAGAAGGAATGTATGAGACTCAGCATTTGCACGCGTGAAGGATAACATTGAGAGTAAATGGCATTATGACTCAGTATGTTAAGCGAGAATAAAGGGGTGGAATTGAGGTCTGGAGAATCAAAGTACAACCCTTCGGCAACGATACCCAAAACTCGCTTCCAGATTTTAATTGCTCTGCACAAAACCTTTCCTGTCAACCAACCATCTAATAAACCTTTTGAAAGCAGCAAATCTTCAAATTAAGTGACAAAGTTTCCCATAAGGGAATTCTCAACAATATCGCCCAGAAAACAATAACACATGTGTAGCCCTTCCACAAAGTCCAATGCCCGCTTCTTCTCACTTATATCGACACAATACCCCTGTAAATCCAGCTCAATGGGTCTATTGCAAACTCGTACTCGTGTATCTGGCCTTCGGATATCCCATAGAATCGACGATCAAAATTCGTTGCCATGGCTGTAATGTTACTCATCGATTTAGTCATGGTAGGAGAAACGGGATCATTCCATACGCTGCCGGTTCCCACCATGATCTTAGGTGACCTGATACCCCCCTCAAGATAGATCCCAAGGACAATTAAGTCTGGCTTGCGGGACGTGGTCGTTGACTGCAAGGTAGTGGCGGCAATTGCCAATGGTGCTTTGGGTGGTGTTTTGTTTTTGAAGAATTGTCCTTCTGAAATCGGCGATACATGATGAGTCTTCTCCACTTTAGGATAATTTGGAATAATGTAGCATACCGTTTGCCCACTTCGATCCTTCCCACGTATATTCTACTATATTTCCCGCACTCTCTATATAGGCTACCTGACCGCTAGTGGTATTGCGGCTTATGTCATTGCCACCCGGAGCTAGCGACATCATAGCCATGACTGCCCCTTGCTCGAAGACACTTTCCAAGAAGTTGGCGCCCGACCATGTATTCGTGCTATTGGCGTATCTCAAACCTTGGCTTTTGGTCTGGTACAACAGAACTGGAGAATTGAGGCATTCACGGTCATGGCTTGCGTTCGGTCCGGTATCGATACTGGGAGAACATCCCCAATAGTGAACCGCAAGTTGAGAGCCATGTATAGAAGTCAATCTTTGTTCTTTGTCTGTCAAATCCCCTGATTTCCATGTTCCAGCGTATGGGTCTTGCGTCCAGAATTCGAGAAGCTCGTCGTTTTTTGAGGTAAGATATAGATTTAATTGCGTGATGTTTACTGCATTTAAAGGTGCGTGAGCAGTCGCTGCGATATGAGTGCCAGGAAGAGGACTGTAGACATTGTCTACCATGATAGGTGAAGGTGTCCATGTTGAGCTTATAGGGTCCCTAAGCGACATAATGATACTGTTGTTTTTATTCTGGAAGAAGACACCATAGTACTGCAGGCCCCCACTAGTCCAATTGACGGAGGCTAATGAGGAGTTTAGTAGCAGATTGGTGGCGGGTATTGTAGGTTGTGGAGGGAGTGTAGGTATTGTAGGTTGCGGAGGGAGCGTTTGTATTGGAGACGGTGGTGGTATGCTGTTTGTATCTTTGGATCCCTTTTTCGACTTGACTCCCACTACTATTCCTGCAATAACGGCCATAACAAGAAGAGTCACAATTATTGCAATAACTCGAAAAGTATTACTCCGTATACCATATACCGTAGACTTTTGCCCTCTTTCTTTGGCGGCCTCCTCTTTGTTAGTGCCGTTTGACTGGTTGGGTGATGGAATCCTGGTGCCGATTTCTAAACCTGGCTGGTTGTCCTGTCCATAAACCGCCTCTAACGTGCTATCTTGCGGGACGGTCTCAAGCGTACCATGATTCTCGACTAGCTCTAGCGTACTGTACTCCTGCCGAGTGATCATGTTCTTTGATTGCTTCACGATTCCGCTCGCTTGAAAATTCCCGTCAATAGAAATGAGAAAGATCTTGTGTTAGCTTGTTATCTCCGTTGAGATGCAAAGTTTCTTGAAATTCATTTTGAGGTGAGTTTGGCTGACCTGGTACCTCATCTAGGATATTTCACGGTTCTTGGGGGCTATTTGGTCTCGAATCAATCTTTTCTGCAGCTTTTGCGTGGTGATTGCTACTGTATGCTGATCCTCCTGCAGGCCTCATTGTTTCGCTTACAGTACAGGGTTCTTGGAACACCACACTCTCACAAAGCCCCTGTACGGAACGGACATGGGCCGATCGAGCACGTAATATTTATAATTTCAAATTATAATATTTGTTCACTTCTATTTAACCAATTCTTACGAACTTACGCAAAACATACGCAAGGCCTTACTACCCTTACTTTTACACCCTCACTGTCGCACCCTCGCTGTCGCACCCTCGCTGTCGTCCCCTGCCCCCTCCCCTGCCTGTTTTTTTTTCCTCCCGCCCCCTGGGGCATCCCCCTCTTACCTCCCTCGATCTTACCCCCTCTTACTGTTGTGCCTTTTTGTCGTAGTCTTACTGTTAAATTGTAAAGGAAGAAGGGAAGAGAGGGCGAGGGCTTACGAAATTACGGAGGTAGAAGTAGTGACGTAATAGCCTAGCTGTTTTAGGAAAGGCTCCCGTAAGCGAAAACACGAAACTCTCACGTCTACTCGCGACAATAGTCTACCTACCTTCCTTTCTACCTTATATTATTTACGACAATAACAGCGACAACAATAATAAGACTAGTTTACGTAACAGTCAGGATACGATAGTAGGGTGCGATAGTGAGTAGTGAGGGTACGATAGTAAGGGTGCGACAGTGAGGGTGCGACAGCGAGGGTGCGATAGTTCTACGAATCTTCGTAACTTAAATCTATTCTATACCTTTAGTAAAAGTCGAATTCTGATTAAAAGTTTAAAAATTAAATATTACATGCTCGATCGGCCTATGTCCGTTCCGTACCCCGGTCATTTGCTTCGAGTTCCGAAAAGGGTTGATTAACACATTTTATTTTCGTACTGTATTTTTTTCTTTGGCACAACGAACCCTATACGTTTAAAAGTTCCTCGCTTGGTCAGTCTTTTCGGTCGTTTAGTTGCCCTTCGAGATCAAATTTCTTCAGGATTTCTACAATACACTAGCATTCCACATTAGGGTTGTGCAATCTAAACTTAGGTAAATTATATCTAATTAAAAAATCCCTAAATTAGCCTAAATAAAGATCTGACCTCTAAACTTAGATCTTGGCATATATGAATATAGAGCTATCAGCTATAAGAGGTATAAGCGGGATAAATCAAGAGTAAAAGTAGAAATAAAGTAGACTATTTACATAGTTATTTTTTCTTGTCTCGGATAATATTATCTTGACTTCTCGCTTATCGTTAAAAGTATAGATAGTACTATATATTATAGAAGTAAATAGAAATAATAGATAGCGGAGAAGAATAAGGGCTGTAAAAGCGCCGCCGGAGTATAGGATTTTCCGCTCCGAGGTTATATTTCATGTCATGTGACGCATATAATTAGGATCTAATTAAAACTCATCTAAACGCCTAAATTACTAATTATTTCTAATTTATTTGAATTAGATCTAAACGAACAACCCTATTCCACATGGGTCTAAACTTAATTCAGTACCACAGGGGACGGCTAAATCCCAACCGATATTACTGCAGGTGCCTGCGGTTGTGGGATCTTACGGTAGCAGAGGAATGCTAGCGCTTGCGATCTATCACATTTCTGATCCCCTTTACTGATATTCTGCCTTATCGAGTGCCTTAAGTTTGTTTATGATTCATATCGAGGATCGTAATACAGTGAGAGACTAGACGAATTTCGCGACTTTTGGGGCCCCTTTTTGCCCCGGAAACGTAGTGCTGAGAGTGCAGGATGAAATTGAAGGTCGGATTGTATTTGGTGAAAAGGGGTAGGGGAGTTCTAGCTATATGTGAGTTGGGACGGGTAGAAGTGGAACGCTAACTAATCAGTCACTTCGCATCTTGAAGACTTAGTATGAGAGTCTATTTTTTAAGCTTCTCTTTGCGTAAGAGAAAGCGTAGTCGCGATGTCTACAACAGCCTCGTTTTAAGGTCTTCATTTGTTGATAAGAGTGGATTTGCAAGAGGGGTAAAGGGGGCTATATGGGGATAGCTGAATAGCACTCTAAGCTTGCTACTTGGCAAATCTGGCAGTGCAACGCCCCGCTGGGAGTCTTTCAAGACACTTAAACGAATATCTATTTCCGACAGGATTTTAGATTAATAATAGGTGGGAAATCCTTCTACCTCCTCTTCAATCTGCGAATAACCAAAAGAAAACAGCGCTCTTCTCATAAGTCTCACATCATAAGAATAATACTGTCATCTCTGAAACTTCAACAAGCCAAATATTCCACCTTTTATGGGCTAATCATTCTAAGAATCTAGTCTAATGACCAGGTAAGAAGGAAGTCATGCTTGATATTCTATGCGAGCCTTGACCAGAATGTGTGCTAGAAGTCTTGGGAGTAATTGTGAACGATGAAATACAAGTACCGCATCCTAAGCAGCGCGGGTTATCACGATGTCTATTTAAATATTTCTGGGACACACATCTGTGCAAGGAAATTAATAAGCATATCTACCTAGATTGACGATAAGACGTAATTATATTACAATATTTGGAGAATTAAAGAGAGTGTAGATAAAAGCAAGCCTCATGGAGCGCTAATATTTTGGCATCACTTTAGCCTGAAGTTTCGGTATGCTTGCTTTCATCTCCTTTTCGTGGTACCAGTCTGTATGGAATTAAAGCGGTCTGAACCATCCCTTTTTGCGGCGCAGCATGTTTTCAAGGCGTGGTCGACAGTCGAAATCCTAGTTTCTTGCCGCCCCCAAGATTTCTAGCGTACGCAAGATCTTCCGACCTCGAGAGAACATAATGTAGAAATATGGTGAGTGAAAATACCTTTGAGTTAGACATTCTAGTGACAGACTCAGTTTGTAGACAACACGGTCTTCGGATGCGGATAGCACTAGCATCCATTTACATCGTACCCAATGAGTTCTTGAATGCTAAACGGAGGTAACAGCCTAAACGATCAAGTGTTGTAGCTCTAATTCGTTCAAGTTTCTGGATATTCACGCGATTTGTCTGGCACTAAAACCATCTCATAGCATTATATTTGTTCAAGAAGCATGAACCGGGTCTCACTCTAAAATTGATCAGGCGTATTTTTCACCTCGCAAGGTTGCAAGGACGATTCTTTTGATTGCTTACTTAAGGTAGAGAGTAGAAAGTCCGATTCAGATGTCGCACGTCTCAGCGCCCCAATTTCTTTTGGTTTTCTACTGTACAAGCCTCAACACCCTGCCAAAAGCATCTAAACCATCAAGCCTGCCAAAAATACAGCAAACACACCTACACCCAAAATTTCAGCTCCAAACCCTCTCTCCGCCCCACTTGCAGATGGACTTGAACTCGAGGCAGGAGCCGGCGAGCCACCACTGGAGCTGGTTGGAGAAGGCGCCGATGATGTGGATCCAGAAGTCGAGTTCACAGCCGCAGCAGGTCCTACAATCCCACCTTGGACTTTGGTAGATGGAATCGTACTTTTGCCAATTGAATTCGACGTGTATACTTCCATGCCTTTCGAGGCTTCGGCTCTGTGGTATCGTTAGCGGATGGCCTAAGATCGAACCGAATATCCAAAACGCAAGCTTACGGCGGATTAACAATTCCAACCATCCCCTTACCGCAATGACTTGGGAAAGCACAATAATAGTATATCGGCTTATCATCCTTAACTGTAATACTAAATGTGGTCGCATTGCCCTTGGGATCTTTCGTGGCGAATGGTCCGGACCAGAAAGAGCTGTTAGAAAGCGGTTTGCACGGCTCTTCGAAAGTTCCCTGAGCTACACTGTGTGTCATGGGGTAGAAGCGGAATTCAATGATCTCTCCGACGGGGACTGACACGACAGAAGGCGAGAATGTTAGGGATGCATTCTCGTCGCCAACTTTGATTATGGTGGGTGAAGCGAGAGTGAGAGGCAATGCGAGGAAAACTGATAATAGGGAGAGAAACATGGCGATTTCGATAAAAGAATTGTGATAGTAACTTTTTGAATGAACAAGTAGAATTATGAGATAACTGAGGGCATGTAGGAAGAGATTCGTTGTTGGTTTTATATATTCAGAACTCCAACACAACGGCCTTCCTCTTCAAGTGGCCAGACGCTCTTGTACCTCTCTACATAGTTCCGTACGTGTGCATCTTATCGCCCCACCTATGCCCCAATAAAACCATCGTAAATACATCAGCGCATATGAAAGCTTTGTCAGTGTCGAGTATTAGGAGTCTGGAACCCAACAATACCTGTTTTTGTTTGTCTAAATATCAAATAAGCTAAGCTCGGGAAGAAGAAGAAGAGCGGATCAACTAACTGAAAGCCTGATAGTGGGAGCAGAAATAAATGTAGACGACAAAACATGATGTAATTGCACAGCGAGCTGCCTGAATTCGCCTTCTGTTCCCTCTTCAGCAGCAAAGGAACCCCTAAAAGAGGTTGAGATCTGTTTCCAGGATCATGTAGACATACAGGGGGAATCCAATCAAAAGATCTGAATCAACCTGGAAAAAAGAAGTCTGCCAGCCGAAAGTATTACCTCATAGGGGGAGATCCCTCCACAAATAGCATTTGTCTAGACAACCGTGATTTACAATTGCGTTCTCTTGTCCGCAGCACAGCGCAGGATCGACGTCTGAGATTGTCGTTGTCTGGGTGGATTGAGCTGTGCGCATAACTCGAATTGGGAAGGTGGCTATTTGCACCTAATACAGCAGTTGGAATACATCACGTGGAAACAGCACACCTCTACTTCCCAAAAGAGTCGTCTAAAGCAAAAATAGCACGGCATTGTGAATCTCCGGGAGAATCAACGGTGTGTCATAGAAGCAATGTTTAGTCATCTCGAAAGTCAGGGCAAATAATTCCAGGCACATATTTATTTCCTACTGATTATTTGACCGACCCATTAGCTGACATTCATATCTTGGCTCTCAAGCAACAACACACCATCATAGATGATCTCTATTGTCGTGATAACCGTGTCAGTAAACATAAATAAAATCCTCGTTCTGAATATCCGTCAAGTCATCAAATGCCTTGGCTCCTTCCGTGCCGACACCATCAGTATCATTTACATCTGCGGCTCTTTCTTGAACATTCATCATGGATCTATCAAGAATCACTGCGGATTTACCGACTGCTACTCTGCGCTCTGCGTGCTTTTTATTGAGAAAGATGAGGTAGAGGTTTGTGAGACTGATGAGAGAGAGGTTGGTCAGTTCGCGATGAATAGAGGAGAAAAGTCAGTCAGCTTACACGATTAGGATGATTAGAATGATGAATAGAGCCAGACTATTGAAAGTTAAAAGCATATTGGGCTTGAGGGCAAGGAGATATACTTTGAAGTGAGCCCGCGTTTGTACGCGGGTGCCTCGCCGGGCGTGTAGAGGTGTGGGCCAATAATCTGTTTCTAGGGTGAGAGGAATCGCAATGAAGATTATATAGGGACACGTACATTCCCAGCACTTTGACCAATAAAAATAAGGGCAGTGGTGACCTTCTTTTTTGTTTCTCCGGCAGTATTTTGGGTTGACCATGAATAGATGAGAGGTGCTGAAGGGGTCAGTTTCAGGAACTTTAATCCATTTGACTACTAAACCTTACATATTCCGGGATATACCGAGATCTATGAATAGTTAGAAAAATGTCACAATGTCATCAATGGGATTCTACTGACCAGATAATATCCAACCAGAAGTGGTCCTTTATGAGCCGCTTCATGTGGAATACACAATAGAACCACACAGCCAACGATGGGTGGGATACACAAAGCGATCAAAGCGGGTGCTTTTCTCTTCGTGTAAGTTGCAAATGCTGCTCCACCCATTGTTGCAATGATTTGTACTGCACCAAATGGTATGTTTAAAAGAATTGTCTTGAAGGAGTCGAATCCAAAAGACTTGATAATCAAAGGTCCGAAGGTCGTGATGCCTCCACTGGGAATTCTGAGCGTGTTAGCAACTATATTGTGAGAGTGGTGGTTGAGAAGTTCCTACGAGATAGAGAATATCAAAGCAAACCAGAACCAACTCTTCAAATCCATCAGACTTTCAACAACATGCTTCCATTTCCATTCAGTTGACACTACACCCATTTGATTGTCTCGAAGACGCTCTATTGCCAACAACCTGTCATCTTCGCTAAGAAATCTGGCAGTGATAGGATCATCTGGCAGATAGAGGCTGTTACGTGTCAATTTAATGGGATTGGAGAACCGATAGAAGGCAGAAAGGAGGTATTGTGGGCAATTACTCACTATACAACAATTGAAAAGACTACGGTAAACAGTCCACATGCTAGGAATATAATCTTTCAAGCATATTAGCAGGTACATACTCAAATCCTTTGAGCATAGGAACAACGTACTTGATATGAATACATAGTATCGGAATGAATGTGACCAAGACCCCATGCGAGGAGACTGCCAACCTTTGAACCTTGTTAGTTGATAATTAAAGGTAATGAATCTCAACTTCATACCATGTTCGTGACACCATTCATCTACAGTATCTCGGAGTCAGCCTAATCTTTCAATGAGTACTCTAAAGGCTTCAAGCGTGGCTCGAAAACAAGGCCAGCCTTATTTTCAAAACGCCTACAACAGGGTCAGTTTCCCGAAGATCTTACTTACAGCATACCAAGCAGCATTTCGGTTTGTCTGCTCACTACGTCTCCACCACATTACAGTAATAGCAAGAAAAGTCGGCCCTATTGAAGATAATTAGACTTGGCATAGATGACAGGCATTCACTTACCAACCGACGCCTCAAAGCAGCCCAAAAACAAACGAGTCACAAGTAATCCTTTGAAGTCTTTGGCAACAGCCATGCAGCTAAGCACTATGCCCCAACATAAAACCATCGTAGCCCCAAACTTACCGGTCGGTAACTTGACCAGGAAGAATGCTATTATAGGTTGCATAACGAGTTGTGCGACATAAACAATTGACCCAAGCTGTTATGTGCAAATTAGGAAAGCGTTAAAGTAGGATAATCTGGAATGGGACTGCGTACCCATGAGAAATCTTCTCCCTTGAGCTTAGCATCTTCTACAATTCCAAAAACACTGGCGTAAGATAATGTTGACTTGTCCTGCTGTTGTAGGAAGTAGACGGCAAGCATAGTTGGTAAGATTGTGAGATCGATTTTGCGCAAGATTCGTTTATTCTCCTCTGGGGAGACAACCACACTTTGATTTGCATTCTGGAGGTATTCAGCAGCTCTATCCTTGTGTTTGATATCCTCTTGTGGGTGCTTGGATATTGCTACATCTTCCACATCTTCCACAGCTTCAACTTCATGTCCTTTTATGTCCATGTTGCTTGCTGGTTCCCACGGATTCAAGATACCGGACCCCTGGCTCTCAAAAGCCTGGATAGACCGGAATACAGTGTTCTCTGTAATTTCACTCAAATGAGAGAAATCACTTAGTAAGAGCAGGAATTTTGTAGGAAGAAATCGTGAGAAGAGGGATGAGAAGAGGGGAAGTGTCCAGCAAACAGAACGAATGAAGAGGCTCTTATCTTTCCACAGATATAAGTTACAAGGGCTATTATTACTTGTGATTGGAGCTTGTGTCCCAAGAGAACGGTGAATTATGGTTGGGTCATCGTCGGCGAAAGGACCGAATCTGGGGTATCTCCCCATGGGGTCCGGGGTTGATGCCCCGCACTTGAGCTCTCCACCCCCGTCCAGTCCAACAAAGCACAACGTAACGAGGTACACAATCCTCCTCATCATTCCGATCCCATACAATAATGCGGCGATATCGATTTGTCATAGATCGCACGCGGCTGTTTGCACATTGTTCTTCCGACACAGAAAACCCAAGCAAGATCAACACCTGCAATATTGCAGAACTCTTCCCACGACTTTATTAATCGGTTCCTATATCTTACTGTCCATTAGGTCTGATATTGGTCAGTAAGCACCCAGAAATATCTTCAATGTGAGTCTCAGCAAATCAACTGAGTGTGCGAGTTAAGTCGCTTTTCCCTTGTCTACGAGATCATTTGCTGTATAGCCAGTCGGAAGCGCCTAAGGCTTACCGAGGCGGCGTAGTACTACTAGAGCCACTTTGGATCTTTTGGGAAGTTCGATCCTCTGGATATTGGAAGTGGAGAGGATATCAGAGCTGTTCATACTGCGGTTATGGAACGAAAAGTGGGAATAAATTATCTAATTGATATCTTGCAACGATTCACATTTCTTTTCATTGCTATGCCTGGTCTGAGTAGTCAGAATTATTAATCGATCGTTCACGATAACGCCAGAAATGTCCCAGAATCCAACTAGAAAGAAGAAGCAATGAGAGGGTTACTCACTACGATTCTTTTGGTCCAACTTTATGCTATCGTGCCTTCTTGCGGTACGTAGCCATTCAACAGATCTCTGTAGTTTGGAAGTAAACCAGTAACCGAGAGCACGATTTTGTGGAGTAGTTGATCCATACTTCCTACGTCCCAGAAATCTTGAATTAACCTTTATTGGAACAATGGTAGCCTATCACATATAGGAAGAATAATCTCAAATATGGTATTCCTTTCGTCAGATATAATTTTATATCGTAACTATGCGACCCTGCTGCGTGGTACAAAGAAATCGATGCAAACACACCTATTAAACGATTTGGCTCTTCATCGAAAGTTTCTGTGGAGAATACCAACTAACGGATAACGATACCCGCTGGGCGGTCAACGTAATTCAAGATGATACATCGTATATGTTCTAGTAGAATTTTGTTGTTTGCTGTCGTATGAATATCGGAATTTTGACCCCTTTTCCAAGCTTGTCCCGCCATCCCCGTCAAAACCCGCCGTGAACCGAGACTTGGCGTTCTCGGCGGAGCTTATATCCCCAGATTTCATCACGCCACTCCACTTTCACAAACCCCCATTCTACCGATTTGTTACAGTTTTGTACGAAATCAACCTATTCCATTACGCATGAGAATACGAGTCATTCTATGGATGAGTATTATGGTGACTCCCTCCACTCTACCTATGAGCGGGGAAAACGAATGAGGACTGTTGTCGCCAGCTGGCACTGCTGCTGAACGAATGTATTACTCCCGCGATGCTGTAGTATCTTCCACTCTCGCTTTACCTTTCCCTTGTTTCGCTTGCTTCCTAAATTCACTCCGGTTCTCCTAGCGTAGGTAGCAAAGTCTGTTGACTTTGAATATCCTTCATACAAGTATCTTAAAGTTTCTCTGTACACTCCATTCTACACTTACGTCCTCTCTGAAATCCTGTCACATCCAAATCATGCCTCAAAGCGAATTTCTCCCCCGGCAGTACGCTCTCGCAGATTCGAAGTTGAAGACTACCAATGTCACCCTCCAGTCCACAGACTCCGACTTTCAATTTACTTTCGAAGCTCTTCAGCCAGGTCTCTTTCGAACTACCTTCTTTTCTCCTACACATCCACTGCCACCTCATCCCTCCACCGGACCACGTGCGACCGACTCTCTGTCCGGAAACTTCTTTGGAAATGAACCAACCTCAACATCCACCGAACTACAGAGGAACATCGTTGTTGGAAATGTCACAGCTTCAGTCAATTGGACTGACTGTCCCATGGTCTCCATACAAATCGCCGGACAGGAGAAGCCCATTCACAAAGATCTTCAATTCCGTTCATATGTCGCGGATTCTACTGGAGTAGCACATTACACCCATTACAAAAGAGATACTCTGCACGTGGGTCTCGGCGAGAAATGTGCACCTATGGATCTATCCAACCGGCATTTCAAATTGTCGGCTACTGATTCTTTCGGGTACGACATATATCGTACGGATCCACTTTACAAGCATATTCCGCTATTGATTAATGCCACGCCGGAGGGTGTTGTGGGTATTTTCTCGAGCTCTCATAGTCGTGGCACTTACGATATTGGATCGGAAATTGATGGGTTATGGGGACATTTCAAGGTGTATCGACAAGATTATGGCGGTTTGGAAGAGTACTTGCTGATTGGGGATACGATAGAACATGTAGTAAGGATGTATGCCAATTTGGTTGGCTTCCCGCTCCTGGTGCCACGTTGGGCCTTTGGGTACATAGCTGGAGGTTACAAATATGCCGCTATGGACGAGCCACGAGCTGTAGATGTCCTGTACGAGTTTGCAGAGAAATTGAAGAAACACGATATTCCCTGCAACGCCCTCCAACTTTCTTCTGGGTATTCCATCGCAGCAACTGAGCCAAAAGTACGCAATGTCTTCACATGGAACCGTCATAGGTTCCCGAGTCCAGAGGAGTTCCTGGCAAAATATCATCACGAAGGTATCCGAATTATTGCAAACATCAAACCATATGTTCTTGCGGCACATCCTGACTATAAGAAGCTCGTGGATGGGAAGGCCTTGTTCACGAATCCACGAACAAAGCAGTCAGCTGTTGCACGTCTGTGGAGTGCTGGTGGAGGTGAAAGTGGAGAAGGTGGCCATATTGATTTCACTTCTGATTTGGGTTTCAAGTGGTGGTTCGAGGGAGTAAAGTCCCTCCGCACTGCAGGAGTGGAAGGAATTTGGAATGATAACAACGAGTACACCATCACCGATGACCAGTGGCAATGTTCTCTACAGCACGACAAAGACACCCCAATCGAAGGTGTAGGACACCACATTGGAATTTGGGGAAGAGCACTCCACACTGAACTCATGGGCCAATCTTCACATGACGCTCTCCTGGACTTGGAACCAAATGTTCGTCCTTTTGTTCTCACTCGCTCGGCTACAGCTGGGACTATGCGTTACGCTGCGAGCTCATGGGGTGGCGATAATGTTACGAGTTGGGATAGTATGAAAGGCTCGAATTCGTTATCCTTGAACGCGGGTATGAGCTTAATACATGTAAGTTTTCCTTGTTGCATCACGCCGCTAAATCAGAAAATAGCAATCTAACAAATCCAGTGCTATGGCCACGATATCGGCGGTTTTGAGGGTCCACAACCGACCCCTGAACTGCTCCTCAGATGGATTCAACTCGGCTGCCACAGCCCTCGCTTCGCAATCAACTGTTTCAAGACTGACGAGAATGATAACACCATCGGTGGCGTCATCGAGCCCTGGATGTACCCCGAGATTACACCTTTAATCCGTGCTGCAATCAAGAGGCGGTATGAGATGATTCCTTACCTATATACCCTTATGCTGCAATCTCATCTTACAGCTGTCCCACCGCAGCGCTGGATAGGTTCTGGATATGAATCCGACCCCGAGGTGTGGTGTGAAGAATTGAAAGCTGGAGAAAAGCAGTATTGGCTAGGAGATTCATTATTGGTTGGTGGCGTTTATGAACCAGGTATCTCGTCTGCGAAAGTTTACCTTCCGACAAAAGGGAATGGGGACGAGGGTTATATGAATCTCAATAAGCCATTTGGGTACCATGACGCTGGACAATGGCTTACTATCTCTTCGGAGTGGAAAGAAAGTATTCCTATTCTTGCACGTATCGGATCTGGGATTCCTGTTGGCAAAAGTGTGCAAACCCGTTCTCCGGGCGATGAGAGATTTCCTTCACCAAATGCAGTCGAAGATGATTGGAGGGCTGTGGAAATCTTCCCTCCCAGAGGAAAGTCTATTAAGGAGTATGAGTATGTCTGGTTCGAGGATGATGGCATTTCCCAAAAACCCGAAATTTCAAAGTTCGTACTCAGGTACTCTTCGACGGATGACTTGGTTACTGTCTCCTTTGAGAAAGATGGAAAGTACGAGGCTGTTTGGAAAGAATTGAGGGTTATTCTGCCGGTTAGAGATCAAAGAGAGGTTTTCTTGGCAGGAGGAAATGAAAAGGCGAAGAGGGAGGAGGAGAGCAGAGGAAGAGCTGTTTGGCTTCTTTCTTAATTATGGTACCGGCTCAAGGGGCTCCGACAGTAAGAAGTGACACTTCACGAGTTAGTGTCGGATATCGCACTCCAATACTGAACTAGTCAAAAAATAAAGGCTCACTGAGATTAGGGTACTTGGTCACAGCTCAATTTTATAGTAATTCAGTAGCTCGATAACCAGCTTAAAGAAAAGGATATTCGTTATCTGCCTAGATCACTATCCTTGATAATGAGTAGCTCATCCTCATCTTCATTCTCATATGTCTCACGACTTAGAAGCTTGCCTCTTTCCCCACTCGCTAGTTCTCGCACAAGTCCATCCGTTGTAAAAAGCACTTTGACAACTTTGTCTTTCCCGGAAGCTTCCTTGACTGCTTTCAACAAAATATTGACCAGGCTTCGAAGACTTTTTCGAACGAGTGGGCTATGCTCCCGTCCATCAAAAAGCTGAAGCCCATCGATAATGAAAAACTGGAGTGCGGGCCCAACAGCGACAAGGTCAGCGAAAAGCTCGATGGCGGCTGGCAAGGTAGATACGTTGAGATCCTTGTTCAAGGTCTGAAATCGTGCCGATGTGAAATCGATGTCAATGAGCTCCGGCTCAAGCTTCTCCAACGTAGTTGCAGCTTGGTAAATCAGTCCGTATATCACTTTGAGTAGCTCTTTCTCTCGGTCCCATGGCCTTTTGTACTGACAAAACTCTACGATTACTGGAATGCCGACGCGTCGCAAATTTCCTACCATAAAGGCAGATGTGAGGGTGCTTTGAGTGGGGTAAGAAAGGCCATATGGCCCTTCAATCCATAGTGCTTCTGAGTCTGGATTCGTGACCCATTTGTGTAGTCGTATTGAGATCTCTGTGTTTACAGCGATGGATCGGCTGAGCTCTACCAATCTATTGACATCTTGCGGGGTCTGCAAGTACTGCTTCAGAGGTTCCACATCGGCCAAAATACTTTCTTGTGACCAAGAAGGACCAGGGTTTGCAAAGGTCTCCTCCGTAATCGAGCCCATCATTACCCCCGGGCGCGGTGGAGGTCCCATACTTCCGTCATTAGTTGTGTCTTTCAGGAAATTCCTTACAACGTTGGGTGGCAGCTGTTGCTGAACTAATGCAGACAAGAACGCATTTTCCATTGCCATCCTTTCCTGCGTCTTTCTCATCCTCGCCTGCTCCATGAGGCTCGCTTCCATCATTGCGCCAAGAGCTTCCAACTTCCGTAGAGTATTCTCACTCTTTCTCCTCGTATCCTCTTCTTTGATCTTTCTTGTATATCCACCTAGTTTCTTCAAAGTGTCCTCAACGTTCTTGAGAAAGCTGTCGCCAAGTGATTTTGCGATGCGACGCCAAGACGATGAATACCATTGTTGCATCACGATGACCAAAAATCCGAACAGGTCGTAGTAGAAGAGAGTGATATGGTATTTGATGTACATGGAGTTTGGATGATCTTTGACCACAAAGTAGAATGCTCGGACATGATCCGAAATCTCGTCAAAGCCATCAGACATCTCGGTCGCTATTTTCTCGTGGGTCACTGTAGCCTGAATTTCAATGTTAGCTACTCAATACAAATGATCTTGGAGAGAACAGTGCCATCTGGCGAGAGCCGTAAGGTGCACGGTTTAGAGTATAAAACAAGTAAATCTCCAACCTTTACAATAGCGGTGAGTGAACCTGTAAATATTGAGGTATACTTATCGCCGGTAGGCAGAAGATCAAAGAGGTAGTGATACTTGTCAAGGCATGAGACACTCCTCTTCAAGAATGTTTTGGTTTTGCCCAGGTTTGATTCTTTCTTTTGTTGCAATTGACTTTCGGCTTCCTCGATAGCATCTCGTAGTACACTCATGTCTGGTTCCGAAGTTGTCTTGATTTTATCCACCTCTGAGAGCTTGAGTTTTGATTGGAACTTATGCCAGTGTAGTTTGACTTCTTCGCTTTTTGACTCGAGCTCGCTTAACTTGTTGTTATATATAGATTCGTAGCTTTTGAATGTCAGAAAAAGATCTGTTTTTGTGGGTAGTTTATTCCCAGAAAAACAAGGGTGGCGAGATAGTTTAAGAGGGGTGTTTCTGCCTCTTTGCAACAATGCAGGCCGGTATGCTGATAATCAATGAATGAAAAATACGAAATTCGTCTTTGAGGAGCCACTACAACGCCACTGAACAGTTCCTATCTGGCATGAAATAACGGCTCCAAATGACGGCTCAAAATATGATACGGGAAAAGCTCACAATTTAGGATCTGTGCCATCTTCTCCAAACATCCCCTTCATAGCCTCATCAATATAGTATTTCCCCTTATGCTGACGCTCTGCCTCTGAATCTACTTTTACGGCCAATCCTTGTGACAATGGCTCGTTCGGTAGCTCATCTCTAATGCGCTCACTATATCTCCTCACAAGGAAGAAATTCTCAGCATTTTCCTCGCGAGAGGTTGTTTCCGCCATATCTGGTACTGTAAAATTCGAGTATCAAAATCGATAATCAGAGACGATAAAGACGATGAATATGATAGTGGTAGTAAAACTGGGATACGAGAATTCTTTGGTTTTTGAAGGAGCAATTACTGTAATTTTTGCCTCCTCTCGATCATGCTACACGGATGCGGTGGTGTGGCACGTAAGCTGCTGCCAAATGGCCCCCAACTCGTCCGTTTCCTTATCGGGAATTAGCCCCGATTCTGCATAATCATGGGATCCGCAAAAGCCATTCCTCAGTCGGGAAACAAGGTAACATTACATGGATAAAATTAGTATGGATCCTAGTGATCGGAAGGATTTGGGGGCTAGCTCAAATACATTTTGACACTCGTGGCGGCGCAGAGCTGATGCTTATTAACAATCCAAAAAACCTTGAGCTTTTTTGAATCGCATTCTGCAATATTTTGGACTGTTTCAACAGTGATCTTCAGAAAAACCAGAGTCGTGGCAACGATAATTACCAGTTTGTGAACCAAGTTATGGCGGAACAAATCAGCGCATTTCGCATGGAAGTCTCCGACCTTGGCCCAATACTCACTCCTCAGAAACGAAGCAACGCAGACTTGCCCAAATCATTTAAGAACCAAGATTCCTACAATTCCGGTATATCCAGTGAAACTTTGCCCAGCGCAACGGACACCCCGGCTTCTTCAATGTCTGGTGCGGAAACGCCAGTGATCGAAAAAGTAGCAGACGCTCAAATAGCACCGAAAAATGTGAATGTTAAATATTCACTCGAAGTTTTTGACGATTCGAAAACGTACGTGATTCTTTATTTTTGTTACAACTCTTTTTGAGGTCATTGTTTCGATGAAAAACACGCAAATGTGCTAGTTCTTTCATGCGTCGCTCTTTGGGTTGTTTCTACAACGAAAGCTAACTTCGAACTTCAGTGAATGGAGCCGAGTCACTCAGCATGACGAAGCCTTTGATTTGAGTCAAGTCACTCGAGGAGAGAAGAAGGAAAACAGCCCCAAACAAATTTCTCCTATGGTATTTGAAATAATTACCCAAGCCAATGGGTATGATAAACGAACTCGGAAGTTTAATCCTGAAGGGGCTACAGAAAATGCCCCTGCTCCCCCATCAGCGGTGGAACCAGAACTACCACCTTTAAAACTCAATGACCTAATGGTCACCGAGATCATTGAGACGAGAATGGAAATCCACTCAGATCATCTGATAGACGTGATCAGGGAGGTTGTCGACTATTATCCATCGTAAGAATTCTCGCTTGCTTTCCCCTTGATATTTTTAACTACTCGCATACTGCATATGCTTTCCTGAAATTACTCTCATCGAGTTGAGAAAGTTAGCATTGGCTTTGAAATCACTGCGAGTTTTTTCTCTACTGGCCACAGACAAATGTAGACGGCCTGGCTGAATTGCCAAAGTTGAGCATGTCGAATACACTCTGACCTGAGCCACAGTCAAAACCTTGCTGGTGATATTGTTATTATACAAGAGCCTTACTGGGTACTGCTTCACCATGAGAAAGAACTACGAAAAGTCGAGACACGACTCTCATCAGTTGCCAATATCTCGGACGATGAAAAAGCCCAAGCAGAACACCTCCATATCTTGCTTGAATTCATCCGACCGCATCTTGAGCGCATCGTTCCCCCGATTGAGCGTCGTTTGCAAAAAAAGGTCCCTACGGTGACCTTTGAAGCGTTGTGGTATTTACTCAAGCCTGGCACACTTGCTTACTGCCAATTTGACGGTCATTGGATTGGCTGCGTAATCATGCATTTGAAGAACAAATTCAAGCAGGGTGAAAAGAAAGTGGACAGATTGAATGTTCGTGTTTGGTTTCTCGACTTTTTCCTCAACAAACTCAATCGCGCCTGGACGAGATCTGACCGAGATCCTTCACGGAAAACAAAGCATGCAATCCAACAATTTGACGGCGAGGAGAACGTCACGAATTTACAGATAATTCCTAGAAAGTACTGGGATGCCATCGACAAAGGGGCGAAGCGGAAGTCGTTTGAGGCGCGAGGATTGAAAAAGATTACAATGCTTCAGAAAGGACATCAGCAGATGGCACATGATGGCATGTCTTTAGAAAAGGAGAGGCGAGTTGTAGGTACCATATTCAGGCTTTCTCACTCTTTTAAAATATCCACAGACGCATGTTTGGACAAGCTGCCGTCACAAATGACGTCGAAGAAGGAGCCATCTTTCCTCCAGACTTCAGAATGAAGATCAAGAAAAAGAAGTCCCTACCAAGTTCCCGATGCTGACAGAAATATAGTATGACGGCTCTGTCATTGTTGATGACCTTCAAAACATCCAAGTTTCATATACAATTGACCATGTCTGGACATTTCCTGCAAGTGGTGTAGCGGATCTATTAGACGACAAGTGGATACGCAAGGTGGAATCGGATTCAACTTCACTTATCTCCAAACTCGCGAAGTTGCTAGAGATGGAGAACAATGATCCAAAAAATCTCACGAAAGACCAATGCTTCTTGATGAGTCCAGATGTCCCTTGCTTTGCATTGGATAACAAATCGTGGAGTGAGTCCATATTTTCTTCTGTCAGGTGGACAATCTCTCCCAATCTCTGTTTTATTTCTAATTTCCTCTGGATTAAATTTGCTGTTCGAACTCCACTCGAATTAGAACTGCCTGATACCCTTCAGAACTTATCACGCAATATTCGAATAAAGATCCCCGCTCCATGTGTTCGCGAGGACTCGCATAAATGAGACCAATATAGCTAACCCTCCCAGTGTCAACTCATATCGACTGTTTACATGAGATAGAGGAGAGTACCGCTCCAACTAAATTGGTCATGGAGGAAACACATCTCAAACTCATTAAATCCCTAGCTGATAGCCAAACAAGTTCGAAGTCGGCATGGGCTGCAGACTCCATCAAGAATAAGGGGAAAGGTGTTATTATTCTTCTCCATGGACCACCAGGCGTGGGCAAAACATACTCGGTAGAATGTACAGCGGTCGCTACAAAGCGACCTCTTCTTGCTCTGACCATTGCAGATATTGGTACCAAAGAGGACAGTATAGAAAGCGAGCTTACGTCCTGGTTTTATCTTGCGGAACGGTGGAAAGCAGTCCTGCTGATTGACGAAGCGGACATTTTCCTTGAACGACGGAAGCATACTGATCTTGCTCGAAATGGAATTGTCTCGGGTGAGTAAATCTATCTTTCTTTTTGTCCCCGAGGTCGTATTAACGTGACTTTCGGTAGCTTTCCTCCGGAAGATGGAGTACTTCAGCGGTCTGCTCTTCCTGACCACCAATCGCGTCGGTCATATAGACGAAGCTTTCATGTCTCGTGTTCACGTTGTGATTGGCTTCCCACAACTTGACGATATTAAACGCCGTGAGATATGGCAAGGTTTCCTCGACAAAATGAAAACCGAAACTGGAGGTAAAATCCGACTTACCGCTTCAGCAAAAACGTACATCATGCAGAGTTGGGAGGATTTAAACATAAAACTGAATGGCCGAGAGATTCGGAATGCGCTGCAAACCGCTATTGCGTTGGCAGAGTTTGAGGCGAAAGAGGACTCGGATTACAGCGAGGATGAAGTAATAAAGGTTGAGAAGGATCATTTTGAAAGGGTTCTGTCGATGAGTCGCTCTTTCCGAACTTATCTCGATTCTATCAAAAGCGACACCGTGGAGAAACGAGCTCAAAATCTGTATGGACGAAATGATTATGACGAAGTTTCGGATGATCACCTTGGGCGGTGAGTAGGGTTTTATGGGGATAACCACCAGGCAAAGGCCTTCTGATATTAGAGCATGAATTTATATCAACAGTTTGCACAAACATAGAATTTAGAAAATATTGAGCTATTTTATGGTCTTCTTATGGGGCCAATTTACTTCCATGGGTTGATTCATAGACAAGGTCATCCTATGAAACATAGACCTCTTTCTTTGAAAATTCTCTGTGATGGAACACTCCCCTGTTCTAAACCAGTCTTGTTGCTGAGGCTCCTGTCTTTGCTTCCGTTCAGTCAGTGACGTCCTATAAGAAACCCAATTTTCCCTTAGCTAGCTAGGCATCATTATTTTACGTATATCCTTACATTGTCTTGTTAGCCATTGATGATAATCCGCAAGTTCTAAGGACCAGAACTTGTCTTTATAACGATCCCTCCCCAGGTGTGCTTATCATCGAGTGTCACGGGTTCCAGGCGCCACGAAGCTAACAAACGACGGACCTCACTTCTTTACATGTAAGACTTAGGCTCTGTTCACTCAGAATATTGTCCCTTAATATCGTCCTACTTTTCTATGCAAATGGCCGTATTTAGATGTCTCCGAGCGCGTTATGCTTCCTTTAGCCTAGTGTAAAATCCGTCTACGTATAGATACTGTAGATCACATTTTGATCTATACGATATTGCCCTATAATTAGACCTGGGCACGATAAAAACGTTACCATATCGGAGGGGTTCACGATAATTATTGTATCGTAAGTACATTAACGACACGATATCGTCTTTTTAACGATATCCGATATAATATCGATTATCGGCGTACAGACGTAGAAGAACTATAAGTCTAGCCCCGGACTAATAAGACTGCTTAAATCTAAGACCTACTAAGAATACTAGTACTAAATACTCTAAATTTAACTGATATTCGAGTACGTACCGATTTCTACTTGTAACTATGATCTACTCTAATGTTCTAGGTTATTGCCCTAAGGTTTTATGAAAATGGTTACGTTTAGATCATATGACCTAGCTAAGTAGGTAATTTTCCCTTGAAAGCCCCCTAAAACAAACCTTAAAACAAACACTAAAAATCCTAATATTAGGTACAAAATATCGATTATCGTCACTTTTTAGACGATAAATATCGGTATCGTGGAAACATTTATCGGCGATATATCGCGATATATATCGCGATAATCCGATAAATATCGCCATCGTGCCCAGGTCTGCCTATAATATTATCTTTAGTAGTAAAAGTAAAAACAACCTCTTAAGGTTGTTTTCGTCCTTAATATCGTGCTAAGACAGTCTATGAACGACTGTTTATGCCCCTATTCCTATAGTTTTACTGTCTCTAGGCTAATCTCTTCCTAGTTAGGCTCTAATAAAATTAGGATATTTCTATTTAATTTTTATTATTTAATATTAGGTACTAAAGCAATAGCGCTCTATTAAATATACTAACTTATATATTTGTACTATAGATTCTTAGGGTTTTAGTACCCTAAGAGAGAGTATAAGAGCCTGTAGCTACAGGGTACGTTCCCTAAAGTAGAGTCCTCGCTTAAGTCTCGGTTGTTGTAGATACAGATGTGGATCAAGGACCCACGGTACACGCATTAGCGTGTCTCCACTGGATATTAAGGTACAATATTCTGAGTGAACAGAGCCTTACCCATACACACGAGCGCGGCTCTCATCACTTCAACCCCCGCAGAACGCACCTTTGAATTGGCTAAAATCTGCCTTGCAGAGTATTGTTTCCATATGATGAGACAAAAGAGATCATACGCTACACACAAAAAAACCCTTTTTTTCCACGAAGCAAGCCGACTTCACTCGGATTACTTTGAACGTTTGAGCTCCACTGCTAACTTGCAGATATAGACAAACCGAATATTAAATACAGATAGAATATATGAACAGATTTAGGCTTCGGAAATGTTTAGAACCAATCGTGAAGCATAGTTATACACTCGTCCCACCTAACCTCGGGACATGTTTTTTACTATCGCTTGAGAAAGCGGCACTCCTTCTTTGTCGCCTTATACCATTCTGCGTGACCATCTTTCATTCGTTCAGAATAGACCTATTAGTTGACAAAATAACTAGAGTGGATATATATCCCTTCCAGAGTACCGAGAATCGTGAAAGACAAAACAGGAGACTGTTAGAATAAGCTGTGTGAAAACTAGATAGATAAAACGAAGCTAGCTGAAGGGGAAAGGAGTACTCTAATATAGAAGCTCTCCTGTACCATGAATCCTTCCTGAATGAGACTAGCGTCTTCCTGACAAGGCTAGCGTGGCTCATATGGATCTGTATCGAAAGTACAGGGAGTTTCGCTAGGCAAGATTCACATACTAAACAACAAAGTGGTAAAGCTCCACCTCCAGCACGTTCCGTAATACTCGAGACACAAAAAAGAACATGCACTCAAAGTGAACATAAGTGGATACGATAAAATGGTCGAATGAAGCTCAAATTCTGAAAACGTTACCTTGTTACCAAAATGACTTGTATTCTATCGGGAGGATATTATAAGAGTAGATACTTTCACTCTAGTTTTTACCACGCTTTAAGCACACGTCTTTTTATATCTCGATACTCTAGAAGGGATATTTATTCTAAAATATAGAAGCAGAAACAGTTTATATCTTATTTAAGTTAAACGTATATTTTAACTAGGAAAATACGAATTAGAAATTACTAGTATAAGTTAGTATATATAAAGGATTCGTTCTCTTATAATAATAAGAGTATTATCTTTTACTTTTCAAGTAGTTATTCTATTTTACTTCCCGGTGAATTCCTTGTTTTAGATAAATCACTTAGTAAAGAGTTCTATTTAACCTTCTATATTAATTACCTAGTATTCTAAAGGTTTTACTTAGTTAAATATATTCTATAAAATTTAACTTTTTTTACTTAGCTAGTTATATAAACTTATATTATTTATATACTAATCTTATTTTAATTTTCTTTAAATACTCTTTACTTTTTAACTTCGAAATTAATAGATTAATCCTTTAATAATTAACTTTCTATTTAACGAGAAAAGAGAAAATAGGTTTTCTATAAGTTCTTTATCTACTCTCTCTTTTCTTAAAGAGCTAGAAGAACTAAGTAATAAAAGAAGATTAGAAATATCCCTTTAGATATATAAAGTAAAGTATAAAGAAAAGATTCTATATAGATAATATATTATATTTCTTTACTTAAAAGAATTAGAATAATAAAGACCTAGAAGAAACCTTTTAAATAACGTAGAATATATTTAAACTAAAATAATAAGTATATTTTACTTAAGTAGAATAAGTTATTACTCTTTTTTAATAATAATACTTTATTATAGATTTAAAGAGGTTTATTAAGTAAAGTAATTTATATTACAGATAACTTTATAGAAACGAGTTATATTAGTAGTATATATTTCTTTTATTCTTTAGACTACTTAGAGCTATTAAGAAATAAATTAGAACTTACGTTGTTAATAGAGTAGAATATTCCATTCTTTACTTATTACCTATTAAAGTAAAAGATAAACATTAGATATTCGTATTTCTATAAAACCTTTATTCAAGTTTTACTATGACCTATTCATACTATCATTTAGAAAAAACAGTTTATCTTCTCTATTAAAACACAATCACGATAAATAGCTTGTTACAAAGGCATAGTAATTGTTTAATTACATATATTAACCGACCGGAGTCTTCGAAAATACATGTGTTCTATATAAGGAAGCACTAATTACTAACCGAATTCCCGAACAAATCATTATCATCCTCATCGACAATTCCGGCAAAAACCCCTGATTTATCATCCCTCGCAGCCTGTAACAAAGATTCCCTGACTCTTTTACTGCCAAACACCTTTACGGTGATGTTGACATCTTTCTTCAGAGGTCGATACGGGTCCGGAAACCATGGCGAATCGCAGAACGGCCTTAATTGCCCCAAGACCCGGGATATTATACCCTCACTCCATTTCGCTCCACCTATCACCTGATGATCCCGTCTGAACTGGATCATCTCGCTTCGAGCTTCGGAATCATCTGGCAAAGAAGCTGTATGATACAGTGGCGGTAACAAGGTATAATCCGCTGCCTCTCCATGAGTCATCATCCCCGAGAACCGATTGTTATCATGCGCCTTATTGATTCCCTCATGGAAATCCTCTCGCACTAGTGTCAGGTTCTTGAGGCCATAAAAAAACCTCAGGTCCGACATATTCTGTGAAGTATCTTCCAAGGCAATATCAGATGGTATGTGAATAGCAACGTTGCGAATCTTTTTGGATGAACGCGAGCCCATACTTAAATCACTGCGGAGGCTGTTGAAGTAGAGCGTGTCGATATTATAATTGAAATAAATCGGTACCTTAAGCTCAGGCGGCCCACTGTAGTGGGTCCGAAGGATTTTGTAGTTCTTCGCTACAACTTCGCGAGCCTCATAAGAGGTGAAAAGGAGGACTGGAGGGGGATTGGCGGGAAACAAATTCCTGTATTCATCATCTTTGGGGCGGTAGGGAAGTACGTTTCGCGGAACTGCGGCGGCAATTTCCCAAATTCGAATGCGCAATTCTGCAGGAAGATCCATGAATCTATGGAATTCTGTAGGTGTAGTGGGGTCGGTAGTTGATTCCTCTGTGGGAGTCGATGCTACTGGAACGTCCATTGATGTATCTTCTGGAAGAGGTACACCTGATGTTGGTGACGGGGATACAATTCGTGGGCGCTTGGTGCTTCCTCGGTCATCTTCGTTCTCGATTGTGTCCAATTTTCGCTTTGATTGAGAGCGAGACTTGTGATTTGGCCGGAGATCAGACTTTGATATGGGAGCTGGATTGGCATGTTCGTTGTCGGCCTGGGGGGTTGTCGCTGTATGCGCGGAGGTCTTTCGGCGTTTTGAAGGTCCTTCTTCGAGATCATCGGCAACCATTCGCTCTCTCGTCTTTCTCTTTGCTGGCTGTGGGTGCCGTTGGGGTTTCTCTGTGTCATTGTGCATCGTTGTTTTGGTGTGAGCCGAAGCCTCGCTTAGTGAATTTGGGGTCTTGGCACTCATCGCAACTGGGAAACTTCTGCTGTTGCTAGCCCCCCGATTTCCACTCAAAGCAGTGGTATTACGAGTGCGTGGGGTATGAATGGCGTAATACGTTGAAGGTATTGTTGCTGCAGCTTGTTCCCGCCTCTTTCTCATTCTTAGAATCGCCGGGGATGGCTTGGAGGACACTGTGAAGCGAGGACGGTCCGGGTCGGGCTTCTTCGCGACTTGCTTTGGAGGCTCAATTACAGCAGCAGTCGGTAGGAAGGAGTTCGTGGGAACAAGGCCTGCAGGTGGGGCTGTGATATCTGTGGTGCGTGATTTTCGTTGCGACATGGCGACGGAGGACTGGGTTTGTGGATTTGAAGTAGATGGAGCTCGCGACTTGTTCTTCAAAGCGTTCGAAATAGGTGTTTGGCGTTTGGAATGTGCGAGGGACTTGGTTGTCCGATTCCGTTGAGTGGAAGAAGCTTGCAGTGCTGCGGTGGGCTGCATGCTCGAGGGTTGAAGAGGGGTAGCTGTCGAGGTGGTCGAGGTTTTTTGGCGCTTAGTATTGTCGTCGGACTTGGAGTGCCTTTGTGTACCGAGAATACCAGCCTCCCCAGCCTTTCTCTTTTGTGCGCCGCTTCGTCTCGTCGGGCTCGGATAAGGGGTCGCTCGTGTATTGTCGGGTGAGTTGTTCATGATGAAATGGTTGACTGGTGTTGTGAGTTGGAGGTAATGCAGCTTGACCAAGCGAATATGTCAAGCTTGGTAGAACGGTTTGCGTATTCTTTATACGTCTATTGCAATGTAGACTGATATTTCGCGAGTGTATCCAGTAGTGTACAGTACGTAGACGATATGTTGAAGGTCGTGGTTGATGTCAGTTGATGGAAAGTGTGCGACGAAGATTTGGTTAGAGGATGAGTCTGGTCAGCCCTCGAGTTAGATTTAAGGACCCTTCGGCAGATTCTCGGACGAGAAAGCTGTTAGCTACTCAAGTTGGCAGTGAATTGATGTTCTGGAGTAATGTGAGTGAAGGCTAGGATACATAAGCGGATAGAAAGGAGAGAGTGGATATTTGCTACAAACTTTAACCTGGCATTCTTGTGATGAATCAATCGTAATAGAACAACAAGGTGTTTAGTCTTTTATTGAAGTCTTGGAAAAGCTTAACAGCTCAAGGAGGAGGAAGTGATATTGCTATTATTCTGCACAGATCCTGTGTACTATCTCCACTCCATCCTCCAAGACTCTATAACAAACCACATACCTCAGACCTTCCCTTCTACTTTACATTTCTATAATATCAGTGTATTACTAGTAGCATACAAGGACAATTCCAGAATCCAGTTAAGATTAATCGCAACAAGTAAAAGAGATCTAAAGGCTAGCTACTATCTATACTACACGAGAGTCTATACTATTCCCGACTAGGCAACTCCTACCCCACGCTCCATCCACTAAGCGAGGCACCACTATTACTAACCTTTATTCACTGATTAGATCCCTTATATATACCCTCTGAACTATACTATAATCTACAAAAGTAACATTCATTATATCAACAAGAAATCAAATCAAGCCTTAGATCTCTTCATCCCTTCCAGAGTATGGAACCAAATATACTCCTCCACTGGTGTACCTGAAGTGTATACAAACTCTCGCCTTCTATAACATCATCCCATAAAACAAACCCCTCTATCTAAACACACCATATCTCCAACAATTCATCCCTAATTCAATCCACTCATCGCATCCACCACCTCTTTCCTGAATACCCCGAGTTAGCAATCATCAACAAAGCTAGCAAAATATCTACCTTTTCTCGCTTAGGAATCCAAAATCATATCCCCTCCCAGATAGTTATCAAGCCACGTGGACAAGACGACAATAGTTGTTACTAAGAGATATCCAGATACTTAAAGTATCTAGAAATCCGTGATAATTTGGTTGAGGCCTTTTTCTCCTGCGTACCCTCTGTAAAGTAGCCTAAAACGCTTCATTGGTGGCGCTAGTGTTATTCGTTTACATTACTACTTCACGTTACTAAGCGAGATGCCTCCTTACTACTACCCACGAGAGATGGACAAGAAATCGTAGATGAAAAAGCATTGGTAGAAGGGGTTCTTCTTGTATATCACAATCACAGATCCATAGGAAAAAACAAGACCCACGAGCCGCTGTGGAGAAAATCCTTGACAATCATATAAACTACAAACGCTACATGGTATCCCATCAACGATATTTCCAAGCATCCTTTTGAATTTCCTACATTATCGCAACCTCATCAATCATAAGTCATTACAATTCATCATCTGACTCCGTCTCCGAGCCATCAACCGCGGGTTTCGTCGATGGTTTAGCGACCGGCTTGGCAGCACCAGGTTTCCTCTGAAAAGGAAGTTCTCTCTTGGGCGGGAGAACGAAATCTTCGGGTGGGGCAACGGCTGGGGTGGATTCTTTGGAGATTGTGTCTTGGTGGATGGTTCTACTTGATGGTGGAGGTGGGTCATCATCATCCGAGGCTTCTGATGCTGTTGAAGGTTCGGGTGTCTGCCTATCCTCTACATCAGAATCTTTCGCGGAATTAGCTTCATCGACTTCCATCTTCTCAAATCCATCATCTGAATCACTTTCTACCACGACTTCCTTCACTTTGCGTTTTCTTGCTCGTGAGGGGCCAGTTGAATGTGATCGGCTGTTTCTTCGTGGTGCCTCTACTTCTTCTAGCCTTACTGGGTCGATGGTGGAACCTGCTAATAGACGCTGCTGGTCTCTGATCTTGAGTTTCTTCTCATTCAGCAATAGAGAGAATTTCTCCAAAAGGGCATTATTATGCTGCTCCTTGAGGGTCACAAGCTCGGCTAGACTCTCTTTGAGTTTCTTGATTTGGGCATCTTTTTCACCTAGACTAGTGTGAAGAGCATGTAGCTCATAACTCGATTGGTCCTTGGAGGTGATGATGGTACTACACCAATCGAACAGTGAAATTTGCACGCTTTCAGGATCCTTTGCCTTCATCGGGATCTGTCCAAGTTTTTGCTAAGAATGGAGTCAGTATGTGATATTGAAACGTCTAATTTGCGGGGGTCGTGTGATGACTTACTGTAATTCCTTCGACGCGGCGTTGGATTGTGATGGTGAGTGACTTGGCTTTCTTTTCTACCTTGGCGGAGAGTTCAACATCCTTTATCACGGCCCCGTTTGCGGGCGCGATTTCACGTAGGACGGACAGGAGAATATCCTCCCATTCATCTGGTGTACAACTGTCCAGCTTTAGGGCTGATATATCCGAGTGCTTTACTAGATGAAAGGGAGATTAGTTGCTGTGTTACGCATGGGATATATTGAGGGCGGGGGATGAGGCCAAGGAGTGGCCCTTCCGGACGATCATTTGGGGATCCTTACATTCAACGACGAACACATGCTTATCATCGGTCCCAATCAACTTGAGGTCGAGCTTACGACGACCGGTCGAGGAGACATGGAGAAGGACAAACTCGGCATCTTGGTGGGTGTGATCGGGATGGGGAATGCGGAGGACGGTGGTGAAGACTGGGACTGAATCCAGATCCATGGTTGATACTCCGTACACCACCACACGACACCATCCCACGCTGTGCGGTGCTTTGGTGTGATGTGCTGTGACGCTGTCGGGAAATTTATGAAACAGGATTACAAGAAGTAGTTGATTTAAGATTTCATGGCCCTTGATGCGAGAGTGATGCGAGGGGGAATTGAGTACGGTAGTTCTGGCTGAGCTACGGTATGGTGGGTGCAGTGCCGTGGTGTTGATATATCATTTCGGATTTAGGCAGCAAGGGCGCAAGGTGATTGGACGGCGCGAAACAGACGCGGGAAGGCGCGTGGGGAAGAGGGAAAGCGGCACTGATGCCTTGGTACCTCTGGACTCACCTTCCTCGACACAAGCAGGTCAAAAGAATTGGGATGAACACAAGCATGGTTGAGTGCTATGCTACTTCGTACGTATAGGCCTCTGTATACAAGAGACGATCAACACGATGGTCGTACCCTAAGGCGAAGGATGAGCCCTAACTGTAAAACAATTATATGATTACTAACCCTAACCCTAACCCTAAGTATCAAACAATTATAATGATCAGATGAACTCGAGCTTCAAGCTGCCAAACGATGAGACGACGGACTCCAGTGAGATCAGTGAATGCCGCTTTCCTTCCAAGTCCAGGATATCCACGTGACACAAACCTAATCTAGGTTGGGCCCCGGCCATGGGCCTGTGCTGATACTTTGATACGGTGATGGCCCAGGCTACAAGGCCTTACTTCAGGCACAGACGCTCGGCTGCAGCTGCACCTGCAGATGCCCCCCAGCGTCGCCTTGCCAGCCTTGATGGGGCCTTTTCAGGGGCCTTTTCAGGGCCCTCCACTCGCCAATTTGCGCATGCAAATCCTGTCTTTGGCCCCGACGCCCAACCCCCCAACCTCTTCCGAATCTGACCAGCCAACCCGCACCCACCACTACGATCATTACATTCCAGCCACCGAGCACCGTCTCCAGACGAGACGATACCACGGCCACTACACTGCCAAAAGTTGACCAAGAACATTTCCACGCACATACGACTCCGTACCAAGTAGCAATACACACCCACACTGACACCTCCCTTGGCAGACTGAGACTGCCTAGGGAAGACGATCCAAACAGCCAAACCGACACCCAACCATCATCGCAGGGAACGAAGGAAGGAGGGACGCGACCACTAGCGTCGAGGGAGAGGGAAAAACACCGTCCCGCGGACAACACCACACGCCAGCAAACGACAGCGATCCAGCACCGCACAGCACAGCACACCAAACCTGCTCCTGCTGCTCTGCTCTGCTCCACCAACAGACAGAACACCGCACTACGCAATACGCACTACGCAATACACACCATACACCACAAACAAGATACTACACGTCCCCATTCCCATCGTCTCGTCGTACCATTGGCTGGTGACAAGTCAGAAAAATACCAAATTCAATACTTGCGACCTTCCACATCCTCGGTATCGTCGGGTCACCATGAGCTACGGCGACTGCGACTTGCGACGTTGAACAGCGCGGCCACAGCTATCGATGTGACTCGACCGACGGGCCCTTCCCCATCTGCCGGATCTCGCTCTCGCATTCACCTCGGAGGCCACCAGGGGAACACCAGCTGGTCTCTCGACTCCCCCCAGAATTGACGGACTGAAGTGGCGCACAGAATCGCACAGCGCCATGGACCAATTGACCTTAAAACCGCGCAAGGAGGTCGTCGAGGCCCCCATCGAGAGCTGGGACGACGATGACTTGGACATCGGCGGAGACGATTTCACCTTTCGCAGCGCGTCCTTGACGACCACGACCACCTCGCATTCCCACCACCGAGAATCGCTCTCGTCCTCGCGCATGTCCATCCGATCCGACTTCGACTCCAACCAAGGCGACGAGGACAAGCAGGTCCATCTCCCGGGAGACGATGAACGATCAACCATAGACGCAATTGCGACTGCGAAACGAGCCGGCATCCCCATTCCTCAGAACGTGCCCTCTTCCGCGCTCTTGGGGGGTACCATCAAGAGGTTGGGTGGCCGGAAGATCAAGAAAATGATACAGGACGATTGGGACGACGGCGATTTGGAACTTCCAGGAGAGGGCGGCTTCAAGATCAAGCAACAAGACGCCTCCAAATTCCCGGACGCTTTGCGACAAGTCAGTGGGGGTGAATCCTCGACACAATCCAGCCCGGCAAAGTCACTTCAACCAGCTCCAATGTTCAATCTCAACTCTCCCCCCAATCTCAAACCACAAATGGCATCCATGAATCTTCTCGACCAATTTCAAGACCAAGACAATGAGGATGATTTCTTTGGAAACAGTGGTGACACAATTAAAGTCGCTAAGAGCCGACCAGGTGCCAAGTTATTGCCTCTCGTCACTCCACCCACACCTCAGCAGGATGACAAAACCGCTGAGCGTCGTGAGGAGTTTGAGCACGACTTTCACTTCCCGACCAACAGCCCTCTGAAGCTTTCCGCAAGACAAGATATTCCCAAGACACCGGCTACGACACGTGATGATTTTGATGAATGGGGCGAGGGTAGCCTTGGAACAAGATTTGGAGGGACGAAGCGCGATGGCCGCTCAAATCGAAGTTCGTCGTCTGCCCTAAGCCCAAGCGTGGCAAGCTCTCTCACCGTTGAAAGCGAGGATGAAGGACTGGACGGGCTGGTGCTTCCGAATGGCCCAATTCCCTTTGATGATATTCTCAAGAGAAGACAGCAAGATCGCTCACCAGATCATCAAAGCCCTGAGAAGCAAGCCGCTAAGCGTGTGGAGATGAAGGAAGATTTTCTTTCGGGTCTTGAGGTTGGTGATGGAGATGTATTTGCTTCGAGCAAACTTACCCATAATCGGAATGTCAAGATGAAAACCACTCGACAAACAAGCCCATCTCGACCCAAAACCGCTGTTTCATTGACCTTTACAAACAAAGCCTCAAGCTCTACTACTACATCACGACTTCCTCGTCCTCATGGTCCCCTCGAACCCGTCTCGGAGAGTGGAGGGCCTATTGCAAATCGTAGTCGTCGTTCTCAATCCCGACTTGGAGGCCATTCGAATCATTCTTCAATTAGCAGTATTCATACACCAACCACACCGTCACATCCTCCTTTCCCGCCCTCTACGCCACGTAGACGGGACCTGGGTCTTAAACAGTCCAATCCTACCCTTCGGAATGAGCCAACAACGACCCATGCTCAACTATTGAAGCTCAAGCGGTCGATGCCATCCATGCGATCGCCAGCAAAGCCAACCGGGCGATTTGAAAGACCACCATCTCGCACGGATGGCAGCACTAGAACTCAGTACATGTCTCGGCCCAAAACTCCGGTTGATCGCGACCGTTCAGGAGCTGAATCGAGTATGTCCCAAGCTCGAAGGAAGCCTGCACCATTTCTACCTGCCGGTGCTTCGAGTAGGCAGTCACAACATGTTACCGCCAAAACTTCTCGTCACTTCCGTCGAAACGATTCGGAATCGTCGAGCAACAGTACGGATTTTCGGCCAACGTCGCGAGCAGTTTCAAGGTCCACGATGAGGTCACCAAGTCCACGGAGAAATCCTCGCGGACCTGAAGCATTAGCTCGCGATGCCGCGGCGAAGCGACAAATCACAAAACCGGTTCGTCGCAGGCACTTTGGTGATGGCTGTGAACTCGATGGCTTTGATGATCTGCCTACCTCTCGCGATGTGGAACAGAAGTTTGTCAAGGAGCCGATTGGTCGAGGCCCACCAAAGCTCTCCAACTTGAGGCAAAAGCTTCAAGAAGCTCCTGCTCTCCTGAGAACAAGTACACCTGCTCCATTTTCACCTGCAAGACCACGAGATGAATTGCCTAGATTCGCGCGTGATACCAATGCCAGTCGAATGGCAAGGGAGCATAATATTGCACATCGTGCTCCTTCAGGAGCTCCTCTGGCGACGTTGACTAATCAATGGAAAGCCAAAGTTTCTGCGACCACAGGTTTGAGTACTGCAACAGCGCATTCGGTGAGGACCAAGAAGCCCAAGGGGCCACCACAGAAACCTCAACTAATCAAGTCGCTTGGGAATCTCAATAACGCCAAATGTAAGCACTTTGACGCCTTCTTCACTCCCTTACTAATGCAGTCTTAGCCGTGAAAGGAATGTATTATAACCCATATACTTTTAAATGGGAAGGAAACGAGAATGACCTTTCTCCCTTTGATGCGCCTGCCTCCCCCATTAATTCGATGAATTCCAACGCTTTCAAAGAGTCTCCAAGCGCTTACCGAGAAAAGGAGAATACCACGCCTCGACCAGCACTTATCCAAAATGTCAACTCGAGTCAAAACGTTCAGGTCGTTGGGGGCATGGTTTTCGATCCCGTCCGAATGTGTTGGCTTAAGATGCCTCAAAAAGGAGACAACAAAAGTGACGCGGGAGATACCATGGATGGTTTTGATGCGTTGGACGACGAAGAAGATGTCTTCAAAGATGTCCCTGACTTGGAAGATTCCCCGTCCAAAGAATCGACCACCCCAGGCGGCCGCAAAAGCGAAGGGCACAGCAGCCTTAAAGACGACTGGCTGGTTGGCGAGGAATTTGACGTAGGACCTGAATTTGTCCGACGACAGCGCGAAGAAGAAGAGCGTTGGAGGAGAAAGTGTGAACAGTGGGTAGGTAACGACCTCAACCGAGGCGGTGACCTCTGGAGGTGGAGTATTAGAGATGTGGTTAATGAACAGTGATGATAAGTCAAATCACTTACGCCACTGATGAAAGAGGGCTACCCAGTATATTTTCCCCCACGTCCCTTTGGGGATCAAAAAAAGAGAAACACTGTACAGCATTGCATGCAAATATCGATTTTTTCATTTGTCACCTTCTTCGTTCTAGGGGGCGCGAGCGCCAAAGGGTTTTCATGGCGTTCCAACTTTTTGTAAGGACATAAAAGGGGGATTCTGAACGACTTCTTCTTTCCAATGCTTTGGCTTTGGCTCTTTTTGCATTTGCCCATTTTGGGGCTCCTTTTTCTTTTGTTGAAATGATGATGATGATGGAATCGGGCTGGGACTGGACTTGGGTTGGGGCATTTTTGGTGATGAGGTAGGATGAATTGATGGGTGGGTAGGATTGGGATTTGTGATGAGGGTAGGATGAATTGGGATGGAATTGGTTGGGATGGGATGGGATGGGATGGGATGGGATGGAATGGAATGGGGGGCATGGACGAGATGATGACACAAAACACACAGACATACTTTCTCTTTGATATCCCTTTTGTTTACTTATACGGGGATGAGCGGATGAGCGGGGTATGTGGGGAGGGTGGGAGGATGGTGGCGGTGCCTTCACAGCGTGGGGTAAGGGAAGCATGTATTTTAGACTTGGGGAGGGGATGGTTAGAATTAGGGTGAATGAATGAGTATATGGACTCTTCTCTTTTTATTATACAGTTGTGATTTCTGTGCCTGTATGATATGATGTAGTAATAGGGTAAAATATATATCTCTGCCTTGTTCAAATTGTACTAGGGAGGGAAGGTGTGGTATGTGAGGGTTATACTTTTGGGGTGTGGATTTTTAGGCTGGACGGTTGTAAATGGGCGAGGTTGTATAGGATTACTGATATTACGAAATGTTATTTTGGGAGATGGTCTGGTTGGGGATGGGGAGGTTGTTAGCTTGGTTAGGTAGGTTCTATGTAAATTTAGATACTTTGTTGTATTCCTGGTCGAGGAGGAGGACTTGGAGGAGAGTTGGGATGATATGATCGAAGTATCTTCTACTTCGTCCTAGGCGAAATAATTGTAGGTTTGCTAGGGTGGCTAAGTTTAGTAATAGGGTAAAAACCCCCGAAAAACCTATAGTAATTTCGCCTGGGACGAAGTAAAGGGTCTGGACAGCTCGGGTCTCCCCCCCGCTTGTCACTTTCTGATATACCTCCACATGAATCGGACAATTCAATTGGCTTAGAGGGCTATAGCGTGGGGCTATACCCTGCCTATAACAACTCGTATACAAGGGGGGGGGGCGACCCGAGCTGTCCAGACCCTTTACCTAAGTGGTTTATTCTTAGTCGCTTTAATTGGAGGTTTTTATTACTTATTACAATGCAACTAAAGAGATGCTCCTAGCTAAAATAAATAAAAACAAAAATGAGGTAAGCCAAGTCGTCTTTCACCGTGTGGCTGTAGTCTTATATTTAGTCAACTAATGTGGACCAAAGTCCCTTGGTACCTTGGCGGCAAGCCCCCACCACCCCCACATCTAGAGAACGTCTCCCATGTTTCTATTTACGCTCTATAAAATAACCTTAACTCCAACCGCCACCTAGAACATGTTCATCCATCGTCGTCGCTCGTACTCCACGTGCCATTAACACCCGCTCTCTTCGAAATGCCGAATCTGCCACCCTTGGCCTGAAAAGACCCCCAAAACTTGTAGAGAGGTGTTTTTGATCGCCCTCTGAAAATGATCCTTGTAGCTTCTACATATAATAATAATCAATTCTCTCCACCTCGTTTCTCTCTTCTTCAGTGACCTTTTGTTTGCCGCGCTCCGCACGTGAGGGACCCGAATGAGGGGGACTTGGAGGGGGACTGATCGGCCTTGGAGGTGATAATGGTCTAGGCGGCGAGGGAGGCGGCGTGGCAGGCTCGGGAGGCGGCGATTTTTGTTTTCGCCTAAGCTCCCACTCCAGGTCTTCTTGTTTTTTCCGTTCGCGCATTTGTGCGAAATATTTTTCCTCGGGGGACCGACCGCTGTAGATAACAACTAAGAGCTTTTTCTTTATCTCACTTGGACCCGCCCCCCCTAACCCCGCCCTTTTTGAGAGGTCAAGGTTCGTTTTTGGATCGATTCTCTTTGAGAGGGTTTGTTCGTTTGATTCATGATTTGCGGGGATAGGAATTCCAGCAACCAAGGCGGAAAGAATGGCGGCTGCTGTGAAGAGGTTTGGTATCAACATGATTCGTTGGAACGTTGGTGAGATAGAGACCGTGGGTTGATGGGAACTGAATGATGGCTGTGATGTGAACTGAGCAAGAGCTGTTTTATGAAATGAAGCGTATCAAGTGTAATGGAAATAGAATAAGAAGGCAAAGAAAAAAAAGAAAATGGAAACGACTGTGGTGAAGAGATGGAGACGCAAGTCAAGAACACCGGTTTAAGCTGAGAGAACTTCTCTCTTATATAAGTTGAGTTACTAAAGTTTTGCATTGATTACTAGATAGCCATACCCAAAAGTAGACTGCTCTTATTGATGTAGATGGCAAATTTAAAAGTAGATGGCAGATTTAGAAGTGAATGGCAAATTTAGAAGTGAATGGCAAATTTAGAAAGTTGGAAGACTCTTTACTATTTATAAGAAAATAATGTTGCTTCCTCATTCGTTAACACGCCCCTCCTTGGCATTTAATTTTTGCTATTCGGATCTACCGACTTTATGTTGCACGGAGCAACCGTTATGACGATGGTTCTATTTAAAGTTTTACGACGGCGTACTCGTATCCAAAAGGTATCGGTATGGGATCCAGGCTTTCGGGAGTTTAGTCTAGCCAAGACAAAACGATACCAAGATACTACCTACAGAATCGATCTTACGACTTAAATGGCCTGATCGTAGGGTACAACACGACTTCACTAGTATTATCCCTGCCCCTGTTGTATGCTGCTTTCCAAAGGAAAGATTTCTATTGACTCTGCCTCTGTGTATACTCTATAGAATCGCGTGAGTAGAAGAGGAACAGGAATTATAAGGTTGTTTATAGAATAGACTAAAGTAAATCACTTATAGAGAATTCCTTAAATAATCTACCTAAATCTCCTATAGTAATACCTTTTTATCGTGTTTCTTCCTATACCTACGCGTAAGGAGATAGCTAGCTTCCTAGTTACTCTAGAAGCCTTCTACTCCATACCTTCAAAGTTGAGAATAGCTTCATTTCCCCTCTCCACTTCTACCTTGTTATACCCTCGAGTCAGGCGCCCGATAACTTAGGAGAAAAGTAGCGTTGAAATCTAGGGTTCTAATGTACATTTATCCTAGATACACCTTCTATTGTACAAAAGAAGCGAAATAAACATAAGCTTTTCAGTGGTTTCACTTCGTCCCAAGGCAATTAAATGTAGATTTGCTAGGGTGGTGGAGGTTGGAAACAGCTATCCTAGTGAACTAACAATTATTTCGCCGAAGACGAAGGAAGTTTTACCGTAGTAAATCGAGCTTACTTCAAAGTAACAAGTTCGCTAGTTTTCAGGTAGAGTAGTCGGTGGATAGGGTAGAGGCTAGCAATATTAAATTCGGGCTACCTCGAGATCAGTTCACTATAGGTCTCTTGCTAAAACGGTTTAACCATAATCTTTATATAGTAAAAGAAGGCAGGCCTACCAGGCCTTCGCCGTAGACTTTTGGCCACTTAGAGCCTACGGATAATCTTGGTACTATCTATCTGTTACTACACCAAAAACTAGCGTACTTGCCAAGTTCGACTCACTTAATACGAAGCACTGTATAACTTTTGCCCTATCCACTATGGTCCCACCTGAAAAATGCCTTGGAGATAATTATTCGTGGAACAGGTACTTCGTATAACTTTTCTAGGGTATTTGCCTTCAGTGAAGAACATGGTAAAACCCCTAGTAAAATTTATAAGTATTATGCATGGGACGATGTAATCTAGGACTTTAGCCAACTACGAGAGTCATGACCGGTCGGACGAATACCTAGGAGCAAAAGACATATCTTAAGACGATCGCCTAGGGATTTTATAACTTCCTCTGTATCCCGTTTCAATTGCTTTCTATTACTCTACAAAGAAGGAAACATCGCATCGGTCCTTATAATATGTAATTCCCCAAGCTCCTTATCATGGCTGCGTTAGCGACTAGTATTAGTACTACCTGTTATACGTGGGCATACTGTTAAGTCTTACCTGGTGTAAGTATTTTTCTCTCCTTCAGTAGTTTATATTACACAATTAATTATTAATTAGGGGCAAGACGAGAGTGGAGCGACTGATAAAGCATGCTATATTACAAAGAAGTTATTTAATTGTAACGATTACAAAACTCAGCAGGGTCTTTTGGATCCTCAAGGTATTACAAAGTGTATAAGTAGTAGAAAGAAGATTAGTCCTCACAAGGTAAGATTTTCTATATCGGACGTACTTCATATATTCTCGCTACGCGATCCTACCTAGCTAATCCTACTAAATATACCTTTTATAATTTCCCGGCGTTTTGTTATAAATAACAGACAACTAACCATATTGTAAAATAGTGGGCTAGCAAGTGTCGGTCTTCCAAGTTCGGGGCTGGGCGGAAAACTAGAATACGAAATTAGTAGAAAGAAGAGGGAGGGAGAATAGAGGGGCGGAAGAGAGAGGAAGAAGAGTAACTTCGAAGTACTATTTCGACCTATAGTATAGGACACCTAAAGTAAACTATACTAAACCCCGATTCTAGCTAAAACGATACTTCTACTATAATACTATAATAATAATAACACTTAATAATTAGTTTAATAGACGAAAAAATACGTCTAAATTAGCTAAATAAAATATTCTTACTAGCTTTAATTTAATTAATTTATATAAAAAATAGGGTTTATATTTACCGAGTCTTAGCGTTTTATCTTAATTTTTTAAGCCTGCCCCACTTTTCCTAATACGGCTTAACTAAGACTTATATAAGAATTCTAGTAAGTATATTCTTTTTATCTTAGTCTAAATATTATATATACTTATTAATAACTAGAGCTTAACTATTAGAATTAACTAGTTTTCTATAATTAAATATAGTAGTATTAATTTTACTATAGTTTACTTTTATTTAATAAGGCTAATATAAGGTTTATATAAGAGCTTTTCGAAGAAGCGAGAATATTATTTATAATATAAGGACTTAATTAATAACTTATTATAATTATACTTTATAGCTATATTTAATAGAGTAAAAGATATACCTTTATTAGCTAAATAAAACGTACTTACTAGTTTTATTTATATAAAGTTCTATAAAATATAGAGCTAATATATATAAAAGTTTTAATAGTTTTATTTTTTTTTAGAAAACTTTTAACCCCCTTATAATATAATCTAGTTAGTATTCTCTCGTCTCGATATAAATTAATTCGTTCCTTAGTTCTTTTAAGACTCTTATACTAAGATTACTTATAATAATACTTAGCTAAGGCCTATATAAAAATTCTAGTAAGTATATTCTTATTCTTTTAGTCTAATTAGTATATCGCTATTTTAAATATAGTTTATATTATTAGTCTAAAAGGTCTTCTAACTAAGTAGTCGAAAGTCGGGTTTTAGTATAGTTTACTTTAGGTATTCTATCTCTTATCCGGTTCGGAGGTCTTTCGAAGAGCCCCCGGGACGTACTAACCGGGCCGAAAAAAAATACAAAAACTCGTACTAAGAATTACGAACGTCTTCTATTACTTATATTATAATTAGTAGATTATAACGAAGTTTTTATATAATATTCTAATTAAGAACTTAGTCTACTTTTATAAGTAATATAAGACGATTTTACTTTAATTAAATCTAGTTCTTAGTATAGAGTATAGTTTCGTTTTAATCATGTGCCCTTATATCCTATTTCTAACTAAACGTAAACTTTGGAGTAATTTAATTACTTAGCATTACCAAGGTGTTAGAATAGCCTTATATTGATGTAATAAAATAATTCTACGCGAGGGTACTTAATCCTGGGCCGAAAGACCTCCGAACCGTGCAGGAGATACTATAGGCCCGCCGCCGGCGGTAGTTGTAAATTTCCTAGGGTACCAAGAACAGGGTAAAACCCCCCGTAAGAGTTACAGATATTATACATGGGACGATATAGGGTTTTAGCCAAGTGCGGTAGTCCGGACCGGTCGGAAAAATACCTGGGCGTGAAAGACGTATATAAGTCTGAGGACTTCTCTTGTATTCCTTTTGATTGTTACCCTACAAAGAAAGCAATATCGTATCTATCCTTCCTACAATATGCAATTCCGTAAGCTCCTGATCATCGCTGCCTTAGCGACTAGTGTTAGTGCTGGTAACGGTTATACGTGGGCATACTGTCAAAATCTACCTAGTGTAAGTCTTTATCTCTCCTTTGATTTAGGTAACGTCGTTAATCTTTGATTACTTGGTAGGGTGGGGACGATAGTGGGGCAACGGCTGGTGTATGCAACTCCCTCGTGCCGGCAGGAACTTGTAGCGATTGCAAAGTTCAACAGGCCCTTCTAGACCCTCAACGTATTACGAAGTGCACAAGCGTTGGAAGGAATATTGATCCTCGAAATGTAAGATTTTCTATATATATCGAGGGTATACGAGTACGGGAGTTCCCGCAACCAACCCTACCACATATACTCTCTATAATTCCCTGGCCCCTCGTTGTAAATAATAGAAAACTAATTATATTATAAACTAGTGGGCTAATAGGTGCCGAGACTCTATGTATGGCGCGGGGCGGAAAACTGGAATAGGAAATTAGTAGAAACAAAAGGGAGAGGAAAGAATTACAAGGGCTGCTTCATTCTACGACGAAAGGCTAGGTATAGATATAGGCGAACTAGGGCGTTCTCAGCTACTTACATAAGAATGTTCACTTGGCTGTCTATATACTAGATACATATGGTTTTGAAGTTGGTTGGATGAGACTTTGTAGAGTTTGGACTGTCAGAGAGAGCATAGGTTTAGCACGTTCATGTATATACCTTATGCTCCACCTAAATAGTTTTGAGCGAAGCAAAGTTAAACCCAGGCAGGGATTTCTATACTTAGCTCTTATAATATGTTGTACACTAGGAAAAGTCTCATTTCAAGAATCCCGTGGGCTTTCCTCTCGCGAGGTATCCACCTCAAATACAACTCCCCTATATAATTAGAACTTACAACGTTACAAGTAACTTCTCATACCCAAATCCATAAACATCACAAATATTCCTGTCCGCTAACACTCTACATATTATCCTTAGTATACCTCTAATCCTCCGGCTTAAAAAAGTGGGTATTTTCATCCATAGGCAGGTTTTTAGTCCCGCCAAAGTCTACCACGTGTCCCGTCTCCTCATCGACATGTGAATTATGCCCGTTATAAGGCGTATAGTGCTCTTCAGCCCAGTTTTAGATTGTATCCCAGTTTCGACATCTATAAACGGAATTGAGACGGGTACGTAGGAGATGGATTTCTGGAAACCATTCATAGCCAACTGTGCTAACGTTGGCATTACACATAAAGGATTGACGAATAGAACTTATACAATGGTCCATGTGAATCCATTTTTCGTAGTCGACCTTATAGCCATCGGGGGAGAGAAAGGTCAAGTTATGGCGGGAGGGGTAAAAGTATTTACGGAGGGAGTTCTAGGGATGACAGTTAACTCGAGCCTGGGGAATTATGAAGCGAAAGTGAAATTCAAACCTACCAAGCAGTGGAGCTGATGAAATACATCAAGTGTGGTCAAGTATGTGTTCTCATAGCCTGCAATTAGAGTGCGAACGCTCTGATTCAAGAGGTGTGAGTAGCTGTCTGCGTTAATGAAACCGATACTTCCTATATAAGAAGTGTCAGAGAGACATACATGGATCAATCTGGCTGATTACATGTCGAGTAGGACACTGACGTTCATATAATACATCCCATTTGGCATCGATCTCGTCGCTTGGCCAACCTGCATACTCGGAAAAGTACTTGCTTTCCGGTCCACCCACGGATAAAAACTTTATCTTCGTATCCAAGACGCCCAGCTAGCGAGAGAGGGGCTATTACGGTATTAGTAGTAAATAATAACAACAAGGGGGAACAAAATACTGTAATGCGCTATCTTATTCTCAAGTGTATACCAATGGTGATTTTCTCCATCGAGCTTTACAGTTAACAACAATACTAAAGAAAGTAGAGCGACAAGTGTCTAAGGCAGTACTGTAATAGCTACATTAAATGTCGACGTTGATACTCGCAAGCGAGATATTGCGCGTGTAAGAGACTTTGTCTTGGCCGTTGGATTAGAATCTATACTATCTGTTAAAAAGGCGACTTTCTCTAAGTCACTATGCTTGCTCTCAAAGCTGTGTTCTTTACTGTTATTCTAGCAATAGTCAGCCGAGAAGTAAGACTCGATGGTGGCTAAGCCCTGCAGAGATTTATATAAGGGAGAATTAAGAGGGGATATAGTTTTGTTTTTCATACCTCTTAGGGGAGAACATAATACTTGATTTTAGTCGCAAGGCTCATTTCTTTTTCCCTGTTAGTATTTACTATTAATAAGGCTTAAATGTAGTGAAAATGAGATGAAGTATGATTTATCGCAGGGGTAGAATAATTCTTGAACAGAAAATCTAGAGCGGGGAAGGGGTAGCTTATTAGACAAACAAAATATAAGTTACGAGGTTTAGGGGTTTAAGCGACCTCGTTGTCTAGAACGAGTAACATTAGATTCTTGTTTATAATAGTAGCCTATTTAGGCTAGAAAAATACTACTCTATTATCTCTATACGTCGAGAACTACCTAGACTTCTAAGGAGTCCGCTTATATATAGTAAGATTATATAAGGATTATAATAAAGAGTATTAAGGCCTAAACCTAGCGAAAAGAAGGTAAGTGTTTTAATAGTAAGTAGGGGGAGGTTCCTAGCTTTCTAGCTATTAGGTTCCGATTCTAGTAAGGTAGAAAAACTCGCTTATAATATTAATTATAAGTTAGCCGGTATCCCTATAGTAGTACGGATCTACTAGAGTAGTAGACGGGAGTAACTAAAATCCTACTCGGGTTAACTACTCTAGTTAATAGTTAGTACGTCTTTACCTAGCGCTATCGCTTAGGGTTAGTAGAAGTAAGTGTTACGCGGAAGCAAGTGTTACGTTAACCGTAGATTACCTATAGGCGTATATTACTAATAAATTATATCTTGACTTAATAGCTAAATTTGAATTATTTACTTTTACTTCTTATAAAAAATATTAGACGCACGTACTTTTCGCTCCTCTCCTTCTCTTAAAGCTATCCTAGGGGATATTAAAACCATAATATATATAAGAGAACAGTACTTACGCGACCTTTATAATACGATCGATTAGGTATAATATAGAGAAGGTAAAGACAAAGCTTATATAACTACGGCCTATATATAGATAGTCGAGGAGGATTTAATTCGATAAGCGTACTATTAGATACGTAAAAAGAGGTAGAATACAAATAGTATATATAATACCTATAGTAGTAATAATAGGATCTTAAACAACGCGTAAAACAAGGCTATTCGATAGTACTATTACGATTAATAGGAGCAAGGTCTAGGCGTAACTTATACTATAGTATTTAGTATAATAAAACACCTTTAAAAGGTAGGTAGAAAGTCGGAGCTATCTAGGTCCTAGTTTACTAAATAGTTAAAGAGGAATCCGAACCTATATATAATTTAGATAAAACTAATTATATATAAGCGGCTTAAGTTATATACGGTAGAGGAAGTATAAAAGTAGTTCCTAGATTATAAAGACTAACTTATAAAGTATAATATAACTAAGTCTAAATATATTATAAATATAGACAAGTCTAGCGTATAAGTTAGTTATATAAGTAGTAAGGATATAGTAGTTCCTTTGTCTATAAAGGAGTTATATACTTTAAACCCTAAGAATCAGAAGTTAGTTACTATAATTAAGATAATATATATAGACAGGAGACAACTACCTACTCTATTTATTATAGTACTAGGCTATAAGATTATAGAGAATTAGATTTCCCTAGAACTTAAGAGTAATAAAATAATTAATTATTTAGACTCTAGTTATATAAATAATTATATTATTATATTATACCTTAACTACCTAATTAAAGAATCAGGCGTAGGACTAAATAAACTATAGCGAATACTTCTACTTAATAGTTATAAGTCTTATTAATTAAGTAAGTTTTAAATTAAAGTATTTAATAATTATATTACGCTCTTCTACTTTCCTTTATACCTTACGTATATCCTATAGCCTCTTAACGTTAGTGTTTTTCGACCTAAGAAGTACTACTATAAAAAGGTAATCTCTTAAGTACTCTATAGACTTAACTTTAAGTATACGGTCTTATTATTACTCTATAACCTTCGATAGATTCAAGAACAAACTATAAAGCTATATATAATCTATAATATATAGTAGAACACTAGGATATATCTACTTAGTTAGAAGGTAGTTAAGAAGAAGATAAGGGAATATAATTTAAAGAAGAGAGCGCTTAAGAACAAGGATAGTAATTAGGAGTTACTACTAAATCTACCTTTATAGCCTAATAAGATATATTATATTACTATAGATCTATACTATCTTAGAGAGTACGATCTAACCTAATTCTCCGACCCCTCTATCTAGCTATATAAATCTACTATAAAAGATACTAAGGTTACTTTATATAAAGCTTATCTAAAGGCTATTAAATTTACTATAATATAAATAAAGTTAAAGGACAATTAAAAGTAAAAGAAAATATTATAAAGGAGTATATATAAAGGGGGCGCTATTAACGTAGAGAAGGCTTATAGTATAATCGTAGAAAGGATTTAAAAAAAGAAAGTAGTAATATTATAAAGAGCGGAGAGGGTACTTATAAACGCTATTAGTAAAGTAAAGAAGGATCTTAATTAAAGGGGTATTAATACTCGAAGGTATAAATAAGAGTAGGTACGTTAAGTAGTATTTTTAACGGCTTTTCGAGCTCCGTTTCTAGAAGAGTATATAGTAGATTAGAGTCCTATTTATAACCTAGAGAAAGACCCTACTCTAGAGGATAAAGCGTCCATTTAACCGGAATACTACTTTGCTCTATTCTACTAAGTTTAAGAGGCTAGGGCTTAATTAATAACAATTCCTAAAGATAACAAGGTTCGAATATAGATAGGAGACGATACCTTTAACCTCGTAATAGAAGACCCCGCTTTACGTTGTCCTAGTCCTAGTCCTAGTAACGATATTAACCTAGACTCGTTAGACTAGGAAAGTTATAAATCGCTAGACTCGATTATAGCGAATATAGACTTTATTAGTATAAGAGTATAATAGATTAGTAATTAGTTTCGTATATATATAGTTTTTTAGTATGGTTTATATAGTAAATAAATGTCCCGAGGAAAAGCTATTCTAACGTAACACTTGGTTCCGTATAATACTTGCTTCCGCTAACCTTAAGCGATAGCGCCGAGTAAAGACGTACTAACTATTACTCCCGATTTATTAGGCGAATAGTAGACGAGGGTTAACTACTCTAGTTACTTCGCTTGTTAACTACTCTAGTTACTCCCGATTTAATATTAACTTTTTCTTTATAATTCTTTTTAAAGTCTTTTAAAATATTTATAATAATTAATTATTTATTTTTATACTAGTCTATTACCCTCTAGAGGCTCTTATTATTATATTTAGAATAGGTATTTAAGTAAGTATAAGTAGGTATAAGTACGTTAATTTCTCTAAGTACTTTTACTAGTTCGATTCGTTTAATTATTAGGTTTATACTAACTTTTACTAGTGTTTTAAGCTAACCGAGCGTAGTTACCCGCGGGCTACTAACTACGCCTATATATCTAGTATATAGTATTTCCCCTCTAAGGTTCTCCCCGCTACTTCTATTCTACGGAATCTCTATTTCTATTTATACGAATTAGAGTATACTCCTTCCTATTCTAATCCTAACTAATTAGTACTCCTTATCCTTACTAGAGTACTAGATAGGAAAGGCTAGAAGTACTCCTAAGGCTAGGTATTATAGGTTTTAGTAGATCTAATATAAGTCTAAAATATAGTAGTAAAATAGGTAGAAATTAGTTTAAATACTATACTAGATATAACTAATAACTCGCCTATATTATAATTAAAAGTTCGAGATCTATAAATATTAGTATTTCTCGGGAATTTAGCGTTCTTTTACTTACTTAATCCCTTTATTAAATCTACTAAATAATCTACTATATATTCTACTATATAATCTACTATATATTTTACTATATATCTACTATATATTCTACTATATATTCTATTATATAATCTATTTAAAACTCTTATCTTTAATATACCTAGCCCTAATAATAGAACGTTCTTTAGTAGGAATAGACTCCTATATAGTATAGCTCCCTCGGCTACGCCTATACCTCGCCTAGTAAATAATAATAATCCTAATTTAAGGCTATTCCTAATACCCTTATAATTATAACCTATATTTATTAATATACTAGAATCTAATAAGAAGGACCTAATATATAATAATCTACTAGGTATAAAAGATAATACTATTTTAATATCTTTTATCTTAACTTCCTTATATACTAGTAATACTCTAACTAATATAAACTTTACTTATAAACCTATTACTCTAGAGCGATTAATTAAGGCTAAAATAGATATTAAATATACCTTAATAATCGACTTAATTTTATAGGATTTAAAAATAAAAACTAGTAAGAATTAATATATACTTTAGAAGACCTTTACTTCTAAAACCTTAAAAAAGTTAGCCTAGTACTAGAAGTATAGAATAGAACTTCTTTATATATTAGATAGTTAGTTCCTTATTCTCTTCTACCTTTAGGTATTCCTTACTAAATTTCTTAGCTAAAACCTAGAAGAAGAAGTCTAATAGAAATCGACTCTTTTAATAATATAAGTACTATAAGAATATCTAGGGCTTAACTAATAACGCTATAAATAAGGAATAATACCTTCTAAGAGAGTATAGTATATTAAAGTATAGTAAGAAAATACTAAATATATTACTTCTTTAATATAATTAAGACTCTAATACTACTATTTAAAGTAGTAATACTATAAGAGAGTAATTACTTTAAGTAGAAAGAGAGGAGTATATAAACCTTATAATAGTAGTTTAATTAATTCCTTTTTAAGAGGTTCTTATTACCTAGATTATACTCTACTAGCTAGCGCTATTACTTATAATTAATAACCTTTTTATTAAGTTCCTTTAGATAGTATTACTTAGGACTAAGAAACTAATTCCTAGGTATAGTAAGACTATTCGAGGCTAGATTATTAATATATTTAAGAAGAAGAAGGTAAAGGTTAAGAAGTACCTATTATATACTAAAAGTAAGATTAGCCTATCTTTTAACCTATAAATATTACTAAATTACTTAGTATTAATAGGTATTATTATATATTATATTAATAAAAGTAGTAGAAATTAGTTAGTAAGTTAAGCTTTAACCTTACTAAGACTAGAAAGTATACTATTTTTATAATACTATAACTTTAATTATCTACTATATATTTATAATATTTTTAATTCTTTAAAAAGCTTTAACTTAGGGCTTTCCTAAGAACTATTAAGAATAAAACAAGAGACTATTAGAATAAGCTATATAAAAGTAAATAACTAAAAAGAAGCTAGCTAAGGGGGAAAGGGGTACTCTAATATAGGAGCTCTCCTATACTATAGGTCCTTTCTAAATAAGACTAGCGCCTTCCTAATAAGGCTAGTATAACTTATATAGATCTATATAAAAAGTATATAAAGAGCCTTACTAAAGTAAGAGTTATATACTAAACAAAGGGGGTAAATCTCTAGTCTACTTATACGTTCTATAATAATTACCCCCTAAAAAGAAAAAGATAATATTTTAGCGTTATTACGTATAGACTCTAAGTAAGTACTAATAATACTAAATCTATATCTAATAATTATAATAAAAGTTCGAGCCTAATATTTTTAAAATAGTTTAGTCTAATTCCTTTATCTAGAATCTATTTATATAAAGATTATTAAAAAGTAGTATAATCTATTCTAAATCTAGTATAAAACTAATAGTAAATAATAATAGAGTTAAAATATAGGTTAAGAATAGGTGTTATATTATAGGATCTAAAGTATCTATAGTATATATAGATATATAGATACTAGGGTAATCTAAAATTACATATAAGAATCCTAGTATTTACTTGTCTCTTCTAAAGGGTTAGATTATTCCTAAGGGATACTATAATATTATATAAATAAGAAATCCATTAACCTATACTATAAGAATCCATTCTAAAGAGGTCCTTATAGACTATCTACTAAGGAGAAGTCTACTAATTTTAATAAGGAAAGGGAATATAATATCGCTTAATATCTAGATATTAAAGATATTATCTAATACGCTATTTTTATATCTAATCTATCTAATTACTTAATATTCTACGTATCTATCGAAAAGTATCTCTAATATTAATATACTACTAATACTACTTAAAATATCGTCTAAATCCTTTATTATATTATCTTCCTCCCCTTTAAAAAAGACAGCTCCTAAATCTATAGTATAACGTACCTCTACTAGTAATTTATATATATCTTTACGAGCTCGAATATTTTAGTATTCTTTATACGTTTTCTCTTATCCTATAATAAGGTATTCCTAGCGAAGCTTAAATAGCTTTAAATAGTCTTAATAGTATATTTATAGAATAGGTATACTATTAAGTTAGTAAATCTTATACGACTTTCTATAGTCTTCTCCTATATTTATAACTATAAATAGACCTTAATATACCGGGTATAACTTATACTTTACCTTCGCGGAATCGTATAATATAACTAATTAACTAGTAGTATATTAATAATCGTTTAAGAACTATAGATTATACTTATCTTTATATACTAATTTATATATAGAATTCTTTTAATAATTCTTTAATACTATAAGGGACTAATCTACTATTCGATTATACGTAGTACGTTTAAAGGTCTCCTACGTTAAAGTATTAAAATATCTAGGGCTTAAAAATTTAGTATATAATTTAATAAGATCGGCTAAGGTAAATTTATCTTTAAGGTATAAGGGTAGTTAATAACCTAGGAATAGTTAAAATAGCGTATATTTAATACTTAGAATAATTTAACGGTTAAGCTTAAATATAGACTTTTATATATATAAGGGCTAATTATATTTATTCGACGAGGACTTCCGAAGGATTTACTATAGTAAATCGTTTATCTTTTTAGCTAAACTAGTAGCCTTCTTTATACTAATAAGAGTAGGAATATAAAGGATATTATATTATTTAAAAAACTCCTATATAATAGAGCTAATAAAGTAATTACCTAGGTCTATATAAATAATAATAGGATAGCTAAAAACTATAATATACTATATTAAATAACGTACTACTTCGACCTGTTTATTACTATAAGTAGGCTATATAAAAACCTATTTTAAAGTATAATTAACTATAAGAAAGATATATATAAACTTAGTATTAATATTAAAGTTATATATACTAATACTAAAGCCCTTATCCTTAAAGTATATAATAGAGGGCTATAATATTCGTATAAACTCTTCTAAAGTTAAATATATCTCTAGAAAGGGGCTAATAAAATCTATACCGTATAAATAGTTCGGTTATTTAACTAGTATAGGTAAAATAGCTATAGAATATAGCTTTATTCTATAATAAGTATAATTAATATATTCTATAATATAATCTCGAGTATCCTTAGTAAGAGAAGGCTAGTAGTATAATAACGTTAGCCTTAAGTATATAAAGCTTATTTATACCCTAGAAATAGTAGAATAATTCTCTATTATCTATAGTAAATTTAGCTACCTTATTATAGAAGACTTACTTTTATATAATAGTATAACTATTAGAGAATATATAAGTTATTAAATATTAATAAATATTCGTATACTAGGGATCTTTTAACTACTTCGATTCTACTTATATACTTAAAGAATTCGCTATATATTCGTAATAGTACTATATATAATCTTTACTTTTAAAAGTATAACTTATATTAGTATATATATATAGTAATTCGAAAGAGACTCGATTAACTTTTAGATTAGGATTAGCGTTATCTATAGTAATCTCTTATAACTTTAAAAGGTTCTAATAACCTTTTTTACTATTCTTCTATATCTATTTTAGCGTACTATTAGAGGTATTAATATATCTAAGCTTCTTAAGTATTCTATTTAGTATATATTAATTTAGAAAGACTATATAAGTTAAACTATTCGTAGCCTTATTATTATATTTAGCGAACTAAATAAACTTAATATTAAGGGTATTAAGCTAGGTATTCTATCTAGTATAAATACTATTATAATATAGATTATTAAGAAAGTAAACTAGAGGTTTATAATTAGTATAAATAATAAATAACTCTTTTATATAGAATAAATAATCGTACTTCTTTATAAAGGTTATAATTACTAATAACTTACGCTTATATATACCGTAGTTAATCTAGGTAGGATTAAATATAAAAGAGTTATATAATAAAGGGAACTCCTTAACTTTATTACTATTATCTTTATTAGGGCGAGTTTATATAATCTAATAGCTACTAGTAAATTTACTAGCGTCTATATATAAATTTACTAGTATATTATAATTAAAGCTAAATCTCTCTACTACTATAGTATATAAATCTTAAAGTAATTTAAAAGATAGCTATTAAGGCGGGCTCTATATAAACTCTCTAGCTCTTATTAATTAGCTTAATAGAATTAATAACTCTAAAAAGTTAAATACCTATAGATATATAATTTATATAACTATTAGAAACGTTTAAATATAACGCTTCTCTATAGGTATAAGGTATTCTCGAATCTAAATCGTATAATTATATACTATCTCTATTTTACTACTAATAGTATACTTAACTCCTAGGTAAGTAATAGTATTTATAAAAAGGTAATAAGATCGAAAGTCTATATATAATCCTACCTAGAGCTAACGAGGTAATATATACTTAGAAAGAAGTCGAAATATATTATTAAAAGAAGTACTAATATTAAATATATTATTTATATAAAAGCTAAGTCTTTATAGCGAATCTTTCGTATAAGAGAGTAAAGAAGGATAAGATCTATTATTACTAAGTAGTTATAAATTCGAGGGTAATTATAAGATATATTTATATATCTTATTTATTAACTTATTTAGTATAAAACTTATAGATCCTAATCCTATTAGTATATATATAGAAGTAAAGTATCTAAAACCTTTAGTATAAAAGGTAAATATATATTAATCGGCTAAGTATAATCGAAGGGACTAGTATATATAGTATACGTTAAGTTATATAAAACTTTAATAATTTAGATTAAATAGGAAATTATAGTTCTCTTATATAGTTTATAAAACTATTACTAGTATATCCTTAAGAACTTATAAATAATTAAAGGTTAGTTAATAAGATATATATTTATCTATAAGTAGCTTTCTCTACTTTTTAATAATAATAGGCTTTACGTTCTAATCTAATATATTATTACTAAGTCTAGTAAATATATTATTCGTAAGGCCTTCCTTAATATATCTATTATACTAGTACTACTAATTCTTAGTTATATAGCGTCTAGATTTATTATTATATAGCTTAATACCTTCTTTTAAACGAACCTAATAGACTAATAAATTAGTAGCTAGAATAGTAGTTATATTAGAAGTATATAAATCTTAGTATATATATAATAAGCGCTTTACTAACTCTAAGGTAGAATTACTAGGAATAGTAGTACTAAAGGTTATACTAGTAATACTAGTATTTACTAACTACTTCTTAATATTCGCTATAGGAGACTTATTAAGAGAATAAACGTATAGTCGAGTATATAGATAGTAGGATTAATTAGGAATATTAGAGGTATTAGATTATATAAACTCGTTATTATTAACGCTAGTATATAGTAGATTCGCCTATATTTAGTCTTATATTAATTATTATTTATCTAGTAGAACTTTAAGGTTATCCTAGGGACTTTTTAGTTTAAAGACTTAGAACTACTAGTATATAAATCACTTAAAGAATTATTAGAACTTAGTAGTAATAGTATTATAACTAGATAATCCTTTAAAGTAGCCTAAGGCTTTAGGGCTAATTAAATAACCTAGATATTATTTATAATTTATATAGGTTTTAAGATATATTACTATTTATAGCGCTCTAATACTTTAATTAAACTATATATCTTATCTATTAATTCCTTTACTAAATTAACGCTAGTAGTATATTTAGATATAAATAGAACTAGAATTAAGTCCTAATCTCGAGCTAGTATAAAAATATTAGTTTATACTATATAACGCTCTTTATCTAATATAACGTTACTAATTATAATTATAAAGTTAAGATAGTCTAAGACTATATAAACCTTATATAGCTAGGGTAATCCTAGAATACTAGTAATAGAATCTCCCTTATTCTTAAGCTTATAATCGATAATAAAGGTATTAACGTCTTATTTAATACCTAAAATAATAACTATATATCGTATAAATTAATTAAGCTTTATAAGGTGTCTATCTACTAGAGATATAATAATAGCGTTTTATAGAGCGTATATAAGTATATTAAACTTTTATATAAAGGTAGTATTAATAGTATTAAGTTCTAAACCCTAATTATAAATAATATTAGAAGTAACTAAGATTATTATAAGAACTCTATCCTAGTATCCCTTAATATAATATAGTAAATAGAAAGACTTATCTAAAGGATTAACTCGAAAGAAAGTAAGTAAACCTAGGACTATATCCTAAAGGTTTATAGTATAGCTATTAAACAAGCTAGTAACTAGTTCTTTTATAAAGTAGCTCGAATCTAGTATAATATTACTACTAAAAGAAACTAAAACTTAAAGAATATTAGTAGCTAAATTATAGGGTTTCTTACGTTAAGAATTAACCTAAGTTAAAAAGATATATAAATACTTTATATAATTAAGGGATATTTATAATAGATCTATTAAACTAATAGTAACTTTAACCGCCTTAGTAAGAGTATAATAATTAATACGTTCCTTACTAAGTTATCCTTAAATAACCTTTAATTACTTAATCTTATTATTAAGGTATACTAAAGACTTTTATATATTATTAGAAGTATTATTAAATAGTAGGGATACCTTAGGAATAATACCTAGCTTTAAACTACGCGCGAAAGTAGGTTAAGTAGTAGGTTTAATAAAGATAGATTTTATAGTTTTAGTTTAAATAGATAGTAGCTTTAGTTTATTAAGCTTTAGTATAGTAATTTAATAATACTTACGTTATAAATTAACTAATTAATTATCCTTAACTTTAAGGGTAGCCTCCGAGGTAATAGTACCTCCTTTATTATAATAATAACGCTTTACTTAAGTATTATAGGTATATATATTAGCTAGGAATTTAATATTATTAGTTTTATTATCTAAAGACTCTAAATCTATTAAATCGAAATACTCTAATTATTTATATAGGTCTTATTTACTAGTATTAAAAGAGAGTTATATAGTATAGGTATAAAAGTTAGTTCTACTAGTATTAATATTAGCCTCGGTAATCTAGTATTATAGTAAGTAGCGCTTAGGGGGTACGATAGTAGTAGCTTGTTAATTTACTTATATAAGAGCGACTTAGTATTATTAAGGAGGCTATTAATATAGATTTAGTAGATATAGCCTAGGAGAATACTAGTATAGCGAATACGTATATACTAGTAGTAGATATAGATACTATAGGTAATATTATAATAGAGGTAGGTATTACTATACCTAAGGCTATTAAACACCTAGTTATATATAAGTAGTATTACTATAAATATAGAATAAGATACCTTTTATATTAAGTATAATCTTATATAAAACCTAAGATTCGTATAAACAAAGCTATATAGAACGTTTATAAATATACTAGCTAATAGTAATAGGAAAAGTACTATATTTAAAGTATATAGAACCTATATCTATAGTATATTTAATAGTACTATTAATAATACTATATAAATATATAGGAATTAAAGCTAGAATATCTTTAATACTATAGGTATAATTTAAATCTCTTAGATATATAAGAGTTAATTAAAGATAAGTTATACTAAATAGAGTATATACTAGGCGAATAGAAGGTTATTATACTATAGATATAATAAATAGAGTAATAGAACTACTAGCCTTATACTTTATAATCTTTACCTTAAGATAAGTAATCTTTATTAAATCTATAGATTTATTCTCTTTAATATATACCTCTACTCGAGTAGTCTTATTATACGTAGCCTTTAAAGTAGGTTTAAATCTAGCCTAAAATTAAGCGGCTTACTTATAAAGTACGTTATTCGAAATACCCTTTACCTAAGTTTTAATTAATAAGACTATAGATTCTATCTTATATTAACTAAGATTTAGGCTAGTAAGACTAAGGGTTAATACTAAAGTATTACCTCTACTATAGTAATTAGATAAAGACTCCTTATTCTTCTATTTTAACTCTCGAATAGCTTAGAATAAAGTAATCTTTATAGTTATAGAACCTAGATATACTAAGAGGAAGTATACCTTAAATTTATTATAATCCTTTTAAGAGATATCCTTGTTTATATTATTATTATTAATAATACGTTCTATATTAGGATTAGTAGTTAAAATAGTATATATATTATCTCTAAAGGTATAATTAAGGTTTATAAGAATATCCTTATTAGAAGGTTCCTTACTACCCTTATTAGTATAGAGTTCTTATATAATTAACTTTAACTAGATCGAACTATTACCTCCTTTAAATAATTCCGGCTCGCGGATTAAACGTAGACGTAGAGGATCTAGCGCTATATTAGTAGCTAGTATAGGTAGTAGACTTAGTACTAGTAGAAGTAGTTTATTTATTAGTAGTATAAGTAGATAAGTAAACTATAATATTTATATAGTAACTATAGGAGATCTTTATAATTCGTTAAGTATTTAAATATATAGAACGTCTAAGTTACTATTACTTTAGTAGAAAGGTTAATATAAAATAGTATACGATAGAACTATAACCTAGGGTATACTAGAATTAGTATTAATAGGTAGGGTATTAATACTATTTACTATATAAAGGAAGTTATAGTACTCCTTAGCGCTTATATTAGAATCCGAATTATTATCTAGGATAATAATAAAATACTACCTTATTTTATAGATATAGTAGATACTCTAAAGGGGTATTCTAGAGGCTTAAATTAATAGTAGAATATAATAGTTCGTATATATATTTTCGGGTAATAAAGTTAGGGCTAGAATAGTTAAAATAACTAGGTATACTAGGATTAATAATATTAATATATACTTCTAGTACTAAATAATTAATTATTAAAGTATTAAAGGTTTAATTTTTTATACTAATAGTTTAAATTATTAAAGTCGAAATATAAAAGTTAAAAGGGGTCGAATATAAGGTTATAAGAAAGGGTTATATTATACTATAAATTCGGTCGAATAAGGCTTAAATTATATACGATTCTATACGTTATAAAGTCTATATAAATATTAAAGGATTTATTATATAATTCGAAGCTCCCTACGTAGGTTACTAGTAAATAATAATAGAGTTAAAATATAGGTTAAGAATAGGTATTATATTATAGAATCTAAAGTATCTATAGTATATATAGATATATAAATACTAGGGTAATCTAAAATTACATATAAGAATCCTAGTATTTACTCTAATATATTAATTCTAAATAAAAGAAAGGTAGTCTTATTATACTTATTATAGAATAATCTTATAAGTAGTAGCCTTAAAATCCTAAATAACTTCTAAAGTATTACCTAGGTCCTTAATATTTAACTAAGAGTTCTTTTTAGGTTTATATCCTTTCTAGCGAATAAGGTATTAAATTCTACTATTCCGTATAGCTTCTTTATATATAATCTTCTTAATCTTATACTCTAAGTCTCCTTTAATAATAATAGGTTTAGGTAGTACTATTTATTAATTAAATAGGTCTTAATCCTTCGGGGCTAGCTTAAGTTAAGTAACTAAAATAACGTTATAAATATACTATTTATATAGTAATTTAAGGTAATACGCGAGTTATCTAATTCGTTTAATTACTTTAAGTAGTCTAATTTATTAATAGAAGAGTTTACGTCTAAGGAGTTTTATTAAAGGGATATAATATCCTTTATATAACTTTAAAAACACTTTATCTCCTAGCTTAAAAAAGAGTAGTTTATACTTCTTATTAAAATACGTCTTTATATATATTTAAGCGAGTTCTAAGAAGTCTATTAACTCCTAGATAGATTAAGGTTAAACTTATAGTTTAGGTCTAAGAAGATTAATTATATTATTTAGTTTAAATCTATATATGTTTTTATTTAGACTTTTACTATTTAAAGTAGATAGTATATTATTAAGTTTAAATTATAAGAGTAGTAAATAATAATTCTATAGCTTAATATTATTTAGTTAGTTAAAGTAGAACTATAATATAATTTCTACTATTTAGTTTATATATTTACTCTATCTATTAGTTTATAGATAGTAAGCTATACTATAAAGTAATTTAGTCTAGAGTTTATTAAATATATCTTTCTAAAACTCTAATAAAAACTTAAGATCTTAATCTAAGATAATTACTTTTAGTATACCTTAGTTATTATATAATAATCGAGTAATAAAAGTATATCTTTACTCTTTAGCTATTTATATATTTTTACCTAGTATAAGTATAACCTTCTTTAAACGCTTATATATTATAGAAAGTAAGTAATTAAAACCTTTAAATATTAGTAGAAAAGTAAGAATAAAATTAATAGTAAGAGTATAAAATAGTATAAGTAAAATATCTAAAGGTTATAAAGATCTAAATAGTATATACCTCTTAGGTTAATAAACCTAGTATTTAAAATAGTATAAAAGATAAAATTAAATAATTATAGAAAGTCTTAATAAAAAGAAAACTCTTAAGTAAATATTAAAGAGCTTCTAAAATCTAGGGTAATTATCTTTATAAATTAAATCTAGTACTTATAATACTATTTTATAAGGTAAATATAAACGTATTAAGTAACCTAGAATATCTTTTAGTAGTAACTTATATATAAGTCTATCTTAAACGTTAAATAGTAATTTTATTCTATTCTTTCTAAGTCTAGTATTCTTTTAAATATTAACCTAAATCTTATTCTATATAGTCTCTTTATTATATACTTCTATAAGTTTCTCTTTAAATTCTAGGAATATCTCTACTAAAGTTATAGTATAAGCTAGTACTAGTTTAATAGCTAGGGTATTTAACTCTCCTAGTCTATTATCTAGTTTTTTATATAAGTCCTTACCTTTTAGCCTTAAAAGAGTATTAGGAATAATATACTTATATCTAGACTTATATTAAATATTAAGATTAAAATAAGAGATAAACTTTACGGCTTAAACTATTTAAGTATTAGTCTTTTTAGTTAAAAGAGTTATTATTAAATCTAACTTCTTTAATATATTTATAATTATAATATAGTCTATAAATACTACTACTAGTAGAACTTTTAAAGACTTAATATAAATTTAAATCTTATATAAAATTTATACTAAACCTACTATCTCTAATTTAATAGACTAGTAGTTTTACTCTATAGTATTTAATTTATAGGAAAGGAATATTATAAGCTAAATTTACTTATTTAAAGGTACCTTTTCTAAATTAAGTTCTTTAAATAAATAGTAAACTATAGTACTAATCTTTTTACCTAATATATTAATATTTATATAAATTCGCCTATCTAGTAAAATATATACTAAAACTATCTTTTTATAAAGATCCTTCTATACGTCCTTAAAAGTATTCTACTCTTTTATTATAGGTTAAGTAAATTCTATTACTTTTAAGAATTACTTCCTTTAAAGTCTATTATATAGTATATCTTAAAGAAGGAATATTTTTCGAGCTTATAAAGGCTTAATTTTATTTATATAATCCTATATAAAGTATTATAACCTACCTATTATACTAATATAGGTTTTAAAGTCTTTAAGGGTTTTTAAGAACTCTAAATTATAAAGTATTACTATATATTTATTTATATTTAAGTACTTAAAACTATTAATATAATATCTTAGAACTATAGTAGATAGGAATCTAAAGAAATACTTACTACCTTTAACTATAATATTATACTATATAAACCTATCTAATATAGTTTATAGATTAGCTAGATATTCTTTTAAAGTTCGACTTATATAAATACTATTATTTATATAAACTTTTATAAATAGAAGGTTAGTAAATAGCGTATCTATTTACCTTTATATATATATAAGAGTGTTTTAGAAGCCTATAATAGTATAATTAGATTAAAATTATCCTTTATAAGTAATAAAAGTTATAATCTAATAACTCTTTAGATAAATCTACTATTACTAAAAGAATACTATAGTATTAATAATAAATATTTTAGTCTTATTTTATAAATCGTTAATAATATTCTCTATAACTAGTATTAGATATACGTCTAGTAAAACTATTATATTTAGTCCTTAAATATTTATAATAGCCTAAAACTTAACTATTCTATCTAGTATTATCCTTTTTACTATAAAGAATAGCTAAGAGAAGGGAGTTACTATCCTTATACGTTTAATTCTTTCTTAGTTAAAGAGTAGCTTTATATAGTATTCTTAACTATTTTCTTATCCTTTTTACTAAGAGGATAAACCTTAGTATAACTAGTAACTTTATTCTACTATTCTTCTTTTAAATAAATTCTTATTTAAAAGTCTTTAAGTATATTTATATATCTTTTATCTTAAAAGAGTATTTTTAGTATATTATCTAAGATCTTTATAATCTTTATAGCTTTATTAGGAGTTTTATAAATTATACTCTCTAATAAATACTTAGTTTTTTTAAATAGATCCCTAGTAGAAGTAATTAGTTTAGCTCGAATATTATAAGATAGAGTTCTTAGTACTAATTACTCGATTTAATCTATAGCTTTAATACTATTATTAGTATCTTTATTAGTATTATTATTAACTTAAAAATACTATTCTAAGTTAATAATAGAAGTATAACTTATACGCTAGTTCCTAGAAATACGTACTACTACTTTAGTATTATTTTATATTATAATATTAGTAGTTAAATTATCTATTAAAGTAGAATAGATTCTAATATTATAGTTATTAGACTTAAGGAGCTAAGCTTATTCTTCCTTTAGTACTAAAATACTCTTATTAATTAGTATAAGAACCTTAGATTTAGGTAGTATAATTACTACCTTTTTAGTATAGATTAGTACTAAAGGAAAAGGTCTTTTAGATTAAAGAAATAACTTTATATTAACTCTATAACTACTAATTATAGTATAGTATTTCTCTAGGTTTAATATAATATCTTTAAGGATTATAATATCTATTCTAACTAGTATTTTAGATATAAGCTTATTAATAATATATACTTCTCTTTTAAGGTTTATAATAAGTAGTTTTATAATACTTTTTATAACTAATATAGTATTTACTCCTTCGAAGTATATATCTAAGAGTATATACTAGGTAGATATTACTAAAGTATTACTAATACCTTATAGATAAATAGTAATCTAGTTAAAAATCCTAGAGTTATAATATAGATTTATTCCTCGTTCCTCGAATCCCTAAAGAGACTCTAGAATCCTTCGTATAGGCTAGAACTAACTTTTAGACTACCTACTATATTAGATAAAGCGTATAACTACCTACTATATTAGAAAGGAAAAGTAGGTCGAGTAAGAATACTAAAATCTATAAAACCTTAGCTTTTTATACTAAAAAGTAATAGAAAATATACTTTATAATTAATTATAATAAACTACTATAACTACTTATAATTACTAAAAACATATACTTAATAATATATCCTCTAAAATATATTTATCCCTTCTTCCTATTCCTTTTTCTCTAAAAACTACCTAGATATACTTAATTAAACCTAACTACTTTTAATACCTACTATCTATAACTATTTATATCTTATTACCTATACCTAGTACTTCTACCCTTCTTTCTTCTATCTACTAATTAAATATTTATTCTAATCCTTAATAAACCCTACTATATAAGTAATATTTTAACTATTCTCTACCCTTAAATTAGTAAAACTAACTAAATTATAGTATTTTCTCTTAAAAACTCGTACTCCCCTTCTCTATCTATTCGAAAGACCTATAGACCTAATTAACCTATCTCTAAATCCTTTATATTTTATAGTATCTCTTCTTAGAATACTAGTCTAGTAATAGAATATTACTCGAAAGCTTTACTTTTAGATAACTAATAACCTACTAGCGAGGGTTTCTAGTTAATCTTACTTCGATATAAAGTACTAGCTTTATAAGACCTAGATATACCTATAGCCTCTCTCTTACTAATACCTCTAACTACTAATTCCCCTAAACCTTAACCCTCTACCCTACTACTATAATCCCTAATCCCTTAATTAAGCCTAGTTTTACCCGAACCTCTTATACTAAGCCTCTAAAGGGAACTAAATAAAGCGAAGAGAAAATAAAGGGTAATTAGATATACTACTACTATATAAGTTAAATATAAAGCGAGAAGGAATAAGGAGTTTAATAATCCTTATAGGGCTATATTTATAAATATATATTCCTTACTAGATAAGTATATACCTCTTTTTATAAATTAAGTTAAAGATAAACTTATATCTAGACGGTTTAAAATAGAGCTAATATTCTATAATATTATTAACTTACCCGAGAGAGAAGAAGAGAGCTTAAAAAGGCTATAAGATCTCTTAGTAGATATAAAGATCTAGTTTATATATACCTATATAAACCTCTACTAATTTAGAGAAAATATATCTAAGTTAACTAATATATTTAATCCTATATTATTTTTATACTAATTAGTTATATTATAATAGAATAAATCTACTTATAGTTCTTATACTTACTAACTATATAAGAAAATATAGAACTCTTTCCTCTCTAAATTTATTATATAAGTATTTAACTATACTATAGATAAATCTAAAAAGATTTAGAAGTTATAAGGTAAATATTAATATTATAACTCTACTATTATTAATATAGTAATATATCTACTTCGGGCTAAGTTTACTAAGTACGAGAACTATACTAATAAGCGGTATAAAACTCTAAAGGACTTTATAAAACTATAATTTATATTTTCTTTCTTTATATCTATATTATTTATATATAATAACCTTTCTTTTATAGCTAATACTTTCTTTTCTTTATAAATAACTTTTTCTTTATAAGTAACTAGGCTAAGTAGGGATTATAAACCTTTAAGTAGTAATATATTAGAAGGATTAGACTCTAATAAGGAATCTAATAGAGATCTAGATAACCTAATTAATACTATAGACTTTAAATTTATAAAGTAATCTTAAAATACTTTAATAGATATAACCTAAGAGTTTACTATAACGAGCCTATATAGAGATAGTTAACTATATATATAAACTAAAGGAACTAAAATTAGAAACTATACTTAAACTAAACCTTTAAACCTAAAGCTTAATATAAATAACGTTATTCTAGAATTCCTAAAGTCTAATATAATAAAAAACCTTTACTATAACTATAAAAAATACTTACCTAAGCTTGTTTATTTCTTAATAAATATTATTATTAATATTAATTATAACTATAAAGGTACTAAATTTAAATAGTAGTAGTAGATTATTATATTAATAATTTCCTAGCTCTTTTATATATATAGTATATAGTTATAAAAATTTTAGACCTAGTTTAATTTAATACTTTATATACTTAATATAAAGTATATTCTAATTAAATACCTTTTATAATATAGCTTATCTATAGGAATTAAAGCTATTAATACTATTTATAAATCTATTAGAACTATTTAATAAGCTCTACTATTATATTAAAAGCCTAGATTTAAAACGGAAAGTATTAACTATTATTATAATAATATAAATATAAGTACTATAGTAGGTTAAGTATATAATAATAATAAGAACTAGCTATATAATAGTATTTATAGCTTTATTTATAATATTTATAATAGAAAATAATACTTCTTTACTAGAGATATATTTAATCTAAGTAAGCTAGCGTATTAAATATTAAATCTTTTTAATAATAATAGAATAGAAAGAGCTACTTTTATTAAGTATTACTATATCCTCTAAGTACGTTATATAATAAAATTTATAAATAAATACCTACTTTCTTATTAGAAGTAACTAAACCTTTAAGATTCTAATAAAAAATATTAGAAATTTAAGGAGAATATAAAGACTACTTAGTATTTAGAAGTTTCTTATAAGCGAACGTATATTAAGAATCTAAGCTAAACTAAATATTACTTATAAATAACTAAAGGGGAAGAAATAAGCTATTCTAGAACTATTATTTAGTTAGAATATTTCTTAAAATAGGTTAAAATAATAAATAAGATTCTAAAGAATATTAAAATTATTCTTAGTAATAATTTAAGAACTATTACTACTATTTATAGCGTATAATAACTACGTACTAATAAGGAGTATAATTATAAATAATTAGCTTAGGGTTTCCTTATATTTAGTTTATTCTATCTAAGAAAAAACTTAGTAGAGCTTATTTTAAAGACCTTTTATATTAAGGGCTACTAAGATTTTATATATCTAGAAAAGATTATTAATAATAAAGGCTTCCTAGGTTTTAAGAATAATAAATATAAATATTACTATAAAGTAAAGGACTTAATTATAAGTACCTATCTAATATTCCGCGTATATTTTTACTAGGTACTATAGTCTCTAATATATTCGCAGGGGTAGGCTCTATATAGTAAAAAAACAGGCTCTAATACCTAAGCTTTTAACCTACTTCTTCCTTAGACCTACTATCTAATTCTTATAGTTACTATTACTTAAACTTAATATCTACTTTATAGTTACTATTACTTAAACTTATACTTAGTATCTACTTTATAGTTACTATTACTTAAACTTAGTATCTACTTTATAGTTACTATTACTTAAACTTATACT
>LT855408.1:4377235-4408164 GCA_900184765.1 Hymenoscyphus fraxineus
TAATATCTACTTTATACTTAATATTAACTTATACTTAGTACCTACTTTATACTTAATATTAACTTATACTCGGTATCTACTTACTATTAACTTATACTTACTCTCTATTCTTATATATAATATTAACTTCTACTCCCTTTTAACTTCTTTAACTTACTATCCCTTTCTAATACTCGATATTAACTTATACTTACTATTCTATTCTTATACTTAATAATAACTTATATTTACTATCCCTTCTTATACGTAATATTAACTTATACTCGGTATCTACTTTATACTTAATATTAACTTATACTTAGTATCTACTTTATAGTTACTATTACTTAAACTTAGTATTTACTTTATAGTTACTATTACTTAAACTTACTATTCCCTTCTTATATATAATATTAACTTATACTCGCTCTCTATTCTTATATATAATATTAACTTCTACCTCTTTTTAACTTCTTTAACTTACTATCCCCTTTTAATACTTAATATTAACTTATACTTACTATTCTATTCTTATACTTAATAATAACTTATATTTGCTATTCCTTCTTATATATAATATTAACTTATACTTAATATCTACTTTATAGTTACTATTACTTTAACTTATACTTGGTGTCTACTTTATACTTACTATTAACTTATACTCGGTACCTACTTTATACTTAATATTAACTTGCCCTTACTCTCCCCTCCTTCTACTTAATATTAACTTATACTTTCTATTACCTCCTTATACTTACTATCTATCTCTTAAACTTATTATTAAGGTTTATATACTCTTAAAGTAAACTTACTATTACTTCCTTTTCTTTTTTACTCTTTTATCTCCTTCTATTTTATATTCTTCTTTACCTTCTACTTCTCTTTTACCTCCTTTACCCTTTATTCTCTATTACTCTCTATTCTACTCTCCTCTTCTCTATTTCTTATACTCTTAATTACTCTATAGGTTTGCTTACTATATAGCTATAAGCGTTATTTATATAAAAACCCTTTTACTTAAACTATACTAATAGTAATATTAAGTCTTATACTAAGATATATCTCTATTTTTAAGATATTTCTATAAATTATTTAACTCTTTAGTCTATTCTATTCTTCTTATTTCTAAGGAATTTGTTATTAGGAAATCTAGGCGGAAAACTCTTTAATTAACTAAGTGCTAAGAGGCCCTGACTATTTATACTAGGAGCTGGCTATGCTAGGCTACGCTAGTCCGTATTGAGCGGAGCTAGTAAGTTAGCATGTGACTAACACAAATATATAGTGAATTATAACCTCTAGCTATTTACTATTTCCAACACACCCCTTTAGTTATATGACTACTTACAAAGAAGAGAAAAACAAACTCCTTGCTACACCCCTGTTCCGTCACCCCTTTTCCTCTTTCCATTCACCCTTCCTTAATCCTAATTCGTAGGGTTACTAAGAGTTAGTTAACTCGGGTTCTTTTGATTTAGTGGCTTGTAGAGTTGACTTGTCGTTGTTATAAGTATGCTTCTCTAAGCGATACCCAGTTAACTTGACTTCCCACTTCCTTATTGTTGTGCCTGCACGCCTACGCTTAGTAGGTGAATGTGTGCTTCAATAGCGTGTCCGACTTTGGTGTACCGACGTACTAAATACCGATTTAGACGAGTTAAGTAGGATTTGGTTTTGGCGTACTTCGTGTATTCCGAATTCGCCGGGCAGCTTCTTTGAAGATAGCTGCTAAGAAATGTCGAATGACGTGCCTCTATACAAGGACTTAAATGTCTAAATTAGGACGTGCCTCAATAAGAGGACTTGAATGTCTAAATTAGGACGTGCCTCAATAAGAGGGCTTGAAATGGACAGATCTAGCCGTTCTGGCTTCTGGCTCTGGCTCTGGCTCTGGCTCTGGCTCTGGCTCGAACTCGGCTTCTGGCACTCGCACTCGCACTGGCACTGGCACTTGTACTGACGGAATAGAAAGGCCGGGTGAGATAGGCTGTTTAATTCCTACTCGTGTCCTATTTAGGACTCTCCCTAGTATATCGTTCTAGGTACGGGAAATTTCCTATTAGACTCCTGTCCTTAATAAGGATAATAACAACTGATTTTAGAGGACGCGAAGCGACCCGGGCTCATAACCTGTTGTTAGGAAATCTAGGCGAAACTCTTTAATTGACTAAGTACTAAGAGGCCCTGACTATTTATACTAGGAGCTGGCTATGCCAGGCCACGCTAGTCCGTATTAAGCGGAGCTAGCAAGTTGGCATGTGACTAACACAAACATATAGTGAATCATAACCTCCGGCTATTCACTATTTCCAACAGAATTCTTAACCTATTAATAACTACTAGTATTCTATTCTTTATATCCCTTTTTATTAACACCTCTAGTGTTATATTATTTTTACTAATACTTAGTACTCTATTTGTCTATCTTATAAGCAAAGCCTTTTAATACTTAGTATTTCTTTCTTATATAGTAGTAAACCTTCTATTCTATATTATTTTTATAGTTTTATTCTAACTTAATCTTTTATTTATTCTTTAAGTATTAGTATCTTTATTTATAAACTAGACTATTATACTATTATTTCTATAATTATTACTATTTAGTCTCTTAATAGTAGACTTAGGCGCCTTTCTATCCTATAATTTAATATTTATATAAGAACTACCTCTTCTTTTATAATTACTTAGAATTAAAGTTAATAGATTTATATTCTATTATTCTTTTAGAGGAGAAATTAGAAGTTTTTATACTAAGGCTTTATTTATTTTATATAATAGGTTTTTTATTTTAACTCTTAATTCTAATATCTTAGATTATATTCCTAGAGGAGTTTTAGTATAGAACACGTCTCTTAATATAAGATAGTTATAAAGGTAGGTTAAGCTAGTATTTATTTTAGAGATAAACCGCTTAGTAGGAATAACTATTATATAGTTAGTATAATTAGTAACTATTACTTCTACCCCCCTAGCTATAGGAACTATACTATAGAAATCCTATTATAGAATATATTAAATTACTAAGATAGTTATTTTAAACTCTTATAAGGTTTCTATTTTTACTTTTATATAGTTTAATACTCTTAGTTCCTAGATATTTAGGTATATAGAATTTCTAATATAAAATATAATTATTATAGTTTTATTACGTCTATTTATAATAAGAGGGTTATCCTTCTTAAATGTTCTATCTTATAATCTTTCTATTATTTTTTATTAGTAAATTAAAAGAGGTTATATAATAGAGAGCCTATATCTAGTACCTTCTTAAAATTATACTTACTATATATATAAACCTAGCTATTCCTTATTCTACTAAATACTATAATATAGTTAATATAGATTATACTACCTTTACTATCTTCTTTTATAAAGTCTTTTAACCTTTTCTATATATATATTTTAGATAGTCCTCCTATAAGTATATAGTAAAACCCTATCTTATTTCCTATTTCTACTAATCTAGTCTTTTTCTAGTTATATACTATTATAAAATCTAAAAAAGAAGTAAATATCTATTAGTTATTTAATATTTAATAATAAATAATTAATATTATAGTAGATATTAAATAACTATTAAACTTTAAACTTAATACTCTATTATTTATACTTATAAATAGGTAGTCTTTATACTACTTATAAAATATCCTATTAAATTATTTATTTAGTATTAAAGCTTCTCCTTTTCCCTTCTTTATATTATTTAGTTAACTTTCTATTTAGTAGGTAAGAGAGTTCTAATATCTTTAGTACTCTAAACTATATTATATCTAAGTAACCTATAGCTATCTAATAGTAAAGCCTTTCTATTAGAGTAATTCTAGTTAAGCTTAGTTACCTTTAACTTATATATAGTCTATCTTAGTATCTTAATAAATATACTACGTTTACTTTAGTTAACCTTCTAAAGGAATTAACTTATTAGAAAATCTAAGACTATATATATTATTCTAATACTACCTAGTATATATATTATAAGTATAAGGTCTTAAATAAAAATCCTATAAATAGATATTTTTACTTTTACTTATTTATTCTTCTTATAGTACTAATTATATTTATAAAAAGTACCTTTTAAATATACTTTACTATATAAAATCCCTCTACTATTAAGCTAACCTTTAATTTTTACTTTATATTATATTACTAAGCTATAACCTCCTATCTTCTCCTTTTCTTTATATATATTTATAACTATTTTAAACCTTTAACCCTTTTATTTAAAGATCTACCTTTCTATTATATATTCTTTCTTTTATTTAATTACTTATTCTCCTTTACTACTTTACTTAAATACCTTTTAATTTTTTCCTTTAATACTTCTTTCTTATTTATTTAGAATCCTTTTCTTTATTTAGCTACTATCTTCTATAGAACTTTAGAAACTACTTTTCTCTTATTTTCTATAGACTACTATTTCTCCTTTCTCTACTAAACCTCTACTTTTCTTTATACTTTCTTTATATATTATCTTTTTACTCTTTTATTTATATTTACTTTCTTTTCTAATATTACTATTTTATTTACTAATCTATTTTCTTTTATATTTATAATATATATTATTCTTATAGTTAATAATATAGTTCTATCTAATATTTACTTTCTATTATATTTTATTCTATATAATATTTTAATAGATTTTATTAGTTATTTAATTCTTTTTTTCTTTCTAATTCTATATTTTATTTTTTATTTTTTTTTATCTTTCTTTTTTTAATATAATCTAATCCTTATAACTATCTTTTACTTCTCCTACCTCTTTTTAGTAGGTTGTTTTCTAATCTCCTAGCCTACTAGCTTTTTACTAATACTTATAGACCTCTAATAATCCTTTATCTATAGCTTTAAACTACTTATTCTTCTTAGTATTTATTATTCTCTTATATTTCTAACTAAATAGGTAGGTTTACTTTTCTCTTTTTACTTTCTTTTATAAATATTTAGTTATATAACTACTATTCCTTATATATTTTATACCTACTCTCTCTCTCCTAACCTTTTTTATTATCCTTTACTTTTATTAGTTTTATTTCTTATTATTAGGATTTATATTTACTTTTTTTTTACCTTTTACCTTAGATTTTTCTTTTTATACTATCCTTTCCTTTCCTTCTTACTACTACTACTTTAGCTTAATATCTTCTAGTAAGTTAATTTATTTATTACTTATTATTTATTACTTATATATTTATATATTAAAGATTCTTTTATTCCTTCTCCCCTTATATCTTACTTATACTATAAGTAATTAAGTTAGATAACCTCTAACTTAAGACTACTTCTTAGTCTTTATATTCTTTATTTACTACTAGTTCCTTCTTTATAGCTTCTCTTTAAAGGTACTAACTATAGTCTTTTTACTAGCCTATTATTCTCTCTATATTATACCTTCTAATACTTAATATTAATACTTCTTATTCTATTATCTAGTTTCTTTTAATATAAATAGAACTTTTACTATATATTACTTTCTTTAAGTATAACCTCCTTTTTCTTTCTCCTCTCTTTCTATCTCTAATAATATTTCCTTAAGTTAGTCTTTTATAAGAACTAGGGTTAGATCTTTTAGTAGTAAGTATTATTATATATCTTTTAAATATAGAATACTTTCTTTATAATTATATTCTTAAATCCTCTCTTACCTTTAAGTAATATAAATAAAACCTTATAAAGCCCTCTCTTATATAATATCCTCTTACCTCTTATATACTACCTTATTTCTCTAGTCTTCTTAATATCTTAATATAAACTAGGTTATATCTTATTATACTATCTTAGTAGCTTTTATTTTATTATATATACCTAGTCTAAATAACGTTTTATAAGAGTAAAGGTAGTAGAGAAGCTAAATATAAGTAAATATATCTATCTAATAATATTCCTTAGATCTCTCTAATATTATATCTATATAATCTAGAGCTTTCCTTATTACTTAGTTTCCTTTAACGTCTATAATAGAGTATAGTTTATAAGATTAGTTTATACTATTTATATAATTAGTTTAGTATAGAATAACTTTAGTATAGTTCTATTTCTTTTCTTTAGCTAAAAGAGAGGAGAACTATATATATAAGTATTCTAAAAATAAAGGATTTATATTAAATAGCTTATTAGAGAGAAGTTAGTTACTTATTTTATATTTCTATTATTTATAAATAATATTCCTTATTTAATTCTTTTATATCCCTTTTCTCTATTCTTAGCTTATTTCTTTAACTTTAGTTCTAAAGGCTAAGGTAATCTTAGTTAGAATATTATATATAAGCGCTTATTCTAACTTATATTTAATAATATAGATACCTTAATACTTAATCTTTATTTCTATAGTAAGAACTTCTCCTCTTTAGAATCCCTTTTAATAATAGTAAGGGTTTACTATTTCCTTATAAATACTAGTAGGTAGCTAATCTATTAAGAATTACCTACTAACTATATATAGTTATAAAAAAGACTACTTAGAGTCTTTATAATTCGAAGTACCTACTACCTATATATAGCTACTAAGAAGACTACCTAGAGTCTTTATAAGAATAGTATATAAATAATATATCTTTCTATTTTTTATATTACTTAATAAAGGGTTATATAAGTACTTTTAGTCTATTTATAAGGGTTTCTAGAAACTAAATATAATATTTTAAGTAGCTTATTTAGGTTAGTCTAAGAATAATCTAGTTATTAAAAAAGCTATTTAATCTTACTTAAAAATCTTTAACTTAATCTTAAAACTATTAACCCTCTCTAGTAAGAATTACCTTACTAATTACCTTTTAAGCTATATTAGCTAATATAACTATACCTATACCTATTTACTTAAAAAGCTTTTAAAGTACCTACTACCTATATATAGTTACTAAGAAGATAACCTAAAGTCTTTATAATTTAAAAGGCTATATATAAAGTATATATTAATAGCTTAAAATCCTATATCTTATAAGATCTAGTTTAAAGAATATAAAGGTTATAAAATAAGAAAGATTTATAAGAGTAAAAGATAAGACTACTTTACTTATTCTTATAATAATATTAAACTTATACTTTTATAGATTAAGGATTACTAGTTTAAGTAAAAGGAAGTAGCTATAGAGATTATATTTCCTTCTAAAATAAATAGGTTAGTTTACTTAATAAAGTCTTTAAATAAGTTTTTATTTTATTTTAAGTATATATAATACTTTATATTCTTAAACTAATACTAGACTTAAAAAGATTCGACTTAAGACTCTAACTTACTATTCTAATAGTAGAGTCTAAACTACTTTCTAAGGCTCTATTATCTATATCTTTAGTATTAAGTAGTAAGAGTTTATCTTTCTTATTAGTAGAACCTTCTACTAAATACTTTTAATACTTTTAACGCTTAAGTACTTATTAGTCTAGACTAAATATTTATATTAAGAGCCTAGGTATCTTAGAAGCTAAAAACTCTAATAGTATACCTTTTATTTATTAATAAGTAGAAGACTCTAATAATAAACCTCTTATTTACTTATAATCTACTCGGCTAACTAGTCTCGCTTACTAATTACTTTCTAAGCTATATTAGCTAATATAACTATACCTATACCTATTTACTTAAAAAGCTTTTAAAGTACTTACTACCTAGGTCTAGCTACTAAGAAGACTACCTAGAGTCTTTATAATTTAAAAGACTATATATAAAGTATATATTGATAGCTTAAAGTCCTATATTCTATAAGATCTAGTTTAGAGAATATAAAGGCTAAAAAGAAGTATAAGCTTATTATATAATATATAGAAAATATTAATAAAACGTTATTAAATACTATTTATTACTATAGCTCTAAGAAATTACCTAGAGCCCGCTAAGGATAAGGATAACTACTATATAGCTATAACTTTAATAGAATCTATATAATATTTATCTAAGCTCTTTTATTCTATAAACCCCTTATAGTTATTTCTAATAGTTAATTATCTATACCTTTACCTCTACTTAAGTAATAAACTACTAGCGTTTCTAGGTTACGAAATATAATCTCAAAGTTATTTTTAAGAGTTTAATAGTTATAGTATAAGAATATAAAAAATAATAACCCTTATATAGTTACTAGAAAGATAACCTAGAGTCTTTATAATTTAAAAGGCTATATATAAGATATATATTAATAGCTCGAAGTCCTATATTCTATAAGATCTAGTTTAAAGAATATAAAGATTATAAGATAAGAAAGATTTATAGGAGTAAAAGATAGGACTACCTTACCTATTCCTATAGTAATATTATCCTTATACTTTTATAGATTAAAGATTACTAGTTTAAGTAAAAGGAGATAGCTATCCTACGTAAGAATAGTAGTACTAGTAAGTTTATATAACTTACTTTAGTCTAGTAATACTAACTTTCTTATTAGATAGTACTATTTCTATATCTACTAAGAACCTAAGAGCCTTTTATAGTTTAGCTAAGAAATTAACTCCTTATAAAAAGAAGGCTATAAATAAGGAGAATAAGAAGGATAATAGTAAAAAGATTAGAGCTAATTTACTATTAAAGGGCGCCCTTAATAAGGTTAAGACTAGCCGGGTTATAAAGGTACTACGCGCTACTACTAAGAAGACTACTTATATAGAATCAAATAGCAAGGATATAGAAGATATTATAGTTAAAGAAAAGTTTACTATATATAATAGTAATATTTCTATAGGTTTTATATAGAACTCTACTAATAGTTATACTATTAATAGAATAGAAGATAATAATAGTAAGGAATATTATATTATAGAGAACTACTAAGTTTACTAAAGACTTTATTACCTACTACTTATATATAGTTACTAAGAAGACTACTTATATAGAATTAAATAGTAAGAATATAGAAGATATTATAGTTAAGGAGGAGTTTACTATATATAATAGTAATATTTCTATAGGTTTTATATAGAACTCTACTAATAGTTATACTATTAATAGAATAAAAGATANATAAGGAATATTATATTATAGAAGACTACTTATAGTCTTTTTAGTAGCGGCGCGTAGTACCTTCGTAACCCGGCTAGTCTTAACCTTATTAAGGGCGCCCTTTAATAGCGTTTCTCCTTCTCTTAAAACGTTATTAACCTTAATAATAAGTAAGTTACCTACTCTTTTAAATTAGCTCTTTATTTAAATATATTAAATAATAGCTAATAATTTCTCTTATAGTAATTATAATAATAGTTACTAATAAATCTTTATAGTATATAGTCTATTATTCCTCTACCTCTTACTTATATATAACTTTTATAGCTATAATAGAGTAGAATAGTACTTAGGTTTAATAAAAAGTAATCTTATTTTAAAGTTATACTTTTAATTAATTCTTTTATTTTATAACTTCTATTTAATTAGTTTTACTTCTTTAAAGGAATATTATATTATAAAGGACTTATTTAAACTCTAAGGTCTTTATAATCTCCTATATTTTATAAAAGATATTTTATCTTTTTTAGAAAAGAATATTAAAATATATATTTTAAGTTATTTAAAACTTACCTTTATCTTTAAACTTTAAAGTTTCCTTAAACTCTAGCTTTAAGATCTAATAAAAGGAGATATAAAATCTTATACTTAAGACTTTATATAAACTAAATACTTTTTTAATTTTAAAGATATTATTAAAGAAATATTTATTAATAAAGTCGTTTATAAGGCTAGTAGGGTTTTCCTTTAAGTATTACTTACTCTTTAAAGTCTAAAAAGGAGACTCTCTAGTAAATATTATATTATAGAAAACTACTAAGTTTACTAAAGACTTTATTACCTACTACTTATATATAGCTACTAGGAAAATAACCTAGAGTCTTTATAATTTAAAAGGCTATATATAAAGTATATATTAATAGCTCGAAGTCTTATATCTTATAAGATCTAGTTTAAAAAATATAAAGGTTATAAGATAAGAAAGATTTATAGGAGTAAAAGATAGAACTATCTTATCTATTCTTATAGTAATATTATTCTTATACTTTTATAAATTAAAGATTACTAGTTTAAGTAAAAGAAGGCGTATCTAGAAAAAAGAGTAAGTACTAAAAAAGTATAGTATATAATTATAAACCTAAGAGTTTAAAAATAAAAGAAAAAAGTTTTATATAAAGTTTAGATTCCTATCTTTAAAAGATTATACTTAATAGTATACTAATCTAGATCTAAGAAAATTTATAGTTAATTACTAGTTTAAGTAAAAGAAAGTATATCTAGAAAGGAAAGTAAGTACTAAAAGAGTATAATATATAATTATAAACCTAGGAATAAAGTAATAAAAGGAAAAAGCTTTATATAAGGTTTAAATTCCTATCTTTAGAAGATTATACTTAATAGTATACTAATCTAGATCTAAGAAAATTTATAGTTAGTATTATACTAATTCTATAATTCTAAGAAATAGAGAATTATATAAGNTTATACTAGAGTATAAATAATAGGTTATAAGAGCTAGCTAGGGATTATCTATAATTTTAACCTATACGCTATTAATTACTTATTACTATATAAGTCCTTATCTTGTATATAGTACTTAGATTCCTATCTTTAGAAGATTATACTTAATAGTATACTAATCTAGATCTAAGAAAATTTATAGTTAATTACTAGTTTAAGTAAAAGGAGGTATATCTAGAAAGGAGAGTAGGTACTAAGAGAGTATAGTATATAATTATAAACCTAGAAGTAAAGTAATAAAAGGAAAAAGTTTTATATAAGGTTTAGATTCTTATTTTTAGAAGATTATACTTAATAGTATACTAATCTAGATCTAAGAAAATTTATAGTTAGTATTATACTAATTTTATAATTCTAAGAAATAGAGAATTATATAGGTTAATACCTTATATATAAATTAAGACTTTATACTAGAGTATAAATAATAGGTTATAAGAGCCGGCTAGGGATTATTTATAATCTTAACCTATATACTATTAATTACTTACTACTATATAAGTTCTTATCTTATATATAGTACTTAGATTCTTATCTTTAGATAATTATATTTAATAGTATACTAATCTAGATCTAAGAAAATTTATAGTTAATTACTAGTTTAAGTAAAAGAAGGCGTATTTAGAAAGAAGAGTAGGTACTAAGAGAGTATAGTATATAATTATAAACCTAGGAATAAAGTAATAAAAGGAAAAAGCTTTATATAAGGTTTAGATTCCTATCTTTAGAAGATTATACTTAATAATATACTAATTTAAATCTAGGAAAATTTATAGTTAATTACTAGTTTAAGTAGAAGGAAACGTATTTAGAAAAGAGAGTAAGTACTAAGAGAGTATAGTATATAATTATAAACCTAGAAGTAAAGTAATAAAAAGAAAAAGCTTTATATAAGGTTTAGATTCTTATCTTTAAAAGATTATACTTAATAATATACTAATCTAGATCTAAGAAAATTTATAGTTAGTATTATACTAATTCTATAATTCTAAGAAATAGAGAATTATATAGGTTAACGCCTTATATATAAATTAAGACTTTATACTAAAATATAAATAATAGGTTATAAGAGCTAGCTAGGGAAATCTATAAAAACCTACTATATATAGATCTATTCTTTTTAAGACTTATATACTTAGTATAAGTTAAGCCTTATTTTTAACTTTATAAAGCTAGATATAGTAAGTCTTTATACTAAATACCTAGATTAGACCTTATTACCTTAGAAAGATAGAGGAAAGACTTATATTATAAGATATAAATAAATTAAAGTAAGTATTTTAAGTAAGAATATAAAGCTTTTATAATACTAGATAGTTTTTTATATAAGAATGTCTTAGTATTTTATACCTATCCTATAAGTAAATAATAATAGAGTTAAAAGTATATATTAAGAATAAGAGTTATATTATAGGATCTAAAGTATTTATAGTATATATAAATATATAGATACTAAAGTAAATAAAAGTTATATATAAGAATCCTAGTATTTACTCTATAGTTTTTTAGTACCTAGAATTAAACTATTTATAAATAATATTTTATATTTTTATATTTACGTTTATCTTAGTTATAAATAAAGGGAGTATATATATAGGACTAGTACCTCGGGTTTAAAGAGCTCTAGAATACTAGTAAGAGCCTTATAGAGCCGTAAGTAAACTAGAGTAGGCGAGAGTTAAGTAAGTAGCTATATAAGATAAGTACTAGGTCTATATATATATATATATATATATATATATATATATATATATATATATATATATATATATATATATATANATATAGAGGGGTAGAAAAGTATAGTAGATATCTACTACTAGCGCCTACCCTATAAATATATTCTCCTCTCTTATATTTATATAATAAGTATAAGAAAACCCTATAGGCTAAAACTATACTTAGAGAGCCCTTCTTATTTAGTAAAGTTATAAATATTAATTAGGATTTTACGAATTACTTACTAGTAAAGTTTATTATTATAATTATATTATTATATTATTTTTTTTCCTCCTCTCCTAGACTAGCTAGCTACTTTTATACTATTTAAATTATAGATTAAATTATAGGGATAAGGTTACGTTTTCTCTAGACTAAAGTAGGAGTATAGGGAGCGTTATATAGTCTAGAAGGGGTATTATACCTTTAGAGTTAAAATAATAAGTATATATATATATTATACCTATAAGTAAATATAAGTAAATAATTAATAGATTTAATACTTTATTAGAACTAGAGTACTTAGCTAGTAAAGAGAATAAAGAGAAGTAAAGTAATAAGAATAAGAAAAAGAGAGCTTTAGAGCTCTAGTATATTCTTTTCTTAAGAGTTAGATAGAAAATATAAAGTTATTAATAATTCCTACCCTACTACTAGCTTAGTTAGGTAAGTTAGTTATTCTTATATAATATAAAAATATTCTTTATACCTAAAGAGGTTAATATCTAGTAGCTTTAATAATTTATTATAAAACTATTTAAATAGAATTTCTAACTTTCTAATTATACTTTAGAGATTCTCTATAAAGCTATTAGAGCTAGAATTAACTAACCTTTTTAGTTATCTTAGTTTTAAACCCTCCTTTTAAAGGCTTTTAATAGTAAGCTTTTACCCTTATATAACCTACCCCCTCCTCTAACTACCCCTACTCTAACCTAGACTACCCTAACGCCTACCTACCTCTAGTCGCTAAATAGCTATTTAGAATAATAGGCTAGAATTAGCTAGAAGTAGTCGGGAGCGGGGGTAGCGGGGGGAAAATCGGCTATATAATCTAGTAGCTAAGGGCTAAAATAACCTTTTTAAGAAATATTTAGATTAGTTTCTCTTATCTTTTATTAATATAGTTAAGTCTTTAGTTATATCTAACCTTATTTTATAGATAACTATAATTACTAAGAACTAAAGTTCTTAGTACTATAACTACTATTACTTATTTTCCTTTTTATATTATTCTAGCCTTCTATATTCTCTTATACTTAGGCCCTTTATAGATTCTTTTAAGAGTTCCTATAAATATTAAAGCTATATTTATCTCTATTTAGCTATTTTATAAGATAATAACCTTACTTTAAAGTAGCTTATATAAAACCTTAAATAAGAAGGATAGCTAAATCCTTTAAACCCTACTTATTCTACTATTAACTATTATACTATATAGCTTTTTCTTTCTATATATTTAGTTCTTATTCTAGTAACTACCTCTAAAAACGTTATATTAGAACACTACTCTTAGCTTAATATATTCTTACTTAGGTTATATAATAGAATATATTTTTAAATATTCTAAAATAACCTTAAGAACTAAGTAATACTTTTATAAATAGATTAGAAAAAAAAAGTTATATTAAATAATAAGTATATAATATATAGTCTTATATATTTACTTATTCTTTACTTCTCTCTTTCTAGTTACTTTTACTTTTATATTATTCCCTTATAAAGGTACCTTTAACTAATCTAACCTATTTATTAGTTTATTTATATATTACTTATTTCTTTTACCTAGTCTAGAACGTTTAGTTTTAGTTATTTCTTATCTATTATAAATAATAGCTATCTCCCCTTTTAATACTAGTCCCTACTTATACTATATTTAAGAAGAAGTAATAACTACCTTTACTACTTAAACTTATACTCTATATTAAGACTCTTAAGCTCCTTATTATACTTAACTTTAAGCTCTTTATTACCCTCTAGTACCTAAGTTAATAATAATTAAGCTATTCTTAACTAAAACCTAATAAGTAATAAAGAATTAGTAACTTAAGTATAAAAGTAATATATATTATAATATATAGCTTCTATTCTTATTATAAAAGATTTCTACTATTATAGTTTAGATAATAGCCTATTATATACCTAATAGTCCCTTAGTTATAAGTAGACGTTTATTTAGGGTTATTTAAATATTCCTCTCCTTTAGTTCTCTTATATTAAACTCTTTAAATTCCTTCTTTTATATATTATACTTTATAATAATCCTAGGAAAGCTATCCTTTAACTCTATAGACTATATACGAACTTAATATACTAGAGCTAATTATTATCTTATTTATAACTTCTAATCCTTCTAGTTTTATTCTAGTTACTTATATTTATTCTATACTTTAAGCTTATTTATAAGTTTTTTAGGTTACTCCTACTATATTTAACTTATATAATTCTTATTATTAGGCTAGTTTAACTAGTATTAATTATTAAAGTCTCTTATAAGTTAAAGAAAAAGGATTTATTAGTAAAGATTAGAATAGTACTCTTATTTAGAAACCTCTATTCTAAGTATTATATTAAATACTAGTTTATATCTATCTTATATAGAGGGTTATTATTTAAAATAGAAGTATTATCTAGGAATATCTATTATAAATATAATATAGAATACTAGTCTATATCTATTTACTAGTCTATATCTATTTACTAGTCTACGTCTATTCTATATAAAGGGTTATTATTTAAGAGAAGAGTATTACCTAGGAATATCTATTATAAGTATTATATAGAATACTAGTTTACGTTTATACTATATAAAGGGTTATTATTTAAGATAGGACTATTATCTAGGAACATTTATTATAAGTATTATATAGAATACTAGTCTATATCTGTCCTATATAGAGGATCGTTATTTAAAATAGAAGTATTATCTAAGAACATTTATTATAAGTATAGTATAGAATACTAGTCTACGTTTATTTACTAGTTTACGTTTATTTTATAAATAGGGTTATTATTTAAAATAAGAGTATTCTCTAGGAATATCTATTATAAGTATTATATAGAATACTAGTCTACGTTTATTCTATATAGAGGGTTATTATTCGAGATAGAACTATTATCTAGGAATATCTATTATAAGTATAGTATAGAATACTAGTCTACGTCTATCCTATAAATAGGGTCGTTATTTAGGAGAGAAGTATTCTCTAAGAATATCTATTATAAGTATTATATAGAATACTAGTTTATATCTATCTTATATAAAGGGTTATTATTTAAGATAGAACTATTATCTAGGAATATCTATTATAAGTATTATATAGAATACTAGTCTATATCTATCCTATATAAAGGGTTATTATTTAGAATAGAAGTATTATTTAAGAATATCTATTATAAGTATAGTATAAAATACTAGTCTATGTTTATCTACTAGTCTATATCTATCCTATAAATAAGGTTGTTATTTAGAAAAGGAGTATTCTCTAAGAATATCTATTATAAGTATTATATAGAATACTAGTCTATATCTATCCTATATAAAGGGTTATTATTATATTACCCTAAGTCTATTATTATTAACTTTAAAAGACTAAGTCTATATTCGTTTCTATAAAAGGGTTAGATTACTATAAAAGGGTTAGATTACTATAAAAGGGTTAGATTACTATAAAAGGGTTAGATTAAACTTAGAACTAGATTCTTATACTATTCTCTTACGAGCTCTTATATTCTTATATACGCCTTACCCTTTCTAGCCTCCTTCTTGCTTCCCTCTTACTATTTATTACTTTCTATACCTATAATTATAGCTAGTATTATAAATAAACCCCTCTTAGTTATTTAACTAGATTATCTCTCTATTATCCTAGTAGTCTTCTATAGTATCTATCTATAAGCTATCTTTACTAATATTTAGTAGTATTCTATTTACTTATTATTCTATATACTTTTAATATCTTTCCCTTTACTTACTATCCTTAAACTAGTTAAATATTCTCTATTATCTTTTCTTTTTTTAACTACTTTTTCTTATAGTAGTAGTAGCTATACTTACTACTATATTAACCCTTTCTCTCTTTTCCCTCCTATCTTCTTATATATTATAACCTTTATTTTTACCTAGATATTCTTTTTTTATATAGCTTTCTACTTTTATACTCCTCTTCTCTTTTTTTCCCTAGTATATATTACTTTCTTTACTATTTTCTATCTTTTCTCTACTACTTACTTTCCTTTTTATTAAATTCTTATTATTTTTATAGTAGCTTACTTATTTACTAGCTTTTATTCTTCTTTATTTAAGTAGATAGAATATTACTTACTTATCTCTTTTACTCTTATACTCTAATATTAAGACCTTTACTTCCTTTTTACCTTACCCTAGTTTATATTATTTATTTCTTTATTTATAAATCCTTATTTACTAATCTAATACTTCTCTTTTTATTTTACTTAAAATCTAGATACTTAATCTCCCTCTAGAGCCTAGAATCTAAGATACTTAAGTTATTCTACTTCTCTCTATTACTTATAATACTATAAAGTAATAGGTTATATACTACTAGTATTCCGAGATACTTACTATTAATTAGAGTATCTCTCTTACCTTTAGGTTAGGTTTACTAGTATTTATTATAAAGCCTATATTTTATTTACTAATCTCTCTTTAGTAGGTTCTAGGAAAAGGAGATTATTAAACTTTAGTATATACTTATTAATTATTAGTTCCTTATTATACTTCTTTTCTCTTATATAGTATTATTTTATAAGAATAAGTAAATATATAAAAGTATTTTTCTACTATACCTTTGTTTATAATTAGCTCTTTATAATAATTGATTATATTATTATAATAGCTTCTTTATCTTTATCCTCTTAGATTATTAGGTCTATTTCCTTCCTAGATAAACTACTATAACTATTAGATTATTACTTTACTCTTAGTTATAATATAACTACTATTTATTATAATATCTTTATTCTAGGTCTATTACTCTCTTTATATATATTTTTCTATTTTCCTTTTTACTATTTATTAAACTTTAAGTTTTTAAATCTCCTCTCTAGTAAAATACTTACTTATAGATAGTTACTAAGTACTCTTCTATTATTTTATTTATTCTACCCTTTCTTATCTTTACTTATTTCTTAAACTACTCTTTTTTAAAGATTACTATAGGTTACTTCCTACTTTTACCCCTACTTTTCCTAGTTTATAAGCTTTACTTATTATTTATAGTAGTCTTATCTTTATATTTAAGAGGGCTATATAGCCGATTAGTATTTTCTTCCTTAGCTTACTCTACCCCTTCTACTCGCGTTCTTAGTAAATAATATTATTATTCTATTTATAAATAAAAGTTAAGTACCTTCTTCCCTTTTCTTCCTTCTTCTATTTTATACCCCTATATATTACCTAGACCTTATTTACCTTAACCTCTTCTTATTCCTACTATATTTAATACGTTCTTATATTTACTTCGCCCTACGTATTCTCTTAATTTTATTTAACTAATTTTACCTAGGTTCTATTTCTAGGTCTCTTTTAATATTTACTACTCTTTAGCTATTAGTTATATTTTCCTATCTCTTCTTTTAGATCTTAATATCTTATACCTTTATACTATACTATAGCCTTCTTATTATTATTATATCTTATTAGTTAAAGGTATTACTTAGGATATAGATTATCTTAGTACTAGTCTCTAATATAAACTTTACTCTTATTCTTATTTTTAAGATTATTTTATATTTTAACTTTATACTCTTTATTTATTTTATTATTTTATCTACTAGGACGTCTCTCTTATTTTATTTATTAGTATTACTTTATTATTAGACTTATTATATAGTATCTATCTCGCCTCTACTTTTACTCCGACGCCTCTACTTAACCTTATCTTTATAGGCGCGAAGGATATTCCTTTTAAATATAATAGGAAGTTATCTATTAATATATTAGAGTAAGTACTTCGTTACCTTAAAGTCTATACTAGTATTTACTAGTCCTTCTCTACCCTTATACCTCTTTCTATACTATATCTAAGTTTTCTAGTATATTTATATAAGTTATTCTCTAATACTACTTCTAATCCTTTATTTAATATTTCTTCGAATACTTCTTTAAATACTTCTTTGAATACTTCTTTAAATACTTCTTTAAATACTTCTTTAAATACTTTATTTAATACTACGTTTAATATATCTTTAGATACTTCTTTAAATACTTTATTTAATACTTCCCCTTCTATATTCTCTAATAATCCTTTTAATTATCTATCTTTTCTAAAGGATAATATACCCTTCTCTCTATATATTATATTAATATATCTTTTATCTTAACTAGTACTAACCTATATTAAGTATTACTATTACTTAAATATATAGCTATTTATTATAAGATCTATTTTATTTTTAAGAGAGTAGAGATTAATTTAAGTATTTTTTATCTTTATATATATCTTTTTTTAGTTTATTCTTTTCTTTCTTTTCTCTCCTATTCTAATATTATTTAGTACTAGTACTAATATCCTTACTAGGGATAAAGTCTTCTTACTAGTCTTATTATTAATAAAGTTATTAATATATTTATACTATTATATATATACTATTTATTTAAGAGACTTATATACTTTCTTTATTTTTTATATTTCTTATATTTACTTTACTTATAAAATATTTATAAATAACCTTTCTTTACTTATCTTACTCTTTATTCTATCTTCTACTAATACTCTTTTTATTTAAATTATTCTACTTTAAGGTTTATATACTCTATACTTACTATCTCTCTCTTAGATCTATTCTCTTATATAATTAATTATAGGACCCCCCTCTATTACTTAATAGAAACTTTAAGTTACTTCCCTATTTTTATTTTAGACCTTCTATTTATTATTTTAAATAAAATATAATTAATTATTAGTAATATATAATTAGTTATAAATTAAGTTTAATCTTCTAGGATTTTCTATAATCTATACTTTTTTAGTAGTCTAACTACTATAAAAGAACACTAGTATAAAATCTTATAAAATCGTTAATTCTATTTTATATTTAATACCTTTATATATATACTAATATATCTAGAGAACCTTAATATACCTTAACTAATAAGTATATATTTAATATAAATCTAACCCTAAATTAGAATATAGGAGGGTTATAAAAGAGAGCTAAATTATAACTATAACTAGCTAAACCTAGTAGAATTAAACTTAATTTAGTTTATTTAAGTACTATTTATAATTTAAGACCTTTATCTATTAGAAGTATATCTTATACTAACGCTAGAGAGTTATACTCCTTATCTACCTTATCCTTTACCCCTTAGTACTAAGATATATCTAATCTTTTTAAGGTAGAAGAGGCTAAATAATAAATATAATAATATTAAATATAAATAAACTATAAATAATTAATAATAGATATAAAGAGAAAAAAAGATTAATTAGTAGAAGTTATTTAAGTCGCTAGATAAAGAGTAAATAAGAGAGTAGAGAATCTACTACCTAAGTATAAGGATAATATTAAACCTAATAAAAGATTTATACTATTAAGGCTAGATAATTAATTAATATCTATACTAGGTTTAATTTACAGAGGGTAAAGACTTTATAAGATAAGTATTTAAAGTATTATTTTTTATATAATCCTTTTATATTCTAATTTCCTTAAATTCTCTCTCTATATTTTATTATATACTAGATTCTAGATAAGAGATCGTTTTAAGCCTTTTAGAAAGTATTAACTTAATATACTTATAAAAGGCCTAGACTTAAAAGTTATTAATATTTATAATAAAGGTTAGAATAAAAGGAATTCTTTTTTTCTTTTTTTCTTTCTTTATTTATATTTTATATATAATACTTTAAAGTAATATTATTAATAATTAATTTAGCTATTTCTAATTATTTTAGTTTAGATAGTACTACTAAAGGAATTAGTTTCTAATTCTACTAGATTAAGAATAATACTAAGTACTAATACTAATATTTTAATTCTAGTAGAGACTTAAAAGACTTAAATATTAGTATAGATAGTAGTATAAGAAAGAATATATAATAAGAAATCTTCTTTTCTATTTTATATTTTTATTTCTTTTCTTTTCTTACTTTATTTTAATTAAAAAGATATATTTTAAAATAAACTATATTAATATCCTATATTAGCTATTATTATATACTACTAAGAAGATTCTATAAAGTATTTAATTAAATACTATATATAAGTAATTAAGACTAAAGCTAAGAAAATAACTAGTACTTTTATTTAAAACCTTTTACTTTAAACTATAGACTTACTACTCTATTTTACTTTATTCTCTTACTATTTCTTTTTATTAACTTTTAACTTACTTTTACTTATTATTTTAAGGAATTATTTACTAACTATTCTTATAGCTATCCTATATAAGGATAGTAGTATAAGTAAGTTTATATAACTTACTTTAGTCTAATAATACTAACTTTCTTATTTAATAGTACTATTTCTATATCTACTAAGAACCTAAGAGCCCTTTATAGTTCGACTAAGAAATTAACTCCTTATAAGAAGAAAGCTATAGATAAGGAAGATAAGAAGGATAATAGTAAGGAGATTAGAGCTAATTTACTATTAAAGGGCGCCCTTAATAAGGTTAAGACTAGCCGGGTTATAAAGGTACTACGCGCTACTACTAAGAAGACTATAAGTAGTCTTCTATAATATAATATTCCTTATTATTATTATCTTCTATTATATTAATAGTATAACTATTAGTAAAGTTTTATATAAAACCTATAGAAATATTACTATTATATATAGTAAACTCCTCTTTAACTATAATATCTTCTATATTCTTACTATCTAATTCTATATAAGTAAAGTACTAAGATATCTAAAGATATTAGTAAGTTTTTAATAAACTTTTAAGTCTTTTTAACTCTTAGGAAGTTCTAAATTAAACTAGAAAACATTAATTTCTTTTTATATTTATTCTTTTATTTAAAAAACAATTTCCTAATTATATAATAATTATAACTTTTCTTTTAACTTTCTTTTTTATTTATATTTTTATTTTAAATAAGAAAAATTTTTATATTTTAACTTTCTTTAGAACTATATTTCTAGTTTACTTCTAGACTTTATAACTTTCCTAGTATATTATATTAGCTAAAGATAATATTAGCTTTAGTAAAAAAGTTTAACTATATTTCTATAATATTTACTCTTTAATTATAAATTTTATTTAAATTACTAGTATATATCTTTTCCTATTTTTATACTTATAACTATAATATTTATTAATATTATATTATATAAAATATCTCTAGTAATTATATTTATACTTAGATTATAATATATAAGACTTTAATAACCTTACCCTAGTAAGAGGGTAAGACTCTTAGGATNTTATTAAGAATAGGGATTTATAATAGGACTAGGTTTCTTTTTCTTTATAGAATAGTTTAATATTATTAGTTTAATTAACCTTAATTAGTTAATCTAGTAAGATATAAATATAAAGATATATAAGTTTTTTAACTTAAGGTTAAGAGATCTAGATTTATATATTACTTATAGATTATATTTTTAGAAAGATATATATAAGAAACTATATAAGATATAATTTTAAGTAAAGAAATAAGTAAAGAGTATACCTTTCCCTCTACTACTATTACTAGCTTTCTAATTAAGTTACTAAAGATATAAGAGTTAGTTATAAAGTACGGATTATTTAAGTACTTTTCCTAGGATCTTCTAGTTAAGAAAGTATCTTTTAACTTTTATTTAGATTTATCTTATTCTCTTTTTCTTAAATTACCCAATCTCAGTATAAGAGTCTCAGGGAGACTCTTAGAGCCGTTGTATAGGTAAGAACTCATATCCTTTGTATCGCTTTGTATCGCTTTGTATACGCGGGGAGCTGGCACCGAGAGCCGCATGCGCACTTGAGCCTCACCTGTAGTACGCATACGGCTCTTTGCACCTGCGTAGCGGCATGCGCACATATCGGAACGACATATGCTTCGAGAATATAACAGTACTTAATTGTCCCTACAAATACGTCTTATTTATACGTCTTTCTGACCAGTAGAAGTGCCGCTACGTAGGCGTAAAGAGCCGCATGCGTACAGTCGAGTTTTAGTGTTCCTGCCTAACCCACTTTTCCTTCCGAATCTAGTAAGTAAACGTACACCTTACCCAATCTAGTAAGTAATACCCCTATCAAATTCTTAGCCACACAAAGGATTCTAGAGGGTCTTTTAGGGATCCAAGGAACGAGGAATAAATCTACATCAACCCAAGAGGATTTTTAACTAGATTATAAATTACCCTTCTTTTTTTAAAATAAAAAGTTAATAAGATATTACTCTTATATTATTAGAGATCTCTACTATTATAGTACTCTTATAACTTATCCTTATTCTAGAATAAACTAACTTTACTAGGCTAACCTAAGAGCGCTTTAGTATATTAAGCTAAAGTAATTTTTCTTAAGGCTAATTAATCCTAAATCCCTTTATAAATATAATTTTATATTCTTCTCTTATACTTTAATCTCTTCTTATTTAAATTAAATAAACTTATCTCTAACTCTATAATACTCTAGGGTAGAATACTAGTAAGCCTCTTAACCTTCTTTTACCCTTCTAGTATCTTCTTCCCTACCTCTTATAGCTTCTTCTATACTTCTAAAGCCTTTCTTTTATATTACTAATATATTATTACTTTTTAATATTTAGTAACCCTTTTTAAGATATATTCTTAAGCTTTTCTAACCTTAGAATATATTACTTACTTTTTTTCTTTATATTAATATATTATAAGATAAGTATAGTTATTTAGTTAAGAAAAGTTATAAGCCTTTTAAGTATAATTAGGTTTTTCTAATAATATTTTCTATATTACTTTAATATCTTTTACCTTTCTTTTTACTTTTATTACTTTATCTTTCTTTAATATCTTTTATTAGTTTATTAATTATAAGTCTCTTTTTTCTAATTACTTTATATACTTCTAGCCTTTTCTTTAATCTTATTTACTTATAGCTCCCTATCCTCCTTTCTTATATTAGCTTTAACTTTCTATAGGTAGTTTAAAGGTAGATTAGGTTTATATACTCTTAGCTTAATATTTAAATCTAAGTATTATACTTCTATACTCTTCTATTTAATTCTATCCTTCTTAGTTACTAAAATAACTTCTTCTAGAATAATATCTTCTATAACTAAGTCTATAAATAAGAGTAGGTTAAGTTAGCTTACTTATAGCTAAGTATTAGTAGAGACCCTTATTTATTTAGACTAAGTCTATATAAATACTCCCTTTTTATTATTTACTATATTTACTTCTAATACTTACCTATCTAGTAAACTATTATTCTATTCTACTAACTAGGTTATATTAATATCCTCTTCTATTATTATTACTTTCTTTTATTACTTTCTTTTCTTTACTCCTTTTTACTAGTTCTACTTTCTCCTTTTCTAAGGTTTATTTACTCTCTTATAAGTTTTTAGAGTATCTCTTTATAATATAGCTATACTATAGTTTATAGCTATTAAGTAGCTAGTAGTATAATTAGGATCGAAAGAAGAATTATTATATAATAAAGCTCTAGGAAAAGAGCTATTACCTCTCTTACTAGAATAATTATTAACTATTAAGCTAGAACTAAACCTAGTAGCTAGTTACCTAAGACTATTATAAGCTTCTTTATAACTACTATTCTAATACTCCTTTCTAGTTTATAGTTTACTATTAAGATACTTATCTTTTACTTATTTTTTATTAACTTTTTTATTAAGTATCTTCTAGGACCTATTAGAGTATAAAATTAATTATTCTTCTTTTTAGCTTAACTAGCTCTTTTAAAGATTTAACTACTATACTTATATATAGTCTTATAAGGGTTAAAGGAGTAGAATTTCCTTACTATGTTTTTATAGTTAGCTATACCTAGGAATAACTCCTTTTTCGACTTAGGCTCTACTATTTTTACTATTTAGTATTTATAACTTAAAGGTTAGTATTACTAACTCTTTATAGTAGAGAGATCTTAATAAGTATATTTTAAAAATAATATTATAAAGAACTATAGTATTTATAAAGTAAAAGATTATAGTTATAAAATCTTATAACCTAATATAATAAAGTAGTTATAGTAATTATTTATCTAAATATAAGATAATTAGCTAGTTATTATAATAGTATTAAATATAAGGTTTAATAATAACTAAGTAAATATAAGGATACTATTACTTAATATATATTTAATTTTATTATAACCTTATATATAGGTCTATATATTTCTTATCTACCTAACTATACTCTTTTATTTAGCTTTTAAGACTAGATCTAGTATAGTATAAAGGTTTTTTACTTTCTCTTTTTTATTTTTTATTTATATTTTTACTTTGTTTTTTATATAATCTTATTAGTTATTATATTATATAAAATATAGAAATATCTTTATAACCCTACCCTCTAGTAAGTAAGTAAGGTACTTTATTTACTTTACTAGTTTTCTTATAGAACTTTACTTTATATATAATCTCTTCTCTACTTCTCCCTAGTAGTACTTAAGTAACCTAGGAAAATCTTAGTTTATATATAGGTTTATAAGTATTTAATACTCTATAATTATATAACTACCTTTTATAGACCCTTTTCTTAGGGCCTACTATATAGGAGTACCTATAATAGGCTATTATAGACTACTTATCTTCTAGTAAGTATTATTTACTTAGGTTACTTTTTCGATCCCTAGTCTATTTAACTAGGTTTTTAAGTCTATTTATTAGTAGTTTAATAGTCTACTAATACTCTTTCTTATATATTATTACCTTTCTTAGTTCCTTTACCTCTATTCTTTTATTTACTCTTATTATTTCTTCCTTTCTTTCTTTTAGTCTTATATATATACTTATCTTTATACTATTACTTTTTCTCTTATCTCTATCCTTTATAGCTATTCTCTTTAGAATATTACTTAAGAACTCTCTTTCTCTTAACCTTCTTATAGTAGTAAGTTTAAGTAAAAAAGAAATAAAAAGGCTAAAAAAAAAAAAAAAAGAAAAGAAAGTAACTTTCTATTTAACTAACTCTCTATATAAATTTCCTTAAAGTATAAATATCTAGTTATTTTTATCTTTTACTTTTATTTTTTTAATTACTCTCTTTAAATCTTTCTTAAGATTAAATATCCTCTCTTTACTTACTTACTACTATATTACTCTATTTATTCTCTACTTTCTATTACTTATAAGTATAACTACTTTTATTAATCCTACTTCTAGTTTCCTCTTTACCTTTTACTTCTTATTTCTTAATTATTCTTTTTACTTCTAATTCTTTATTAACTATTTTATACTTTAGATCTCTTTACCTCTTATCTCTCTCTTACTATCTACCTTCTTATAACTATATTATTCTACTAAGATAATAACCTTAATTATCTCTTTAATAATAGAGTACTTATATTACCTTTCTTAAATAAAAGCGCTTAATACTAGAAGCCTATTATAAGGTTTCCTTCTAGTAACTTCTATTAGGTCTCCTATTACGCCCTATCTAATAAGGATATATTAAGTTCTTTTAGTAGTAAATTTAACCCTTTAGATAAGAACTAGAATACTAAAGTTCTAGTTCTTATCCTATCTAATAAAGATATATTAAGTCTTCTTAGTAGTAAATTTAACCTTTTAGATAAAAACTAGAATACTAAAGTTCTAGTTCTTACCTTATCTAATAAGGATATATTAAGTCCTCTTAGTAGTAAATTTAACCCTCTAGATAAGAACTAGAATACTAAAGTTCTAGTTNCTACCCTATCTAATAAAGATATATTAAGTCCTCTTAGTAGTAAATTTAACCCTCTAGATAAGAACTAGAATACTAAAGTTCTAGTTCTTACTCTATCTAATAAAGATATATTAAGTTCCCTTAGTAGTAAATTTAACCCTTTAAATAAGAACTAGAATACTAAAGTTCCGGTTTTTATCTTATTTAATAAGGATATATTAAGTTCTCTTAGTAGTAAATTTAATCCTTTAGATAAGAATTAAAATACTAAAGTTCTAGTTCTTACCCTATCTAATAAAGATATATTAAGTCTTTTTAGTAGTAAATTTAACCCTTTAGATAAGAACTAGAATACTAAAGTTCTAGTTCCCTATATAGGATTATCTAACGCTCTATCTTCTAAAGGTAGTATAGATATAATAGTAATTAATTTTTATTTAATAGTAAGGGATTCTAAAGATAAAATTCTTAATTTTACTATATCCCTCTCTTACCTTATAGTAGAGTACTCTAAGGACTTTATAGGTTTTCTTAATATAGATATAGCCCTTAGTCTCTTATTATATAATAGGCTTAATATAAGTTCTACTAGGTCTATTACTAAGTTTAGTCTTATAGATTATATAGACTTAAATTAAGTCTTTTCTAAGAATACTAGTTTATCCCTTTCTAAGAACCCTTTAGTAGACTCTCTATCTCTTATAGGTAAGCCTACCCTAGTTAAGGTTAAGAAACCTATATATTATAACCTCTTATTTCCTTATTTCTCTTAATATAGCTACTTATAGTATAAGAAGCCTCTTACTTATTCTCTACCTAGGTACTTTAACTATTATTCTAATTTTAAACTTATTCTTTATTACTTATATAATTCTACTATTATAAATTTAAGTTAATATAAGTATAATAATACTTATAGAGCCTATCTTTTACGTTTTTTTACTTAGTTTAACCTACCTAGTATTACGATTACTATTTAGGAACCTAAGGACTCTTTTTTAGTTACTAGTTTAAAAGCTTCTATAGTACTTATTTATTAGTTTTAGAAAACCCTTTTATAACTACTAGATATATTTAAAGAGCTCCCTACCTATTCTAGGTTTATATATAGATACTATAAATAGGTTACTAGTATAGTAAAGTAGATAAAATAGTATATTAGTAAGTACTATATAGATCTTTTAGTTATAGAACCGAATATTAAGTATTATTATTTTAACTACTCTTATTAGACCCTAACCTTATACTAATATTTCTTTAAGGTTTCTTTAAACTTATTCTCTCTAGCCTTTTCTTTTTCTAATATTATATTCTTTCTAGGGAGTACTTATACTCTTATAAATAACTAGTATAAGATTTAGGTTTAATAACGTAGGGTTAAGACTAAATAAGCGCGAGACTTACTAGTAGACTTTAAGAAGTATACTTATAAGTATCTAAGTACTTTCTAATTATAGAGCTAGTATTCTATATATATTATTATAATTAGAAATACCCTTGAGTTAAACTAGCTAGCCTCTCTTATAAATAAGTAAAAGGAGCTATCTCTAGCTATTATTACCCTCTAAATATATAGTCTCTTATATATCTTAATTAAGAAAAGTTAACTCCTAAGCTTATTAGATTATAATAAGTTAAATATCTTTTAAGCTAGCCTTACGAGAACTAAGCTATTTTAGCCGTTAGTATAGCCTATAAGCTAGGTTAAGTACTTTAGTTTCTATACTATCTATATTATATATTTATTCTATTATTTTATAATCTATTTTTAACTTAGAGAGAAGGTTCTTTTTTCTATATCTCCTACTATTACTAATCTTCTCTAGAGTATTTATATATTAGTAGATTAAAAAATAGCTAATATTATAGAAGTATTCTCTCTTAACTTATCTATTATTAGAGTATATCTAAATAGTAAGTAGAAACGTTTAAATAGGTAATATTATTAATATTTAAATAACCTTCTTTTTAGTAAAGAACCTACTAGTCTAAATACTTTATAAGTTCTTAATCCTCTTATAGTCTAGGAAAAAGAAGCGCTAGTTACTAGTAAAAATAGCTCTAATATTAGTAAAAATAGTTCTACTTTTTTATTAGGTTCTTTAAGTAATATATTATTTTCTCTTATTCTCTCTCTATCTATTAGGTTAAGCCTTACTATATATAAGTTTCTTTATTAGGCTATATACTACCTTAATATTAAAAGTTATTAGCTTTACTCTTTATTAACTAACCTTTTAATCTTAGTTCTTTAGAAACCTTTAGAGGCCTAATAGAGTTAGAATCTTATTTATATATTCTTTACTACTAAGGCTATCTAGGTAAATAAGACTCTTTAAGATACTTCTAAATTCTTTTAGTTCTATAGTTATTTTATTTACTATTCTTAACTAGTAATAGTAGACTATTTTATCTCTATTTTCCTAAAGGTATCTATTAACTCTACCTTTATTTATAACTTACTTTATATATTTATAAATACCTACTTCTATAATAATATAATATATAAGTTAAGTATAGTTCTCTTAATTATCTTTATACCTTTTTTATAAATTAGAATATATTTACTCTAGATTTTATTTATTCTAATTATTAGGCGTAGTCTATTACTTATAAGAGTAAGCCCTTTAGTATAATAGACCTATAAAACTTAGTCTAGGAATCTCTTATAACTTATTAAAACCTTTTATTTTATACTCTCCTTAGGAAATTACCTTTTATACTTTTTATAAAGATAATATATCTTAACTTCTTTTACTTTAAGGATTATAATAATAAGGTATATAATAAATACTTTTATAACTTTTACTTAGATACTAAGTATTATAACTAGTTACTATATAAGTATATAACTATAACCTTACTTTATAATCCTTATAATCCTATATTAGTAGATATATACTAACTTAATAGAATAAATACTATATAATATTTTACTAGCGTCTATAAATTTAAGACTTTCTTACTTTTATTAATATATCTATTTATTAGTCTCCCCTTATATAAGACTAAGTTAGTTATACTTTAATTTAAGAATATATAAGTAGCTAGCTAAGAGTTTTATTTAAGTAATAATAGTCTTTTTATTAGTAATATTTCCTATTTTAAGAGATACTCTTTCTAAGGTTCTTATAAAGCTAATATTTACTTTATATTTACTAAGATCTCTAATCTCTTCTTTAAATATTTTATCTTAGTAGATCTATTTCTTAAGATCCTAGAGAATAATTTACTATAAATACTTTATAAGGAATATAATAGTATTATATTAATATATCTATTATTATAAGATTAAAAACGTTATATCTAGTTAGAATTATAAATATTATTAATATTCTTCTTTAACTATAGTATACTTTATTATTATATATTTTATACGAATTATAATCTTCTTAAGTCTAAGTATATTAGTCTTAAGCTTAACCTACTAGTAAAAAGAGTTATTAGTTACTTTTTATTTATTTAAAGTTATTAGTAAATAATTATATATATAGTTAAAGAGTTTATAGAAGTTCCTTTTAATACTATCTATTTATAACTTATAGATATAAGTTCTACTATTTCTAGTACTCTTAGTTCTTAATAAATAAATTATAGTAGGTTAGTTAAGAGATAACTTTATAGTTAAGGTTTATATACCTAGAAAGATATTTCCTCTAATCTCTAGTAAGCCTATATAAAGTTTAGTTACTAGTTCTCTTAGTTTATTAAGATTAGTTCTAGAGATATAGATTTATATCTCTTCTATTTAAAATAATATATAAACTAGTCTAATACTAATTTCTTTAAGGTTAAGAATTAAGTAGCTTTATACTATTATAAGAAAGACTTATATTTCCTTTCTAGTAGAAAGTATATATATAAGACTTTCTTAAGTAATATTAATCCTTATATATATTCTAAGTAAGTAAAGCTAGAGCTTCTAAAGCTTAATAAGTTAGATTATTTTACTTTTATATCTTATAATAACTCTCTTCTAGATTATCTCTTTTATAAATTTCTATAAGATTCTTATACTCTACTAATTATTCCGTACATTTTTTTAGTATAGTACTAGCTAGTACTAACTTTTTATAGGGGTAGGTATCGATTCTATCTAGTACTAACTAGAACTCTATTAAAATAGTATTTTAGAAACATATTTATATAATAAAAAGTGTTTAAAATTAATTCTATTATAATATAAAACATATAGATATTTTCTATTTATTTTAAATAAATATTTTAGTATTAGGGTCGAGTTTTAGTATTCCTATAAGGGTATTTTTTAGAATAGTACTAGCTAGTAATAGACTTTTATAGGGGGGAGGTACCGGGTACTAACTAGTTTTTAGTATAGTACTAGCTAGTAACGGGCTTATATAGGGGGGAGGTACTAGGTACTAACTAGTTTTTAGTATAGTACTAGTTAGTAACGGGCTTATATAGGGGGGAGGTACTCGATTCTATATAGTACTAACTAGAACTCTATTAAAACAGTATTTTAGAAATATATTTATATAATAAAAAGTGTTTAAAATTAATTCTATTATAATATAAAATATATAAATATTTTCTATTTATTTTAAATAAATATTTTAGTATTAGGNCAGGGGGGAGGTACTAGGTACTAACTAGTTTTTAGTATAGTACTAGCTAATAACGGGCTTATATAGGGGGGAGGTACCTAATTCTATATAGTACTAACTAGAACTCTATTAAAATAGTATTTTAGAAATATATTTATATAATAAAAAGTATTTAAAATTAATTCTATTATAATATAAAACATATAAATATTTTCTATTTATTTTAAATAAATATTTTAGTATTAGGGTCGAGTTTTAGTATTCCTATAAGAGTATTTTTCAGGATAGTACTAGCTAGTAATAGACTTTTATAGGGGGGAGGTACCGGGTACTAACTAGTTTTTAGTATAGTACTAGCTAGTAATAGGCTTTTATAGGGGGGAGGTACCGGTTTTTACTCTAGTACTAACTAGTTTTTAGTATAG
>LT855409.1:46730-71474 GCA_900184765.1 Hymenoscyphus fraxineus
AGAAACCTCGGTGGCCCACGCTTGGTTTAACGTGTGCCCCTCTGAAAAGGGTCCGCCTATAACTATTCTACCTCCTTTACCGGGCGACTCCTTCGCAAAGAGAAGTCTTGTAAATGGAACGGAGTACATTGGACGTGAATGATTCCCTCCTCGCCGCCCGCTTATTATACTGGTTGCTTGCCTCATCTATTATAATCCTATGTCACAATTCTATTCGCAAACTTATTGATTCTTGTATATAATATTCTTTTTTGTTGTATAAACCTTGCCATGCTAGTTTGTTTCAGGGGGCGGAAAAGAATCGAGGATGAGTAAAGACCCACGATTAGCGCGGTCGAGATCAAATCAATCACACAGCCTGCTAGGAGTTACAGTATCTTGTTAACGTTGTTATAAAATTTTAGATAACGCTTGGAATAACTTGGCGTAAATGGAAGCAAGTCATCTTTTACACTAAGTTGGTCTAAAATTACTAAATAAGATTCTTATCAAGATACTCTTTAAAATAGTTCGTTCAAACATGACGGCTTCGGTTAGCGTGAAAAAAAAAAGCCGCCGTCGCACTTAACATGAATTAGCCGAGCTAGTACGCATTTAGTGGAGAAAGCGATCTCCACGCTAGTTTTTAAATCAGTTGTGACAACATATTAGTTACTTAAGTCCCGAATTTCTTGTTGAAACTTTTATTCTTAAGAAGCCCAAGTTTTCCTCCGGGCCTATAAATTGATTTTGGTTGCAGTCTACTCAGATATTTTAACGACACGCCACCTTCAAAAGATTGAAGAGAAAGCTCCGCAATTTACTTCGACAATCTAAATATAAAGCTACGCTGTCCACAAACCTCACCTTTTCAAAGCCGACCAAGTAGAATTATCCTAGGGACCGTCCAACTCGAAATCTACTTCTTCTCTTGCAGTGAACTTCCAATCAAACCCAAGAAACACTCTAGGAAAATTCACCTCCTCACCTAAAAATGGCATTAGGAATCGACTTCCCGCGAAACGGGTTGGAGCAACTTCAAACAATTTTCGGTCTCGGCCTAAGCAAAATTCCATGGGATGTAATTTTTGTTTCTTTCGACCTCGAGTGCGGGATTCCCGATTTCTCTGCTGGACATATCTCAGAAATTGGCATCTCGATGTTAGACATGCGACACTTTTCTCCGGAAAACCCACCACGTTCCTTAGAAACACTGCACTTCGTTGTAGGCGGCAACAAACGATTGGTTCACTGTGCAAGGCGATTTCATTTTGGAACCTCGAAACACCTTGACGGAAGTGCGGCCAGTGTGAACGAGGCTATTATCAAACTGCTTCACATTCCCGACGAGCGAAGCAGTGATTGCCAAAGGTTTCGAGACATCGTTTTAGTCGGTCACGGTCTTCGAAGCGACCTCTATCTCCTACGGCAACGAGGTATTATGTATGCGAACATCAATACCATTGTTGCGAAGCTGGACACCACCTATATAGCTCGAGAGGTTTTGGGCGTAGGTGGCAGACTCCCATCACTTCTCAAAATACTCCAATGCCCGTACGAGAACTGCCACACTGCCGGAAATGATGCCAACTTTGCCTTGCGAGCGCTCTTGATATTGTCGTACTATGGCTTGCGAGAATATGCAACCTCACCAGCCGCACTTCGAATGTTGGAATCTTTCAAGAACTTAGCATTGGACCCTCTTCCAGATATCAGGAAACGAAATGCCTTGATACGCGCATCCAAAATTCACCGGGAAGACCATACAATGTATGCACTTGATCAGGGGGACCTCTCTTTTTCGGAAGGCTCTAATGATAGCCGAGCGGTCTGAGCAGGCCCATGTCAATTTTTCCTCTCTTGGTCATCGATCCCGTTTCGTGCCTTCCTCCCAACTCTCCCGCCCCGCTTCCAACAAACTTACACAATCCATGGGTAGGAAGAACCAGAAACTCTTCTCTGCAAAGTTATGTTGATGGATTCTTCTGATTCATTCAATGAATCAGCACTGGTTACGACGATGGTATGGGAAAGTGGTTAATCCGCAGGCGTAACAACGTCAAAGTATATATTAACCATTCCGGTACTTTCGGGTTCGTGGGTTTGAATCCCACTGCTACCGACCAGATGCCTCAGATGTTTTTTTTTTCGATAACTTTCTGGTTGTGATCTCCGTCTGTTCATTGATCATTGAACTTCCCGATATCTGTGTTCTGGTGATTCGGGAATCATCAGAAAGGCCGTTCGCTTCGAATGGGGAAGGGGCATGAATTAGTTGTAACTTCCCACACTATGTTTGCTGGGATCTAGACTCGGGACCAGCCGCCGTTTTGCCAACCCCAACAAAAAGCGAGACTAATCTGACAGAAAAGGGGTCATTGTTGTGCAGAGACTATTTTGCAGGTTCTGCAGACTTCTAAATCAAAGATATGTCGTTCTCGTTAGCCTGTTTACTTCGCTTGGCCTTACCCCCTGATCAATCCAGGCCACATACAATCAACACGCCGTTGCTAGAAGCAATACACTCTCAACTACCCCAGAATATTGAATTGCTACTAAAACTAGGAGCAAATCCTAATGGGATTAACACTCCTTTTCTAGAAGAATATCAGGCTTTTTTTCTTCGATTTCGCCCCGAAGTCCCGGATACGGTGGATATAAATGGTGATGTAGCGAGTAGAAAAATGCTTCTTGCTTGTATGGACTTGGAGCAAACGGCTGCCATTACCAATGAGGAAATCGAACACCGAGCAGGTTATATAACACCATCTCGGATAAATTTTGGGTCGATAGCAGCAGACACCTATCCTGGAGCGACGATGCGAAGGAGATGCACGCTGTTGTCGCAGCAGCAAGGGAACAATCATCACAGATCTTGGACATATTGCTAAAGGCTGGCGCCGATGTTTCGAGCTGGATCTCGAACTCCGATTCTGTCGATGATCCATCTTCTCCTACGCCTTCCAGTCTAGCCGTCTCAAGTCCTCTGCACGTTGCCATTGAAGCCAATTTCCCCATGATCACACACTTGCTCTCCGTTGGCTTCGATCCTAACTTCATCCCAAGAAGCACCTCAAACATCTCTCTGACTCCTTATTACCCCAAACATTCAAGAAGCTTTGGAGGAAGCAGAAAAAACAAATCCCCGATCAACATGAGATCTTTCCAGGGAAGAGGAAAAAGAAGATCCATCAACACCGCCAGGTCTCCCTGAAACCTTTACCATCGAAGCCTACACAGCCTTCAGATCTCATCCCGCTCTAAGACTAACTCTTACAACACCAATCCTCTCTATCCACCCCTTCCAATATGGTCGGTGGAAAGCAATTTGAGTGCGCCTTATCAAAGATTCCTGCTTTAGTAAACATCCCCATCCATAGAATCTCGTAGTCTACGAAGGGCAGCTAAAAGAATCACAATAACAAAGCTGAGGCGAAATCTTGGATAATACTTTCCCTGTGCCCTTCACTTTCGGACGGGGACCTTCGAATGTCATCGGTCTTGGAAATATCCAACATTGTCACGAGATTTTCCAAGTATAAGCCTTCGTTTTTTTTACTACTATATTCCTAGTATAGTTGAAGATACGCCCATCTTCCGCGGTTAGGTCATCGCTTTGTATTTCACAAACTTTGTAAGATTAATGTTAGAATTACAATAGGTTTTCTATTTTCACTACCCAAGACATAATTCCTGCCCATTTCCAGGCTTATCCTATATAAGTACAATAAGCCCGAGTAGACTATACGAAGGTCCATTTAGCATATGCGCTTTAAAATCATCAGAAAATAGTCCCCCTGTACGTAATGTCCATGTGAAGACTAATTACACATGGAATCGCGTGCTTATTGCAGATTTATTAAGAGCGCGATAAATGGCTCGAAGGCTGAGAGTTTTGTTTTACAGAGCAGACAGAGATAATTAAGAACTTATATAGGAAAATCAGATGAGTAGGGAGAATGGTATAATGACCAGGTACTTATAGATACTACCTTAGAAATGTGAAAAGTTGTAAAAGGGGAAGGCTCTATATATAGGTGGTACTCTCGAAATATGATCGATAAGTTTGAAACTCTCGTAAAAGTCAATCCTATACGCTTAGACAGATAAAAGTACTCGGAAATCGGCTTCCCTCTCCATATTTCAGGGAGTAAATAAATACCTTGCACGGGTGGGCATAAATGGGAGGTGGTCTACATATAATTGTGGACGGACGTGGCTCCTGCAGGACGATTCGTCGTAGGGAACTGCTACTGTATCTGTCAGAGCATCTGAAAACTGTTTCTTAGTATCTTCCTCAGGGTTTCCATCAGGCTCTCCTTCTATTCTCATCTCCTGAGAACTAAGTTTCGTCGCTAGAAGTTCGTCTTGAATTACTCGTACCATTTGCTGCGCGTGAAGGTCGGAAATTTCTTGGCCCAAAATCCCCGGTTCACAAGCACGTTCTTGACCCACCTGAATTTTCCACCGACCCGTAAAGGAGACAGCATCAAAGCTCCTCCGTGTTCGCAAGGAGAATTAATTCTGGTCGCTTCAATTTTCATGGAAGGGTTTGACGATCAAAAGCTACTTACAACATTACCAGTATAAGTCGGTGCTATGTCTTTCGAAGTCCCGAATACGATTACATTTACTGCTATTGCAATTGTACTTTCAGCTGTTTTCTGGAAGCTGAGCAAAATTGGTCGCAGACCAAGTAGCTACCCCCCTGGACCACCTACACTGCCACTCATCGGTAACCTACACCAAATCCCCAATCAGAAGCGACATTTACAATTTGAGAAATGGGCTCAAGAGTATGGACCGATCTATTCACTGATGTTAGGAACCAAAGTCATGATTGTTCTCAACTCAGATTTGGCTATCAAAGACCTCATAGATAAGCGAGGTGCTATTTACTCTTCTAGACCACAGGCATATATCGCCCAGGATATTCTCAGCGGTGGACTAAGGATTCTATTCATGGTACTTGAGTTACCCACTCCGTTCTACCATATAATTGACTGGTTAATCTAAATATTCTAGCCAAATTCAGACGTGTGGAAAATGGCACGCAAAGTATGTGAATTTTTTTCAATTTATGTTTCGTGTGATATGCTATGTTGAGATATCAAACGATTGAACTCTTGAAGTCTATAGGTTCTGGGAAGATCGAACAGCATAGCATTTGCCACAACTTACTCTCCCCCCTACAAGCTTTTATTTAGCTGACATGCCAATTCAGATAGCACACCGAGTTCTCAACATATCTGCCGCAAGGACTTACGTCCCCTATCAAGACTTAGAAAGCAAAGCAATGCTACTTGGATTTTTGAATAGCCCCGGCGACTTCATTAACCACCTACGTCGATATTCAGCATCCTTAACCACGCAGATGACATTTGGCTTTCGGACGACAAGCACACAAACGAAAGAATTTAAGGAAGTCTTTGATGTTAGTATTCTAGAAAGTTGTGTTACAAAGAAAGAGCTACTAACAATCTTTGAAGATTTTGGACCGAGGTTCCGAGCTCAGTGGTTCTCGTGTGAGTCTAAAAAACTATTCCTAGATGTATCCCTTATGGTTCTTCCAAAGTGAAGTAACAAAACTGATCAAAATACTCTAGATGGCCGCCTTTCTGGACCTTGTGCCAATGTTAAGACATATACCTGAATGTCTCCTGCCCATCAAGAAAGAAGGGAGGGGGATACACCGTCGAGAGTTGAGCCTTTTCCGGCGCCTCTATCTTCAAGCAAAGCAAGGATTAGTAGACGGCAGCGCCAAGGTACGAAGGCTCCTGAACATGGCAAAATGAAGCATCCCTAACCTGTAACTATAGCCATGCGTCTGCGTTGATCTTATCAAGTTGCAGAAAGAGGAGGAAATATTTTCCGATGACCTTGCCGCATATCTAGGCGGCTCATTGCTGCAGGCTGGGTCGGAAACGACATCAAGCATACTAGTCGGTTTCATTCAGGCAATGACAATTTTCCCCGACGTGGTGAAATATGCTCAAGAAGAACTCGATCGTGTTTGCGGCGATAAACGTATGCCCGATCTGAATGATGTCCCTAACCTTCCCTACATCCGAGCCTGTGCCAAGGAAAGTCTGAGATGGATGCCAGGATTTACACTAGGGATCCCACACTCCGTTACTCAAGATGATACGTATATGGGTTACCAGATACCATCGGGTTCAACGGTCATCTTGAACGTCTGGTGTGTAATTTCAGCATACCTCCCTTTTGTTAGCCTTAAGGGGAATATTTTGCTAATCGTTTAGGGCTGTGCACAACGATCCTAAGCGACATCCCAACCCACGGCAGTTTGACCCCATGAGGTATATTGGTGATGAACAGACATCGACAAATTCATCTAATAACCCTGACGCTACTAAGAGAGATCATTTCGTTTTTGGTGCTGGAAGGCGAAAATGCCAAGGCATGCATATTGCGGATAGATCTTTGTTTCTTGCAATTGGACGTCTTCTCTGGGCTTTCAATTTCGAGAGACTGTTGGACCCAGAAACCAACCAAGAGATCATACCTGACATGAATGACTTGGCGGAAGGCGTAATGATGCTTCCTAAGCCTTTCCAAACCAAAATCACCCCTCGAAGCGCTGAGAAGGCTGAGTGCATAAGAAATGAATGGGGACAAATGGAAGAGCTTCTTGATGAGCTAGCCCAGTGGAAGGTCGTCCCAGAGGGGTTGGTGTGGGGAGATGAGCATAATCTTGAGTGACGACTTATTGTCGGGATTAGTCAAAAATGAAACGACAATGGAAAAAACTAAACCTTAGATGTATTCTGCCCTCCTCCGGTCCTCAGAAGTACCCCCTAGCCAATGAAACTCAAATCGCCTTCACACATCAAGAAACATTGAGAGACGTCCGCCTTTAATGTGGCATCCCTTCTTAGGGAAGAGGTTGGTTTAGTATATGAACGCAAGGAAAAGTTGCCCAAACTTCACTTACGGTCACTATCCAACACTACACAGAAGTTCTTTCCAATCTATACAACTATTAGCAGATAGCCAACCAGCTTGCAAGTCTATTCGTTCGAGGTTTGAATTTCACGATTAACTTCCACCTTACTCAGTCTCATCACCAGCGAAATGGCTAACTGGCTCCTACTCCCTATTTCTTTTTGGCAGCGACTGTACTGTCTGTGCGAAAGGAAGTACAAGCTCGCCGGGTAATTTAGAAACTATTATTGGGTGTATTTAGTTCCATTTCACTTGAATACTCATTAAATGACGTCGTTCCTCCGCCAAATTGGGATCAGGAAGCTGTAGCTGTTTAAGAGATGTCAGCTAGGTTTACTTTTGGTGAAGTTATAGAAAAGATATATAGTTAATTCCCATACCATATCCTTCCCAAACTCCAAGGGGCCCAAAAAACGTGCACTCCTAAGTGAGTAAAGGTGTTCACTTATACACTATTTTCTCCGTAAAACAGATCTGTTTGGCGAACCAAGCCCCCTGTTACTATAGTTATAGACGACTGTTAGGCGCTGATAATTTGACAGAGAACATGGGTATCTTAGTAAATGCAATACAAAGTTTAGTAATAAGCCAGTATATAAAACTCTACTTGTTTCGTAATCGGCTTAAGGTTATTTACGGAACTAACATATAATATAGATATTCTAAAATCTAGGAATCTAAATATGTTAAACCTAGTCCCAGCTATATAAGACCCTGAGGAATATATATTAGTATTAGAAGCTAAATAAATTTTAAACATTTCTTAATTTCCAGCTTTCTCTATATAACCTTAACTCGATCACCCCAAAAAACTTGCCTTAATTTCGCCTAGGACGAAGTATACGAGAAACATAAACAGAATAGGATTGTATTAGGTATAAGGATCCTCGGTCTAGAATTAAGTTCTGACTCGAAAGCTAACAAGGGGACCATAGTAAAGCGAGTAGTATTATAGACCTTTGCTTAGAAACATAAGTCATTTAGTAACTAAATTTTCTAGAAACAGGTATTAAATATGATTTATGTTTGCTAGTAATCCAAACTTACATTATATCTCTGATACAATGTAGGGCAAATATCGTGCTCGTAGCCCTTAGTCTAAAATCGGTGCCAATGCTTTCTATGGTAGAGGCTAGCCCTTGAATTGCGATGTCGCTACTACTAATGTAGTGGCGCTCTTCTCCAGACTCTAGAACTTACTCGAATACTTCATCGTCAAGGATAGCATAGTTGGGGCTGTTAACACGATTTATAGGCGAGAATACACTCGGGCCAAAGTTGATCGTATTATAGAAATAAGGAAAATTACCTAAATTATCGGAATAAGTTTTTTTATTTTTATATTGCGATTCATTCGGCCACTCCGGCCGTGATAGTGTCATTTAAAGGTTGTATACGAGTCTTTGAACTCAGAGGTATAATAACATCCTCATTATACTTCGAGGAAAGTTGCAGCCTGTTTGGCTCGGACTATACATTCAAGGTCTACCAATCTTATTAGAGTTGTAAACTCTCTACAGATGCCGACTTCCACTTCATCCTAGGCGAAATAAATGTAGGCTTTCAATAGCAGCTAAGGCGTGGAACAGGGTAAAGCCTCCTGAAAGATTACATTTATTTCGCCTAAACGAAGTATTAAGTAGTAGTATAACGCTAAGCTTATGAGATATTACGAAGATGCTACTTGGGAAATAGCAAATCAGCTTTACTTATTCGATAAGGGAATGGAATTTTACTAAGTTCTGTCTAGTCTAGGGTACGCTATAGATTTAAGTATAATCTAATATTCCGCGACCTAGTCCCTTAGATAGGAGATCGACTCAGATAAGGACTAGCCTCCTTATTTATATAACCTTAACTCGATTAAGTACATATGGTAGATCTTGGAAAGGGTAGTATACGGGATGTTCCCCGTTATACTTCATTTGGTGTAAAAAAAAAAGGAACCTTTTCATGGGGGTTTATCCTGTTACTTTGGCTACCCGACAAACCCCCAATTATTTCGCCTAGGACGACGGAAATTTAGCTACAGACAAATCTTTTTCGTCCCACGTGGAATAGTTTAGGGGTTCTAGGGGATTCTACTCTGTTACTAACATGCTCTACGCTCGTAAACCTAAACCATTTTCGCCTGAGACGAAGTACCTTTACTAATTAACGCGAAGACAATTGCCATCTGTGTTTGATTCGGAGATGTAACGTATAATACAGGAAAGGCCTTTGGCCAAAGTTCCTGAACAAAAGATTTTAATTCGAAAGAATTTAATTATCTAATTGGCTAATTTCATGTTTCACTATAAGTGATTTACATATTTCACTATAAAGGTTTATTTTACATATATACTCCGAGGCCAACTAGTAGCGAGAAGTTTACATAGTAAACCCGATTTAAAAGCCTAGTATAAAAGCCCTATATTTATTTCCGAGGGGGATTGAAGACCAACGCTCTATTTGAATTGTTAACAATCTTAAATTCCATAGAAACCCAAGTTCTTGAGAGACAGGGATAAAGATTATCTATTGAAGTACGTACACCTTTTAGCGAGAACAGGGCGAGACTGGAGTACCTTTTCTCCGATTGGCTCGATACGGTTAATATGCAGCAGCCACCAACATTAACCAACTTGAATGTGACCTACTCAGTGCTCAAACAGTGAAGGTTGGAATGCAGATTGTGTCAGCCAACAAATATCTGAGTTGGTTCCCGCTATAGATCAAATACGTGCAACTTGAATGTATATATCCCTTACCTACAAGTTATAATCAATCATGTCCTCGAAGCTCGAAGCAAACGCCGCATTTGAAGCATCGTTCAGAGGCCTTCTGTGCCGTCAACGCGTCGTACCTACACCCCTCCCAGCCAATCTACGCACGACCAACTTGACGGCCATCGTGACTGGCGGCAATGGGGGCATTGGTTTGGCAGCGTGCCGCCAGTTGCTCGAGCTCGGCCTTGCTCATCTCATCATGGCGGTGCGTTCCCAAGCCAAAGGCGATGCGGCTGCGATTGAACTACGCAAGGCATTTCCAGATGCACAGATATCCGTCTGGATTCTGGATATGGAATCCTATGACTCGATCCGCACGTTTGCAGAGAAGTGTGCCTCGCTTCCACGCGTCGACATCACCATCCTCAATGCCGGTGTGATGCCAGCCACGTCGATGAAGTCGGCTGGGACGGGTCACGACCTGGTGGTACAAGTCGACTACTTGTCAACCGTCTTTCTGGCCATGATGCTCGTCCCGGTCCTCAGGTCACAGAGAGCCGCCGGCGCCGGCGCCTCGAAGCCACCCGTGCTCAGTATCGTTGGGTCGGATATGGCCTACTCACATACCTTGAAGACGAAGGGTCCCATTCTAGCACAGTTTGATGACCCCAAAAGCTTCGGCCAAATGCCAACCTATGCCAATGCCAAGATGCTGCTCATGATGTTCGTGGCCAAACTTGCGGAGCTGGTAAAGCCTGAGGAGCTTCTGATTAATTTGTGCAATCCGGGTATGACCAAGGGCACATCCTTAGGTCATGATTCCCCCATGATTGCGAAGAAGATCTTTGGTGTCGCTCAGCATTTCCTCGCAAGAACGCCTGAGGTCGGTGCTTCCTGTTATATCAACGCCGTTTTGAGCCAAGGCCCCGAAAGCCATGGCAGCTTTGTTTCTGACTGGAGCATTAAACCGTAAGTAAATTCACATCTTCCAATGTTCGCCGTTTACGAATGGAACCTTCAGTATATGCTAACTACCGCAGGTTCGTACCGCTCATGTATACCGAGGCAGGGCGGGAGCTTCAAGTTAGGCTGATAGACGAGACGATGGACGAGCTCAGACCTGCCGGGGCTACACTTCCGGAGATGTTATAAAGATCCTAGATACCGATTCCGAGGGGAGTAGTAGACTGCTTATCTATAGTTTACAGTGCAATTAATATTCCTATTATGATATTGCCAGTTTGTAAAGAGAGCGAGACAAGAGTTTCCCAGGTCATCTACTCATTCATTGGCCACTCTTGGGCATCTTTCTGCCAATGATTCCGTCTGGCCAAGGGATGCGGAGCATTACGGCAAATGTAAATATTCCGCAGAATCACCTACCCGTACACAAGCTCGAAACTACAGAAAAACCTGGATATAAGGATATTCGCGGGGGTAGGATTTTTAAGGATATGACCGAGGTTACGAGTATCCTTATAGCGAGGCTCTTGGTATATTTTAGCGGCACTTAGAGAAAGATTTGACATTTTATACCTAAATCTACTACTTTTTCTCTACCCCCCTATGAACTCGTTTAACTAATTCGCCTAACATTATATCGGAGTATTAGAAACTATAGTAATATCTTCTAAAGGATCTTCTTTAGTATTAGATACTATATTTATCTCTCCTAGCAAGTCTATTCGGCGTAGTAGGAGCTCCTTAGGGCCAGGGTTAGGGTTAGAATCCGCTATAATTATAATAAATAAGGATATAAAGGAGGTTATTTTAGGTAGTAGAAAAGAATTCGAACCTAAAAAGCTAAGGATTATCCTTATACCGAGGTATCCTTAGTATATCCACTTAAAAAAATCGGGACCCAAAATTTAAGGATATAACTAAGGTTATCCTTATAACCAGTATCCTATAGCCAGGTTTTTCTGTACTCTCAGTCTCTCAGGCCTCGATGACTTCAGACCCCGCAATCTACTCAGATACTTCTACTACATTACAGTGAGTGAATGCCGATCATTCCCACGTGGGGATGTCAAACACGTCTCACTTTTTATCACAGCCACACGATGGAAACACGTGCCGGTCGCGAGTGTGGGTGTATACGGAATTCCGTGTATACGCCTTCGCCGACGCATCTATGAGCTATCGTAATGAGTAAAGACGAGAAACAGCGCTAATATCAACTTCTGAGCCGTGGGTGTGGTCAGTTGGTCACATTAGATGGCCATTGGCTAATCAGTCTTTCTAAAAATGTACTTGTACAAGTAGACGACGTGAAATGTGGGGTGGAAGAGTGGGTTAGTGGGCCACCCTATCCGGCCATGCCCGTTCTGTAGTCCGTTCACCCGACACTAATACGAGTAAGCTTGTACTGTAATTCTGACATCGTGGCAACTCTAAACTAACCTCTTGGGGAAGATCTGGTTACGAAGTACAACGAAGCGCGAATACTTGGAGAATGTCATCCAAGAACGTCTTGATAATACGGAAGGGAGCTCTACGGAGTGGCACTACCTTGTTCTCACTCTACAGTATTTACGAGTATGTTGTCTATTAGAAATACCTCCTTTTGTCACTGATGAGTTTCTAGATCTTGACGATAAATTTATTCTGCTGCCTGGCCCCCGGGTTAATGGGAACGATTATCATGCACCTCGTCATTGTTTGCCCATAGAGCGCGGCAATTTTATAGACCTTCTCGTATAGCCAAGCATAGAGGTCTTGGATGTACTATTTCCATTCGCCATGCCGAGGGTTATGCGCAAATTTGCCTTCAACCTATCAACTTTTTAAAATAGATATATGAATATCTTACTTAGCGTCTTATCCTCGTACAGATCTTCTTGCCATGATTGGCGATAGCTGTGTTTAGAAGGTATCCGGGTTGACGATCTTACAGATACCTGTTTGAGATCGAGTGTTATCCTTGGAAGCCCATGGACAGACCGTCATTTGTGGATATCGGAAAGTAGATTGAATACAAGCTTTTGATACAGTATGTGGTTTTCTTCACTTATCTTTTGGAAGGTTCCTGGTACTTAATAAGTACTTAATAAGCCAACCCTTTTCGATGATTCCTCCCCTCATCCAACACCCCCCTTCTTACCGCTGTCATTTTCTTTCTTTCTTTCTTTGCTTGTTCGATATTTTCATTCCACTCGGGTCCCTACATTCGTTTCGCATTACTACATTCATTTTACCTTACATGTTTTCAACATCCGAAGCTCACCATGTTAATTCCAAACGTATTTGTCGCAGCGGCGGTTCTTTCTACTTTTGTAGCTTCACTGCCCTTTGCTCCATCTGAGCTCTCAGAAAGATCTGGAACAATTGATCCAGTTGCTCTGGAACGTATTAAAGCAAAGCTCAATGCACACAAATGGACCCTCCCACGGCCACACCCACGGCCAAACAAGAAGCTCAAGATGGACCCGGCATCACGGCCGCCTCGCCCGCCAGCACCAGCACCGCGACCACCTCCATCGAAGCGTGGACTCGTAGCGAAAAGATCTACCCCTAATCCTAAACCAATCGATCCAGCTGCTTTGGCACGTCTTAAAGAGAAGCTCAATTGGGAGTCATGGGCCTTCGTCGGACGGCCATTCAAGAACAAGAAACCCGAGCCAGTGCCATGGACGCTGCCACCGCCGCGACGACCAGGATTGAAGCGTGGACTCGTAGAGAAAAGAATAGCGCCGATTGCGCCGATTGCGCCGATTGATCTAGCTGCTGTCGCACGTCTTAAGGAAAAGCTCAACAAAGGCACGTGGGCCTACATGCCAAAATCACCCGTGAGACAACCAAAACCAAGGGTTGGGGAGCCCATGCTCACCTACGGATTCGACTATGGACAGAAAACCAGCTCGGGATATACTCGATTCTACAGGGCAAAACCAAACACCCGCCCCACGAATGCACGTAAATCCAAGCGTGGGCTCGGAGTAGGAAAACTGCCCAAGAAGCGTGTATCTCTGGAATCAGCGACACCCAAAAAGCCTGCACCAGAGGTGGTGCAAGCCAGGACACCATCGCTACGACAACAGGTTTCATCCAAAAACGAGGAGCCCGCTCATGCCTATAGAAAAACACCAATGCCAGTGGGTACGAACCCCGAGCATTATCCCCAAACTTCACGGGACAGTCAAATCCATCCATCCGTACCAGAAGAGGCAACGAAGAAGTCGGCCGGCGCGCCAATTCTAGAAAACAGAGCAGCTACCCCTAATCCGGGGACAGGATACATAGCCATGCTCAAAAACGGCCCAAAGTTTAGGGGACAGGCATTGAGGCTCAAACCCGGGAATTCGAAGATTGGACCTTTTATGGGAAGAACAAAGTTAGCAAAGGCCAAACCTAATTAGAAGCCTGCGGCGGCAAACAGACGATAGGAATAGAATCATTGATGAAGCCTTTGGGGGTTTAAATAGATGGCTACCTAGTTGTCGATCTTTTTAATCAAGTGGTATACCTAATTAAAACTACGATTCTTTCAATCCGTCAAATCCAACCAATCATTTCCTCCTAAATCCTCGCTTATTCCCTCCCTCCGGGAAATCGAGGCTAGATGTGTACGAAAATATCTAACACCCGCCGTGGGCTGTCCCGGGGTATAAAACTATCCTTAGCGCGCATGTTTTCGTATACTAACGGTGGGCGTAAAACCTTAACTATTATACTAAAGATATAGTTCTTTATAAAGTATTTACTTGTTTATAGGTTTATATATTTACTTGTTTATAATAAAGGGGGGGAATAGGAGTATAATAGAAGTACAGACTTATAGGGAGGGACAGAGGGGGAGGGATAGTTAGAAACGGCTAAGGACACTTATAGGTAGGGAGGGAGAAGGATAAGTGAAAACGGCTAAGTATACTTACAAGTAGTTTACGGAGGTAAAGGGAGGGGGAAAGACCCTCTAGTATAAATAGATAGCTAATTAAAAGCTCGGGTTATACTAAAACTCTCTTATAAGCTAATTATAGGCTATATCGGTTCTTAAAAGTATAATATTTTCTTTTAAAATACCCTCTATTTTCGCTTAGTAGGGGATAGTAAAGTATATAATCTAATATATAGAGATACCTACTTTATAGTACTTAAATTTCTACTTCTAACTATATAATTAGATATATATATATAAAATTTCTATACGTGTATAAGAATCTCTACTACCGAGTTCCTAGAAAGCCTTTATGCGCTTATAATTCTTCCTTATATATAAAACCTTATAGCCAAGTATACAAAAGATAGCTACCACATAACATACGATCATTACGACTGTGCCACCTGTATAACTTGGAGCCTGGGATGCGAGAAACGTTTGTAGACCGATAATATTGCCAGCCGCCCACGCGATATAGAACCAAGCGAAGAGGAAGATCTTCTTAGTATGGCCTACAATGATGGCTTGGTATATTGAGACGAGCGCTATGTAGGCCGCCCAATAATTGTACAAGATGTATAACCCAATTAGATGCCCCGTAAGATTGGTTCTTGGAAGGGAATAATATATAATTCCTCCGACCAGCGGGAGTAAAATTAAGAATACCACGATCGATGGTCGGTACCTTCTCGTGCGCGCGACAAGGATAGACAATCCTATTCCAGATAACGTACTCATGGCTCCTGGTGGTATCGCGAGAACGGCAGTGGTCCTGCTATCGAAACTTAGACTTTGGGTTATCAGTGTGTTAAAGGTTGTCAAGCCACGGTTAGGGACTTGGAGTGCAACAATAGCCAACCAGATAAGCCATGTTTTTGGATCTTTCAGTGCTTCACAAATGTACAAGGGCTTAAACGATGGAGATGACATTCCGGTATTGTCTGTTGATTTTCGATGGATCAACATATATTTTTGTCGTTCAGAAAGCCAAGTTGCTTCAAGAGGGGTGGTTGGTCTGTAGTTTATTAGAGCGTAACTCAAAATGCTTTATCTTTATATAAAACACTTACAGAAAGAAGAACACTACGAGTGACCAACAGATCGTCAAACCACCGAGAGTTAAGAATATGATTTTCCAAGCAGGGAAGGGTTCTTGGTGATAACATGGAACATGTAAACCAATGTTCGATCTCTTCTTCGCTGTGTTCATACCGACTGCCCAGGCGACGAGTTCATTGAGGATGTGAGCTATAACGTTCAAAATAATGGCATTTCTAGCTGGTTGCTCATCTGGTCTATACTATATAGCAATGAGTAAAGTTACCGCTGGGATGAGAAGTGCTTCGAATTCCCCAAGAAGAAATCTACACGCAAACAAACTCCCAAAGCCGGTGCTGGCCGCCATTGCCATTTACAAAACTCCCCAGCAAAATACATTGAGAGTAAAGTAAGTAACTGGTGGAAATCTTAATGAGAAGTCAGAACAGATGTGAAAGCTAGCTTCTGGGGATGATTACTTTTTTAAACAGTAAGCAGAAGGACCCATGAACGCTAGTCCCCCAGAAAAGGGGGCCGAGCCAATCCAGGAGAACTACTGCCCCGCCAGATTCAAATCGCTTCTTAGGTTGTAAATTACAGCTGCCGAGATGGCAGTTTTGTCGAGGCCTGAAAGAGTAGCACAGACAAAAAGCTTTGGTTTCTGTCAGTCTTTCGTGTGGTCATGTGGAAGGGATCTTCTTTCTACAAGAGGAATAAGTCACTAATCAATCTTACGGATAAGACCTTTATCTTCTGATAACGTCTATAATTCCGAAATATTACCATTTAAATTATTGGCGAGAACTCTCGCAGCTATATCGACGTCGTTTACGTGTCCTGCTTTTACTGCTTTGAGGGTAGCAATGGATTCAAACTCTGGTGCTGAATTGATTTCGGTCATGTTTAATGATTACGTGGTGCCGAGGGTCATTTTCGCATCCGTTCCTTTTAATGCAATCGGCGATGAGAGATTGCTAATAGAAAAAAAGAAATGGCATGAAGACTTTCATGTATTTTACGCCTCTATCCCTTATCCTAAAGACTAATAACATCTATCAGTACTATTAATAAGTTATCCAATCATAGTTATCTATATAATCAAACCTATTTCCCATCCCGATCATCGCGATAAAAACCTCATGATAAGTATAGTTGCAGCATCTAAGCGAGCGAGGGGCATTTGCTGCCAACGAAACCAAAGTTTGACCCCCTGTTCTAGCTTAGACCGAATTTCAGTTGTAAAAGAGGGAGAGAAAGGTTAACAGAAAGAGGGTAAACTACCTACACTCCGACGACCATGGTGAAATCAAATCCCTCGGCTAGCTACACTTCCATCAAAGCCTAAGCTCTGACGGCTCTATTATACCTATACATCTTTGCATTTTTCTGTGTCATCGGGATAGCGATGTACTCTGATATATATCTCTATATCTCCGTCGTACTCTCTCCCTTCTTATAAGTTGTATGTATAAGGTACCTTACACCTACTATACCCTCACCTTCCCCCTTAATACTGTACCATCCTCTCTAAAAGTAAGACTTGAATAGATACTTACTATTAGCACCACGGGAATCATCATTCTTTGGCCTACCTGCCTTGCTTATATCATGCGAAGCTCTGGAGTTGCGGATTTGGCGTTGTTTCTAGTGGTTGCGGAGTATGATATGTAGGTGTGTAAATGTACTGGGTATAAGGAGAATGGTATTGTAGTGTAGTAGGGGAAGTGCTGACGCATTTGTGTTTTCGCGGGCCGCTGTAGGGTCCTGGGTGGGAAGTGATGTGAGGAATTCCTTTGAAGAGGGTGGTTGGTATGGGATGGGGGTCTACTTTGGGGTAGGTAGGTGCTTTTATTCTTTTATTCTGGGGGGTTTGTGTTTTGTCTTGCTGATGCTGGTGATGTTGATGTGAGGATGACAGCTTGTTGGGGGAAGTGTTGGAGCGGATATGTTTGTTTTTCATGGCAATTTAATTGAGGTGGGATAGCTGACTGACTTGACGGATTTATTGCGGATGAAGCGCCGACGTATTAAATAGGATTCATTCTCATTCTAGTGTTTGTATGTGCCTCCCATTTCCAGTTCGAGTGGTTCATACTTGAAAGTGTCGATGTTGATAATATACTTCCAGGTTATGATCTGTGGCATTGGAGTGACAATTCTTAATTGGTACTGTCTTCGGGCTGCAAACCTTGAGAAAGATCGTCTTCTACCTGAGGACTTGGAAGGGAAATACACAGAGTAACAGCTCTCAGAAATGGGCGAGTATTCGCCTTATTTTAGGTAGGCATTAAACTCATTCTTGAAGGTTGACTAACACTTTATGCAGGTATATCCTGTAGACATCTTCTACTATCCTATTGAGTATGTTAGAAAGCCCTGGAAGTTTGTCGTCGATAGATGTGCGAATCCTTCCACAACATGGGATGGGTGGATGGATACTCATCCGGATGTAGCGCCTTGGAGTCGAGTCCGACTTGTTGGAATCGACAGATTGTATGCAGTGTTACCCCGCAAGGTGGTGGATGTTGATAATCAGGCATGAGCGTCGACGTGGCCCGGCTATTTTCAGCCCCAAATGCGAGACTTTTCTCGGATATGGTATCATGTAAAGTAGATGGTGATGGGTGCTCTATCCTTGGTGGTACCTACTAAATTCAGTTAGTCGGGTAAATAGAGTTGGTACGAAGTAAGTGAGAAAATAAACTCCTCGATTAGGTCTGGGATGTCATCATAAAAATAAAGTCAATTCCATCCAGTCTGATAAGCGCACTCCAGGTGTGCATACTATTAAAATATATACAAACCGTGTCACCGTACCATGCGCGAATCCAATTTTTCCCTCTCGTCTAGGTACCATGCAATGATCCAGGACCGAGTCGACTATTGGATTCGCACATAATTCCCTCAGCCGCCAAAAGTTTCTTATCCTTCTTGACCAATGACCAATGAAATGTCGTCGTACGGAGGTATATTCAAGGCAAAACGAGGCAATGGATAGCGTGACGAGCAACGGGCAATTGATCATCGCAACCGCTTGGGCGTTGGAGTCGTAGTAAGAAGTATAAACAGACCTTGTCGATGGGAACCACTCGGCTCTTTCCCCTGCATGCCGCCAGGAGTCATTCGTGTATGGTGGCCGTTAGCGACCCTCTGGCGCAAAATGGCCAAAACGCAAAATCGACTTTTGGCGATTTTGCCCCCCTCGTAGGACTAATTATCGATGCATCCGCGCAACAACAATTTACAACATATGCGCTAGCCATTCCAGGTAAGCAGGCATATAGGGCTATCTATAGATGTAAAAATAATACGTATCCAAGTATTGTTGCTATTGTAGTCGACAGATTTGTGGTTTGNGCTGTTCCCGTAGACAGTAGTCGCCTTATGTAATCAGGTCACGTAACTATCGAGACCACTTAACTACTACCTAATAAGTTAGCTTTTAATATTTAACTTATTATTTCTAGATACCTAGGTACCTAGAAATCTATTACCTCTTATTATAATTATTAGTAAAATTATAATAATAATAAAAAACCCTATATTAATTATATTTAAATTATTAAATATTAAAAAGAAACTAATAAATATAAAAAGATTATTTTATTATAATACTATTACTAAAGCTAGCTATATTATATTATATATTACAACTAAGTAAGGATTTATCTATTTATTATATAGAACTTATATTATATAATATAAGTAAAAAGAATATAATATAAATTAAATAAATTAAAATATAAAGAAGAGCTAGCTAAGAAATAAGTAAAGCTCTAATATAGAAGCTAATTATTAGCCTAGAAGTATCCGGAATAGAAGTAGTACCTTTTATAGAATATACTAGTACTAGATAGTAGAGTTAAGAGGTTATTTTATAATAATAATTATTATATTTTTTAATTCTTTTAAATAATAAAAGAATTACCTAGGTTTTATATTCTTTATACTTTATAGCTAGGATATATATAACCTTTTAAAAGACAATCTTTTATTATAACGCCTCTTAATATTTATAGTTACTTACTATTTTAATAATAATAAATGCTTTACCTACCTACCTAAGTGGTAGCGAGGCACGTGACCTACTATGCGAACGCGGGACAGCGCCCGCCGACAGGTAAATCGCTCGACTATCACACCTACAACGATCGATTATTAATAAAACTATTATCACTAGATAGCCCTGATCGTATATTTATCCTGTACTAATAGCCAAACTCTTCGAATCGTTGTTGCGTCGATGCATCGATAATTAGTCCTTCGAGGGGGCAAAATCGCGAAAAGTCGATTTTGCGATTTGGCCATTTTGCGCCAGAGGGTCGCTAACGGCCACCATATTCGTGTGTAGCCAATCAGGAAGGAGCGGTTCGTGAGGGGGGGTAAAAGTGGCAGTGAATTAGTGGTGATGCTCTGGCTTTGACGTAGAAGGAAATTATTCACTCTAGGATTTGATGGGGATGTTTATAATCAATATACAGCTCCGAGGAAGCGGATTCAATTCCTGTAAAGCTTTGAAAACAACACTTGCCCTCAGTTGATGTAGCAGCCATAACAGAAAGTCCCTCCCACCTAGTGCATGCCGCTTTTATCTCCCCTCAGCTTGCAGACACTCCCTCACTCGCATCCCGGACCATCTTCCCTCACGTAGTCACGCACCTGGCGCACTGCTCTCCTCACTCCACCACTCCACCTCGACGGTCCGCTGCGTCAACCCGCTGGTTACCTGTGACTACTGCGACCCTCGATTTGCCTCGTCATTGCCTTCATTGCCTTTGCTCTTCAGTATTTCTACTTGTGTCATTTCTTCGCATTTCCATCACATTTCCTGCTTCCTCACGAATTTCCTACTGTTTGTTGTTGCATAGAAAAGGTTCGTGTGTTGCTGCGCGGAACTACGTGCACTTCTACCATTTCTGCTCTGCCTCCGCCTCTGCCTGGAGATTGAGTTAATCGCGCGACAGAATCGGACTGCCACTTGAACTCCTCGATTACGACGCGTCACCGTATCCATCCCATCTGCTTCTTCACATATGCCAATCAAGAGCACGCTGCGATCGCGATTTCCTCGTCGTCATTCAGGAGTTCAATGTGCACCGAGGCGTGAGGAAAGATCCCCCAAGATAGCGATAGCCGCCCAGTTTGCGACCGCTGTAGTTGCAGTCCTCGAGCCCTCGACGCGGCCGTGAATGCGACGAGAGATCACTCAGTCGAATTCCTCTCCTTTCACTTCCACCTCCGTCTCTATCTATTCCCTTCTACATTTCCTCTCGAACGAATGGCTGCTCGGTCGTCGGTTCCAATCCACCCCAACACTCCCCCCTCCACTCGTCAATTGCGCCATGAAGCTCAAAACGATCGTCCCAAACTGCCCAGAGGCGGTTGCAATTATACAAATCTTAGTGCCGTGGGGGCTCCAAAGTGCGGGTGTCGAAGATACTGGGATAAAGAATTGGGTGTGGTGGATGAGAGAGGGGTTGTGAGCAAGTCGGCCATGTGTATGTGTGAACATCATGCTTGCTTTCACGATGATGAGCCCGAGGAAAGTCGTCATGGCCGCGCTCAACCCGAGATATCTAGCCATCCAGTGCGCTCGACGACTCCCAAGCAGCAATACTTGGAGCCGAGTCCTAGGAGGCCTTCAATTTCCGAGGCATCAACTCACCGAGTTGCGCGAGATTCGACGCTCCCAGAAACGGTTCAATGGAGTCGGTTTATTCATTCTGGCTCTCCCGAAGCCCTCCCTGCCATTCCATCTCAGTGTCTGCTCCCGTCGGAGAATGGATCTTGGACTACGACTGACAGTCAACCCAAGTATCACCTCCCCTTTGGCGGCCAAGGACTAAATACGCTCAGCCATATACCCAGACGGGCTTTAGGAGAAATTGCGGAACCCAAGTCTGCCCAGCCTTTGGTAGAGAACACGCGGGTAATGGAGAATGGACGAGAGATGCAGGTCTATACTGATGCCAATGGAAATATGGGATTGCAAAGTATTACTGAACTTGCGACGCCGAGTGTAGCTGCTTCGGTGGATCACGAGGCTACCGAGTACGGTAAGAGTGTTGCAGAGTTCCAAGCGACACTCGAGGAACTCTCCAGAAGTAATCCCCAAGCAGCGGCATCAATCACAAGATGTATCAAGGAAGGCTCTGTGATTGATTCTTCGGTTATTTTGAAGCGATCAAATTCACCAGCAGCTGGAGACTCGTCTACTGCCAAGCATGATGATCATCTATTCTTTAGGCTTCAAAGCATTGCTATTCGGTTGGCCAGGTTACCACATACTATGGAAAATCACGAAAAACGTTTGGATACCTTGGAGAATGCTTCTTTTACCTTTTCCGCTGTGGAAGAACTTCAAGAAGACCACAAGATTGTAGATGTGAGAGTCAGTGAGTTGGAAGCGAAGAATGACAATTTAGAGAGTAGGGTCCTGGATCTCGAAAAGGGTCAGCTTGCTCTAGACGCGGCTAGTGTGAGTAGCAGCCATGACGTTGCAGCTTCCATCGATTCTAGGGTATCAACTATCACTTCAGTTCACAGGGCGGACCTTGAAGCGCTCAAGGAAGAAGTGGCGGAACTTCGTTCGTTGGCACCACCATCTCACGCTCGTCCTTGGGAGGTTGAGGTTGTGTTTTTGCCATTTGGATATGATTTGAAAGGAGTATGGCGTCTGAATTATGAAATGAGTCAACATTCCAGGGCCAACAGTTCTGGGGAGACACAGACTCAGAATCAGTCGATGGCTGCTGCTCAGGCCATGCTTACTGCCCCTGATCAAGTATTGGCCTGGGAACGTTCTGGTACGTCCAACTTTCTTGTTGATTTCTTTCGATTTGCAACAGTACATGTGTGATTTGAACGATATGACATGTTGCTTCATAATTATAAAATTGTGTTGCCCAACATCTTACTATTTTGATACAACATGTCATATTTTTCTTGCAATTTGAAGGACTCATATCATTTCGAATTCCTCAATAACACTACAACAACATCCCGAGAGTTCGGATGAGTTGGTGTTACTTAACTTTCAGGAAACCTTTTATATCATGTTGGCATATTGAAATATTTTGTCCATCCATGCTCCTCCTTGTCATCACAAGGGGACGCAGAATTCTATTCTCCGAATATTCCAATGCTTACTCGGTTTGGTTACTGGGATGTTTTGGGTCAAATACCAGTCTCGTTGTTTGACTGGAGCTGCAAAGCTGTGGCATTCCTACCATGAATGATTTACGAGTTCATGTACCTCTGCTGCTATATTTCAACGGAACCCACCCAATTTTTATATCCTTGCGATAATTACCTGAAGGACAATGCTGATGTGCAACAGGCCCCGATTTTGATCACCCAGTTGAAGTATCTTGGCTGAATGCGAGAGCATGCAGTCGTGGGAGCATAATGGATCAACGACTTCGAAGTCGTGGACTTGTGAAGCAGATACAAGTCTTCGGCCCGGATGCTATAGATGTTCAAACAGCCATCATGACTGCTTTTGGGAACCTCCCGGATTTACTGGTTGACGATCCATACACCCCACGCGACGACGAGAAGAAATATATACCAAATTCGTTAACTAATTATCTCGGATTACAAGCTTCATGGGTCCCTCTGAGAAAGTTGCATAAAAACTCTTCGCTTCGATTTCTTAGTACATCCGAGATGCTTACCCCCGCTTTATGGACAGTTCAGTTTCTTGCTACCAGTGTTGCCATGAGGACGAGAGGACTCAGAAGGCTTTATGTAACCCATAGAGACGGCTATATTCAGCAACATGGAGATCCTACGGATTGGACTTGGCAGAAATTACGACAATTGCCTCGTGTTTATCCTGACCAAATAGACCCTTCTTTGACAGACCATACACCAGAAGCAGATGCTGAGGAGCCATGCTGGGCATTCGATGCAAACTATGATCCTCCACCTCTCTTGGATGTTAATACTTCTTTTGCATCACAGGTCTCTGAGCTGAGCATCCGCTCACTTCGTTATGAGGAACCACCCGTCTCACCATCCGATCACTTCTCCTCCGCTCCTCTCTCCCCGATCGAATCGTCAACTCCAGTTTCAAGAGCCCCTCCTGTAAGAAGACCAGCCTCACCCGTGACGGAGCGTAACCCGTTTCGTCCATTACATATTCGTACAACATCTATGCCTACCTCGGTCCGTTTAAAGTCTCCTGCACCATCGAGTAAACGTCGTATGGGCTCCTTTGAACAAGAAGTGCCCTCTTCACCCAGTCGAGCAACTTCTACGTCAACCAATACCGTTCTCAAACGTCGTCGTATCTCGAGATCTCCCAGTCGTGCGGCTATCAATACACCTCGTTGGAGTGTTGCGCCGTCTAGTCCTTATGCGTACGTGGAGGAAGCTACCAGTAAGCGAGCGACTACTCCCTTTGCATATGCCACTCCACATAGCAATGCGCCATATGTGGATACGAGACCTAAAGGTGCTGCGGAAATCGAGATCTACCAGGATCGATTCGAGGACAGCGATGATGGGGAGGACTTTGGCAGTGTCACGAATGAATTTGAAGAAGGCGACAGCGGTGGCGATATGATGGGCGGGAGTGACGCAGATCGTGAGTCAGAGGACTCGGATGATATCCAGCCTCACCAACCCGACGAGGAATGGCAGGGGGTAGGTGATAGTCGTGAAGACACGGGCTTCGACGAGCACTCCCCTGCACCTCCCAGTCTCGGTCTGGAGCGTAGTCTTGTGGAACGCATCGATTCGATGGAGCGGGGTGAGGACGAGGATGCCCTGAGTGATGCTAGTAGTGGGCCTTCGGAGTATATGTTTGATACGCAAACTAAGTTGAAGAGGAAGAGGAAGGAACGGGCGCGGGTGAGGGCGAGGGCTTTGGCGGGGTTTGAAATTCATGTTGATGAGGAGTGAGAGGGTGGTTGGAATTTCCTGTTTCGTCTTTCTTTTATTTTGTCTAGGATTTTGGAATTTGGAATTTTGGGAGTATATACCATTTTTTGGCGAGCGTTGGCGTTGGTGTTTGTGTTGGGGTTGGGGTTGGGGTGCTTTTTGGGGGGAATGTTATAGGATAGTATAGTAGGTATGAACTCGTCAGGATTCTAAAGAGAGAGTTTTAGTTTTTTTTTGATTAGGGGGGAGGGGGTTCCCGAGCGTTGAATTGATGTGATGAAATTGCTG
>LT855409.1:71754-99819 GCA_900184765.1 Hymenoscyphus fraxineus
GAATATGAGATCCTATCCCTATATAATATATTAAAAGAACTCGATACCTAACCAAATAAAGCTATGTAGATGTAGGATCCTATCCTTATAAAAATACCTTCTTATCTATCGGCAAGACCCGACATCTGTAAAAGATCTACTTTACTATATCCTGAGATGGATAAATTGGATAATAAAAACTGGAGCACCGGTAGCTACGATATATCGCGTAGAGTTGGTGGTGGTATTATATTTTGGGGCAAGGGTCGACTGATAGGGAGAGTGCTAGTACCCTTGTTTCTTCGCTGAGGGTACTGTATACTGTAGTACTATAGTACGTAGGGTTCCGCCCACGTTTAAGGAGATGTAATAAAGTAGTAAGGATTAGAATTACCCGGTAAATGGAGACGCGGGTGTATATTAATCTTGGGGACGGAAGCTTTATAGGAAGATAGGTAGATGGTATGGAGTATAAGACTGTGAGATTACCGTGGAGAGGAAGATATTAAGCCGCCCTAGCTAGAACTTAGTATATTAGGGGTATGTATAAGGTTATCGTTGATACGAGAGGGGATACTAAATATACTACTGTGGGGATAGATTGAAGGGTACAAGATGTAGTCTCATATTACGTTGAATTAATAACGCTGGGGAGTTAGGAGCGTTCAAGTACTTCTACTCCAACAGCGTGGCTAACACGTGATATTCCTTGGTATGGGATATAGGGGAATATGGATAGTAATAGTTTTCTGCTCTAATGCTCAGTGAGTTGTACCTAGCAGACCTTAGGCTGACTTGTGCCTTCGTGGATACGCCTTTGGTTCTTTGATTGGGTTTAAGTTGGATGTATGGACTTTCTGGCTAGTCGCGTAAATGAATGGCGAATAAGGTACTTATTACCTACTAGGGCTAGTAGTATAACACTAAACGGTATAAAGACTAGCTCTATTCGTAGAATTAAGGTATATATATATCCTGGGTTGATGAGCAATGCGAGATGTGTATATCAATTAAAAGTCTAAACTACTTTGATTTTAATAACATTACTTAGATAACTAGCAAAAGTAAGTTGGATTACAACAAACAAATATAATTAAACAAATACAGAAGTAGCGTAAGCTCGCAACGCTAAGAAGTCATTCTTATTTCCATCCGAATTTAGAATAATAGAAACCCCCAGACAATGTACTACATCTCCTTTAGCCGACATAACATTATGTTAAGTCTACAGTTGGTAATTCTGCCATGTGTAACCTCGCAGCGCCAAACGGAATCATTTCCACCTCAAAGAACTCCCCTAAACACGTTCTCTGACCCGCTTCCGGCGGATCAGCAGGAACCCCAAACGCAACACTCCAAGCGATGTAGCAAGCCTTTCCAGTAATCTTTCCAGGTGGGGCACCCACGTCGAAAATGGGATTTGGGAGTACGTAATTTGGATGTTCGCCGACGGTGGAGTAAGTCAGTGTCGTAGGGTCAATCGCGATGTTCCAGGGCTCGGTGTTGTTGATGGAATAATCTCGTGTTTGGTTGGTGATGTACTGTTCGGGAAGTAGTTGCTGCGTGTTGTATTGACGGGGTGGTGCGGATGTGGTACTACCGTTGATGGGGATTGCGTAGAGAAGCTGTCCGTGGTAGATTGCCACAGTATCTCGCGCTCGGGGGACGATGCGTATATCTGTGCCGATGGTGTAAACCAAGGTATTCGTTCCGCTGGAGATGGAAATGCTATGCATGGCAGTGGTTGAATCCGGGGTCAATGACTGCTTGTCTTCTCCGTTTAATTGGGTTGAAGAAGTGGAAAGGTTTGTCCACTCCGGGACACGGACGTAAAACGTGAAGTCTATTGTGCTGTCGATGATGTAGGTGAGAGTATTGGAGAATGGGTAATTAGTAATGCAGTTGATAGATACTGCTGCACCTTCCAGAGTTGTAGTAAGTGTTGATGGGATCAAGGCAGCGTGTCCAATTCCAGTAGATCCAACTTTCACGTATGAGGAGGCGACGAATTTCGGGTATCTGAAGACGGTTAATTGGATGCAATCGTAGAGTTAAAATAAGACTGTCTTACCCTTGAGGATGGTTAACGGTACAGCAAGGATAGTTTCTGAGTGTTAGAATCAGTCATCCTACTAGACTAGAACAAGAAGAATTGGGACGTACGGTTCAAGACCGAAGGTTTGCCCTACGTTATTTACATTCCAAAAGGGATTTGGATTAGAGGTTAGATTTATGGAGTATGGCTATTTTCACGTTAGAATCTACGTTGAAGAACGTAAATAGCACAGTACCTGATTAGTTTGAGTCATATATCTTGGTGGACGGTTAGTTGTCAAGATCTTTTTCCATTCTACAAACTGGTGAATGCTTACTGATGACTCCACCAGTCGGGAGAGACCGCAGTAGGAAGCGCGTTGAAAGCAGCCAACTCTGCGCGGTCTGCGAAATATGAATTACCCAAAGCACGATAATTGTATCCGAGTGAAAACATCGCTTCGACAGTCGTGCAAAGTTCCGAGCCTCTTGTTGGAGAAAGTCCAGCCCAAGGTTCATCGCCTATTTTAAATTAGCAAAAGGACTTTCTTAATTCCAGCAATGTCAGATCTACCAATGATGGTTCCGGATATTTGGCCATGATATTCGAACGTCCAGTTGTAACCTCTCTGGGCAACATCGACCAGTGATTCATTGTGGGTGAACCTACGAACAACGGCAGGTGCTTTGAGACCCATAGCGGAGTTCACGCCATGGTAATACCAGAAAAGTAGATCATCGTCCGGTGGAGGATTGATGCTCATGTCAGCGAATGGAAAGATCTCGGGACTGTAAAAGTAGGCCCAGTCCCAGGCTGCATCGTTAAAATACTTCATATTTTGTAACAGAAGTTCTTCATTGCCCTCGGGATAACTGTCAAGGGTTAGCGGGGGGAGACAAATGAGAATGGAGGGGGTGACTTTTCGTAGAGCCATTGAAGAGACAAGATCATATCTTGTGAGCGGGTGATTCCCCAGTGGTAGTCAAAAGCACTGTCATTTCTCCCGACATAGCCAAGATAATTGTCCGCTAGCATCGAGTTCATTATCTTCATAAAGCTATACAATTTTGGAATTACGTAGGGAGCTTGTTGAGGTTCAGCCTCGAGGAATGAGGTAAGACCCATTAGTACGAGTGTTCTTGGCCAGAAAAAACGTCTCTGTGGAGTTGTCTCTGGTCCAATCCATCCATCTTCGAATTGATTTGATAATATGTAAGAGACGGATGTATTGACTTGATGAATAAGACGAGCATCACCTAAACCATAAGCCAATGGAACTATGGCATTGAACCCTGAGAACATTAAATCAGCTTGGACTTGATTCACAAATCAAGTGAGATATTTGAAGATTAGACGACTCAGGGATTTCGTTTCACCAATCGAGTTTTCAAACCTCAATGGACGGCACCAATGGAAGATTTGAACTCACAATACGGCCAAGCCTCATCGAGACTGGAATACTCAAGTTTGCCTCCTATCCAAGTTCTGTACGAGTATACTGAATTAAACCCTGGGCAGTGTGCTTTCTAGTGGACCCATAACTTACGAATTACTCACAAATCGGTAAAACTCATATTCATGTCCCGCCAGGCCCGCCGACATGAGCTCCATCTGATCTAGAATCCATCCTTGTGGTTTGATGGATCCAAGAGGGATTGGATCAAAAACATATGGCACCACTATCTCTGGTTAGACCAGATATCATAAGATACTATTTTGGGGTATCACACACAGGCACTTTTCACAACTTTTGTATGCAAAAGTAGCTGTGAGATACCGAAAAGACCACGGAAAAGAAGGTCACGGAGACGCATGGCTTTGAGTGAATTTGGTACAATAAAAACGCTTTGAGGATAGGCCACCAAGGCGGAGATATTTGGGTATATGAACATGTTTAGGCTGTGGAAAGCTATCAGTGATACCGCGGAGTTCAGTTTTGTAGATTGCTTTGCATCGGGTAAAGCATTAGTTCGCCTTGTTGGGTAGGTGGAATTCGATTCCATTCAACGTCCAACCCGGATTTTCTTATCGTCCAAATTTGGGGCCCCTCCCCCGCCTTACTGTACCATCCGCGATCGAGGGGATGCTTCCCCGCTCCCCATCCTAGATGACCACCCACTCTTCAACATCAAAGGGGGAAAAAAGCCTAGATAGTGGTCCTGGAGTCTGCTGGGTTCATCATTTTCTGTTCATATTCTAGTGCACACCAAATTAAATGACTCCAGATCTAGAGTCTCGATGTGGTGCAATAATATACATGGAGAAATTATTGTCACCCTTCCTTACCCCAAATTTTTAGTTCTACTCGGAAATACTGCGATTGAGGGAAAGGATATGTATTGGGACATCGGATGATCTGTTCCAGTTATGTGAAGATTGCGATGATCCCACTGTCCCAATCCGGTTATAATGACATGGACTATAGGTTTTAGTCCAATAACACCCACTTTACAAATGCCCCTCACCTTACTCTGAAAAGCTGCGTTGAGGCTATTTCACGCTAGATCATTGCAGGGTTTCGGGTGCAGGTGACGCATTTTATAGTAAAATAAGTAGTTGGGTGATAAACAATGATCGTTACAGAATCGCCGGTTTTAATGTTGAAGAAGACACTTTAGAAGCCTGAATTACCAGCGTTAGAAAGAAATAATCAACTAATTAGTTAATACTTTAAATTATTTAGATTTGAAATAATTTAATTTTATTAATAGAGCTAGTTAATTTGATTGAATTAACCGGTTTAGTTAATTAGATTATTAATTAATTAATTAATTATACTATAAATAATAACTAAAGTAGAACGTAATTATCCTTAAATAACGCGTCCTTTAGTAGTAAATCCTTGTCCTTATCTATAAAGTACCCCTAGCTTTTTAAGCTTATTACTAGCTCTAGGGTCTCTTTTAATAGTCTATTTCTATTCTAGGTAATAATATTAGCCTCTAGACTAAATATACGCTCTATAGAAGTACTTATTACTAGTATTTATAGATATTTCCTAGCTTATAAATAGTTACTAATTAACTAATTCTTACTTCTTTATAAGCTTATAAGGGCTTACTTACCTATAGAGATAGTCGACTACTAGTTAGCCCTAGCGTATATATAAAAAGTTATCCTTATAGAGTAGTAGAGTTTTATTGTTTTATAATTACGTAAGAACTTTTCGACTAATTAGAATTTAAGTAGTTTTCGATTAAAATTTGTTTCTAAGTCTCCTAGACTAACTACCGAAGGTAGTTAGAATTACTAACCCGAACTCCTATTAACCCGAATAATTAAACTATAATAATTAATAACTTAATAAATAATAGTTAGAAACACTTAATTTAAAATCTAATATACTCTATTAATTAAAAAGTAATAGAATTATAATAGAATAGTAATTTAAACTATTAGTTATTATAATATATATATAAAGGTAGTAGTCCTTTACTATAAACAAATCTAGGCTATACTAAGACCCCCCTATACCCTATTAAAATTCTACCCGACTACCTATTTATTAATACCTTTATATAATATTACGTAGTTACTAAAAATATAGCTTAGTAATTCGATTAATTTATTTATTATAAATATTTTAATATAGAAATCGTTATAAAATAGTATATTATTATTTTAATATTAGTTTATAAGTCTAATCTATAATATTCGGGTTAGTAGAAGTTTAGATTAGTATAAGGGATTAGGCGCTAGGTATAGTACTAGCTATACTAGCGCTTACTAAGCCCGCTAAGAGTACTACTATATACCTATTCTTTTATAATAGAGTTTAAGAAGACTCTTCTCTTCCTTCTTTATTAAACTTATTAAGTATTATAATTAAGCCTCTATATATACGCTATTCCCCTATAATATTAAGTTTAATAAAGGAGGAAAGAAGGAAAAGAGGGTAGAAGAAGACTTATATACCCTAGTATATAAGTTAGTATATAGTATTTCCCTTCTAAAGTTCTTTCTACTATTCTTATTCTACGGAATCTTCGTTCCTATTCGTACGAATTAGAGCGCTTTCCTTCCTACTTTAATTCTAACTAATTAGTACTCCTTATCCTTGCCAGGGTACCGGATAGGAGTGGGCGGGAGTACTCCTAAGGCTATATTATAGTACGAGACCTCCTATCTCTACTACCTGGCCTATCTCGGTTACCTAGGTAGTTACCTAGTATTCTAGTAGCTTCTACTCGGTTAGGGTCGTCTTATAAGACTCCCTTACTCCCTTAGCTAGCTTCTCTCTATATTCTAGCTTATCTATTCTATATTATACCCTTCGTCTTCTAATAGGCTAGTTATTATAGGTTTTAGTAGGTCTAAAATAGGTCTAAAATAGGTTTAATATAAGGGTAGCGTAGGTAGTAAAACATATAGAAATTAGGTCGACATATACGTCCTTAATCTATAGTAAGAGGGTACTCGAGTATAAATAAAGTATAACTAATAAAGTGTACTTTCGAGCCTAGCGAACTAGCGTACTTTAACGAACCTAGCGAACTAGTATACTTTCGAACTTAGCGTACTAGTATACTTCCGAACTTAGCGTACTTTCGAACCTAGCGAATTAGCGTACTTTCGAACTTAGCGTACTTACGAACTTGGCGTACTAACGAACTTGGCGTATAGTACCTATAAATAGCCTTATTTTTCCACCTTATTTTAGCCTCTCCTTTCTACTCCTCTCCCCGAATCCTACCTCTCCTTTCTACTCCTCTCTAAACACGTAGCCTACTACTCCTTTATTCTCCTAGCTAAAGATATAACTCTTCTACTCCTCTCCTAGTAGCTAGAAAAGGAGAGAAGGGGAGATACTAAATACTAATATAAGTAAATAAAGGATATACGGGAAGGCGCGTTTAGAATAACGTTAAGGTAAGGTAAAGGTAAGCTAGAGAAGTATAATTAAGCTAAAAAGTAAATTTTTATAAAAGAAAAGCGAATTTAGTATAGTATTTAAAGGAACCCTTTATAAAATTAGATAGAATCTAACGACTTTTTAGCGAAGAGAGGGAGTATTATAAGGGATTAGGCCCTAGGTATAGTACTAGCTATACTAGCGCTTACTAAGCCCGCTAAGAATACTACTATATATTTATTCTTTTATAGTAGAGTCCGAGAAAACTCTTCTCTTTTATAAGGGATTAGGCCCTAAGTATAGTACTAGCTATACTAGTACTTACTAAGCTAGCTAAGAGTATAATATATACCTTTCTTTTATTTATAAAGTCTAAGAAGACTCTTCTCTTCCTCTTTTATTAAACTTATTAAATACTATAATTAAGCCTTTATATATATACTACTCCCCTATAATATTAAGTTCGATTAATTATAGCTAATTAAGATACTACTATATAAGATAGTATATAAGTATTTAAGTAATTTTACTAGAGTTATACCCCTAGCCTAGTAGGAGTTAATTAATTCTACCTAGCTCCTAAAAGTATAGTATAGCTATTACTAGAGTTATTCTAAGAACTTATAAACGTAGTTTAAAGCCTAAGCTACTATATATAATAAGTAAAAGAAGGTATAGAAGTAGCGGAAGCCGAGATAAGGAGGCTATAAGGCTAAGAATAGATAGCCTTTATTCCTTTATTAATAAACTCGCTTCTAAAGAACTTAGTATAAACTCTTAGCTAAGTAAGTTAATTAGATTCTAATAACTAAGTCTTAGGCCCTAGAGACTAGAAACTATTAACCTAGAACAGATATATAAGTACCTTCTAAGATTACTTTCTAAGGCTTAAGAGCTTTTATAAAATAAGGTTCTTTATAAAACTACTACTCTCCCTAGAATACTACTAGAATATAATTTATAATACCCTTTTACTATAGAAGTAAGCCTAAATAAGACACTTCTAAGAGAAGGGAGGTAATAGAGATAAGAAGGATTCTAATTACTTCTTTATATAACTTAATAAAACTTTTATAGATAGTAATAAGTAGGCTAAGGCCTTAGAGAGGCTTAATAATATTAGATACTCTATAGGTTAACCCTAGTATAAATACTAGCTCGAATTTAATAAACTTCTACTAGTAGTAGATAGAGAGAGCTAAAATAATAATATAAAGATTAACTACTTCTAAAATACCTTTTTAAACTTTATATAAATATATATAGCTATTATATTTAAATAAATAGATTACTATAAATTTACTAAGGAAGTTAAGTATATTATAACTAACCTTAAAGAGACTAACTAGTTTAAATTATTAAATAAGAAATAGAAGAAAAAGACTAAGGAATCTAGTATTAGAGGACTAGTATTTGCTTTATAATAAAGGTAGTTCTTATTACTCTAGCTAGATAGTAAGAGAGATACTATTATAAGAGTAATATAAATAGGTAGTAGCTAATTAGGATATTATAAAGACTATAAAAGGAATCTTAGAAACTATTAAGCTATAAGTAGAAAATAAAAGGCTAAGTAGGTAGACTAAGATAAGTAAGAGAGATACTAAAAAGAAAAACTCTATTACTAATATAAAGCTTTAGAATACTAAGCTAGAGACTACTTATATAATATACCTACCCTACTAGTTAAGATTAACTAGGTTAAGATAGAACTTATACTAAAGGATAATAATAGAATAATAGAAGCTAATACCTCTAGGTTAGAAAAAAAGTAGCTCTTAGTTATAGTTAAAAACTAAGAGTAAAAGGAGTATTAGTAAAAAGATAGGAGAAAGTAAAGAGAGTAATAAATAAAAACCTTATATATATAAATATAGTCCTTTAAGAATCTTTTAGAACCTTTACTCTTATTAATAAGAGATACTAATACTATACTATAATAAATAAAGACCTTATAAAAGGACTAGGACTCTTAAATATAAGTAATAAGAAATAGAAGATAAAAGAAGCCTTCTTATCTATAAGTAATTTAAAAGCTAAAAGGGTAGTTATCTTCTAAATAAGTATTACTAGGTACTACTAAGTTATTTATATATATATAATACTAAACTTAGACTTTCTAATAATTTTTAGAAACCTATAGAAAGTATATAATAAAATATAGACTATACTAGAGAAATAGCGTTTCTACTATAGTAGAGTATTACTATAGGTAGAGGAAGGTTATAATTACTATAACTATAAGAATAATAGTATCTTTATAATAATAGTTACCTTAAATATAAAGGATATTAGAAAAGTTCTTAAGGTTAAAGAGGAGCTATTTATAGAATAGCTAGAATAATAACTATTTTTAAAGATTAAGGATATAGTACTACTCTTTTTTAAATAAGAAGTAGAAAAGCTAGTACCTTATAGGCCTAGTATTAATACTAAAATTAATATCTACTCTTAAGTAAATAGTACTTTAACTACTTTATTATAGGGGCTACTTTATAATATATCTAGAGATAAACTATTAGTTTTAAAGAAATCTTTTAATAACTTATAAGAAAAAGGATTTATTAAACCTTTTATATTAAAAGTAGTAGCTTCTATTCTATTTATATAAAAACTAGAAAAAGGACTAAGATTCTACTATAACTACTAAGTACTAAATATAATTATAAAACCTAACTATTACCTTCTACTACTAATACTAGAGACCTTAAAAAATATAATAAAGGTTAACTAGCTTATAAAGGTTAATATTATCTCTACTTTTTACTAAATTCAAATAGTAAAAGGCTATAAATATAAGACTACCTTTTAAATAAGATTTAGCTCTTTTAAATAGCTAGTAATACTATTTAGTCTAAGTAAGGCTCTAGCTATATTTTAATAGTATATTAATAGTTTACTATAAGACTTACTAGACGTCTACTCCTTAGCCTTTATAAATAACATAGTAATCTATACTAAGGTGTCTAGGGAGAACTACTTTAAAAAAGTATAAAGTATTTTCTATAAACTCTAAAATAGAGGCTTATTCTTTAATCCTAGAAAAAGTAAATTTATAAAGAAATAGATTAAGTACTTAGGATTTATTATATATATTAAAAAAAAAGGAGTAAGACTTAACCCTAAGAAAGTTCAAGTAGTATAGAACTAGGTAGTTTCTAAGATATAAAAAAAAGTCTACTAGTTTTTAGAGTTCTATAACTTCTACTAAATATTTATATTTAACTACTCTTAGCTAGCAAGATAGCTAATAGCGCTTACTAGTAAGAGAACCCTATTCTTTTAGAGAGAAGGGGAGGAACTAGCTTTTTAAGTATTAAAAAGTAAGTTTTATAAAGCCTCTATATTAGTAAAATAGGACTTAACCCTATCTATATTTCTTAAGATAGACTATAGTAGATTTATAATAGAAGGTATACTTTTTTTAAAAAAGGATAGAATCTATTAACTAGTAAGCTTTTTCTTTAAGAAACTAAATAAAATAGAAATTAACTATAATATTTATAATAAAGAGATATTAGTAGTAGTATTCTTACTTAAGTTTTAGGTACTTAAACTAAAAGTAGTAGGCCCCTTTATAATATAAATAGACTATAAGAACCTAGAATACGTTATAACTAAGAAGTAACTAACTAAATACTAAATTTAATAGTATAAGACTTTAGCTTTATTTTAGTTTACCCTTTACTACTAACTAAGTACTAAAGCTATTATACTAGATACTTTATTTAAAAGAGAATAGAATACTCTAAAAGTAAATAATAAGATATCTAGATATAAACGTTTTTTAAAGCTAGACTATATTAAAAACTAACTAGACCTAAGAAAAAAAAGAAAAATAGTAATAATAACTACTATTTTAATCTAGCTTTAAAATATATAGTAGGAGAACCTCTTAAACTAGAACTAGAACTCCTAAGTATTATTCTAGGAATAAGAACTTAATAAACTTTAGAATAAATTAGTAATAAAGGACTTATTATATAATATTATTTTTTAATTAGTTTTAAATAGTAATTAATCCTTTTTAAGTAAAGTCTAAATAAAGATCTAAGTAAGTAACTATAAAATTAATAAAAAGGGCTATCTATACTACTATAAGAGATTATAGGTTCCTAGAGTACTATTTTTTATAGAGGCTAAGGCTAAAAAAGGGGAATCTAAACTTAGCTAAAAGAATATTCTAAAGATAAAAATTATTTAATCTATTTATAATTTATAGGTCTATAGTTACCTAGGTAGAGATTCTACTACTTTTATAATAGAATAAAACTTCTACTAGTCGCTCTAGTCTAAATATATAAAATAGTTCTTAAAGAACTATAATTACTATAAAAGGAATAAAGTATAGTAGGAGTATAAGTATAGACTCTTATAGCCGCTACTAGTACCCGACTAATTCTTCTAAAAACTCTTAATAGATTTTATAACTAACCTACTAGACTTATAAGAGAATTACTACCTCTAGGTTATTAAAGACCGATTAAGTAAGACTATAGTACTAGAGGTAATACTTAGTATAAAAATAAAGGAATATACTAAAAAGTTTATAGAATACTAGGTTTATTACTATAGTATACCTTATACTATTACTAGTAATAGAGGTATAAACTAGATAAGTATATTCTAAAAAATATTTTACTATTTAATAAATATATAATAATAACTTAACTTTATATACTACCTATAAACTAATAGAGGCTTAGAAAGATTAAACTAAGAAATATAAGCTTACTTCTAGAACTTTATTAACTAAAAGTAATTTAACTAGAAACGTTAGCTTCCTACTACTTAACTAGCGCTTAACGAACGTTACTAAGTAGGCCTTAGAATAAGTCCTTTCTTTATAACGTATAGCTTTAACCCTCCTTCTCTAATCCTACTTAAAGTAGATACTAGTATAACTTTAAATCTTCTAGTATCTAAAAAAGTAAAGATATTTATAAATAAGATTAAAGGGATTATAGTACTATACTAATCAAATATAGTAGAATTTACTTAAAAGTAAAAGGAAAACGTAAATAAGAGAAGAGCTCCTACTCTAGTTTATAAGATTAGTAATAAGGTATAGCTAGACCTATATAACTACTATATAAATAGGCTAAAGAGAAGTCTAGACTATAAGTACGTAAAATATATAGTAGAAGAAGTATTATTACTATTATCTATTTGCCTATTAGGGATTCTTAGTAATATCTACCTTATATTCTATACTAATCTTCTTTATTAAGTAAGCTAGGACCCTCTACTAGGGTAAGAGACTAATAATAAGTAACCTATATCTAAACTCTTCTAGATATATAAAGAATAGTAAGTAAAAGAAATATTATATACTTAAGATAAAACTAAAGGAAGGGGAAAAATTAGATAAGTACTAGTAAAGTAGGTAGGTTACTATAAGCTAATATAAGAGCCCTTAGAAAATCTAGTAAATATTATTACCCTAGATAACTTCAAAGCTAAGTATAGTAATCCTATAAAGAATAATAGTTTAAAAGCTAGATAAGAAAAGAAAAAGAAAAACTAAAAGAGAAGAATACCTATAAAGACTAATAAAAGTTAGATAAAGTATAAGACTCTTATAGTAGAGAGAGAGTTTAGAGAACTATATTATTCTTTTATTTTCTTTTTATTTTCTTTATAAACCTTTTATTTATAGTAAAATCTAATAAAAAATAGATAGATTACTAGGCTTTTATAATAGGAGAGAGAGTTTTTTAAATATTATTTTATTTTTTTATTTTTTTATTTTTTTATTTTTTTATTTTATTATTTTTTATTTATAATATCTAGTTTATACTAAGAACTATTCTAAAATTATTAAAGACTACTAGATAAGTATAAAGAATAGACTATTTATCTACCTTAACTAAAAAACTATTATAAACTACTAAGAAACTTATAGACGCTATTATTAAAATATCTAAGACTAATAAAAAAGTATTAAAGACTACTTATTAAGTACCCTTAATAGGTATAGTATTAGGATTAACTAGAATAACCTACTTTTCTTTTAGCTTTTAAGACTTTAGACTTAGAGTACGTCTCTTCTTTTTCTTTAGAGTAGTAGGATTATTACTATTAGTATTTGTCTTAATCTTAATAGAAACTAAGTTACTATAATAAGGTCTTAAAACTAAGGCTAGAGATCTACTACCGATCTTAAAAGAAAGTAGTAAGTAATAGAAAACTAGTAGAGACTAGTAGAAACTTATAGGAGACTATTCTAAGCTATAACTTATTCTATAGTTATATTAACCTTAGTAAAAAGAGTACTAAAATAAATAGTTAGTAATAAAAAACTAATAGAAACTAAAGTATTTATACTAAAAGAAGACCTAATTATTAAAGACGTAAGAACTTTATAGTATATATTATTATTTCCTAAAGATTTACTAAGGCTCTATAACTATAATAGTATTAGCTAGTATCTTTTTAATAGAAACTAAAATAAAAAAAAAAAAAAAATTTTTTTTCCTTATTATATAGTATTAGTTAATCTAGTCTAGATAGTATATATAAGATAGGCTATCGCTCTACTATTAATAGTTACTAGTATTTTCTAAGTAGAGTTTAATTAAAACTTATAGAAGATAATACTTATCCTTTATATTAATATAATTAAAGTATAAATATAAACTATAAGAGATTTACTATATAAAATTAGTAGACTTTACTAAAAAAGTACTAGAGTTTAACTTACTTTAGGTATTATATAGTCTATATTATAATAAGTATAATAGGTATAATAGATAAGGGCTATACTTATCTAGTTAGATTTTAATAGATACTACTAAAGGAATATAGAAAATATATATAACTTACTTATTATTACTATTATTATTATTATAGTTTAAAAAAAAGGAAAGAAGGAAAGGAGAGTAAAGAGAGCCTTATATACCCTAGTATATAAATAAATAAAAGATTATATAAGAAGGTACGTCTAGAATAATATTAAAGTAAAGTAAAGATAGTCTAAAGAAGTATAATTAAGCTAAAAGTAAAGTTTATAAAGAAAAGCGAATTTAGTATAATATTTAATAAAGTTTTTTATAGAACTAGATAGAATCTAACGCCTTTCTAGTAGAGGGAGAGAGTATTATAAGGGATTAGGCCCTAAGTATAGTACTAGCTATACTAGTGCTTACTAAGCTAGCTAAGAGTATAACGTATACCTTTCTTTTATTTATAGAGTCTAAGAAAACTCTTCTCTTCCTCCTTTATCGAACTTATTAAATACTATAATCGAGCCTTTATATATACGCCGCTCCCTTGTAATATCTTTCTTCTTTATCGAACTTATTAAATACTATAATTAAGCCTCTATATATACGCTACTCCCTTATAATAGTTAGTAATTCTAACTACTATAGTAATTAGTTTAAAAATCCGAAAGAAAAATTTTAATCGAAGACTAATTAAATCCTAATTAGTCGAAGAGTTCTTATATAATTATAAAATAATATACTACTATAAAGATATAATTTATATACTCCGAGACTAACTAGTAGCTTCTTAAAAGAAGGAGAGTAAATCTAATTAAAGCTAAGATTATTTTAAATAATAAAGCTTAATAAAAGCTTCTTAAAAGTCTTCTTCTTAAACTTAACCTTCTTAAATACCTAAGGATTATTAAGGAACTACTCTAGACTAGTACTAGTACTTAAGTAGTAGTACTAGAAGTACTAGGTTCTTAATTCCTATTATTTATATAAATTAGTATTAGAAATATAATTAAAAACCCTATAAACCGGTATTACTATCTATAATAGATTAAATTAGAATAGACTTATATAAAGCTCTAAAGTAGAGTATATAATTACTAGTTAATTAACTAATCTTTTACTTAACCTAGGTTTTCCTATATAAATTAGTTATATATTAGCTTATAAATAAAGACTTTAAATTAAAAGGGCTAGTATACTAGTAGACTTTAATAAAGTACTTAATTATATAAGTATAAGGGAGGTCTAGATTCTAACTAGTAGTATTAAGAACCTTAGATAAGAGCTTATACTTAAAAATAAGCGGTTTACTTTTAAGGTTAATAGTAAACCTAGAAGTATTATAAGTATTATTAGTACGTTTTATAGTTTAAGAAGATATTATAATATTAATAAGTAGATAAGGCGTTATTATTTAATAGAAAAGATAAGGATTTAACTTTATATATTTCTTTAAGTAAATAAAATAAGGGTAAAGAAATAAAGAAAAATAAAGAAAAGTTAGTTCTTTTATATCTATTCTCGGGGCTCGGTTATACCCTCCCTTATACGTTATATAGGGAGGGTAGGTATAATCCGAGTGGCCGGCTCTACTACGGCTGTCTCGGACCTACCCCCCTAGTCTCGGGCTAGCCGGGCTCTACATTAATCTAAATTAATCCGATTACTTGGCGATTTAATTTAAATAATCGATATATTAATCAAATCAAATCAAATCATTTCTAACGCTGTGAATTACTGTGAAGTTGTTCACAGACCTTGGACACGATGCTTCTTTTCGATATATTTATAACCTTTGGGTACTTGAGTTCGCTCGTCCAGTGTGCGTATCAAACATTCGAGTCATCCACTTTCACTGTCAAGCTTGATACCTCGTCTCAAACTTTGGCCTCGCTATCTCCAAAGTCTCTTCCTTCTTTTGACTTTTCACCATTTGATGTTATCTCCAGTCGGTCAGCAAACGGTAACTACCATGTGGGCGACGTTACACTTCGATATCGTAACGTGGGAGCCACTGCATGGACAATCATGAATTCTGCAACGGCACGGGCCGCAGTCAAAGCTTCTGCAATCTCGGGATCAAATTTCGCAGCATCAGATTTAACGCCAACGATACCCGCTGGGTCACCTTTCAATATCACGAGAGCGTGGGGTTTTGAATCTGGGGACTTGACGCTGAAGGTTACGCTGCTAAATAATCAAGCTAACGATATTGAAATTGGCGCTTTCGGTTTTCCTATAGAGTTCAATAGCATTTTCACGGCGAGAACGCCTGTCGATACTCAAGCCAAATGCTCCTTGATAGATCCCAATATAGGGCTTGACGGGGGATTTCTTAGAGGTAAAAATATTTTTTAATTATACAAGCATTCCGTTTTCTAACATATATTTTAGTTACGCCGTTGAGTGGAACTGGCCCATCACTTGTCGTAACCCCTATGTAAGCTGAACTCACATAATTCTCTTTTGTTTCACGTGATCCATTTCGTCAAAACCCCCAATTTCGCGCCAAAAGGCTCGGTCGGTCAAGTGATTGACTTCTTAAGTTTGGCCTCTCAGGTTTCTCTCTACACAAAGTTCTCTTGGATTACCGGCTTCCCGTATTCACTAACCTCCCAACAAAACTTCAACCAATCAAGTAAAGTAGAGCTAACTTTAAGCTTTTGCCTCACAGAAACGCGCCATTTGAAGCTTGGAGATTCCTTACAGAAGATATAGGCACTTCACTTGCATACCAAAGTCAAACCTTCGAAGGATTTTATTCATGGGAAACATTCACAAAAGCCTACGCGGAAAACGAGTGGAAGTCTGCTGTACCATGGAACCCTCCAACTTCCAAGATCCTCGCCTCGAAACAATCCATCACACTAGGTCTGAAGTTCTCGTTAGCAGATGAGATCTCTACCATTGGAAATGCTGTTATTGCTGCAAAGACCCCTCTTGCAGTTGGTACTCCAGGGTATATCATCCCGCAAGATTTGCAGGCAACTTTGAAACTTTATTACAACAGCTCTGTTTCCTCTATCAGTGCCGTGCCCACGGGGGCATTTGTATTCAAAGCTACCACTCCAAATCAGTATACTTTAACACCAAGCGACTCGGCATGGGGTCGAGTGCGTGTCATGGTAAATTATACCGACGGAAAATCGCAAAGCATACACTACTATGTTACTAAATCTGCCCCGAAAACGATCTCAGATCTCGGTAACTTCCTAACAACATCACAATACTTTAATGATACCTCAGATCCTTTTGGTCGCGCACCCTCCATCATATCATATGATCGCTCAGTCAACAAGATGGTAACTCAAGATTACCGCGTGTGGATAGCGGGATTAAGCGACGAGGGTGGTGCAGGTTCCTGGTTGGCAGCTGCTATGAAGCAAGCGGCACAGCCCAATGCAGCAGAAGTTACTAAGCTTGAAGATTTCATTCATAAAGTGTTGTGGAAGACAGTACAAACCTCTGACTACAGTGTTCGCCAAAGCGTGTTCTTTTATGAGCCAAGTCAGGTGGTCTACACTTATAATTCAATCGGAAGTACTGATTGGGCCAATTGGTGGAGTTGGAATAAAGCTAATGCTTTTGCAACGGATCGTGCGTATAACTATGTTCATGTAGCTGCGGCATATGTAAGACTTCTCCCGCAGCTTCTTTATCATGAAACTGACATTTAGTGCAGTGGGCAATGTATCGAGTTGCGCGGGGTTACCCCTCGCTGGTAAGTTGAACTCTTCTTCCTTGTATTATACCATTGGAGAAAAATAAGCTAAAACTCCGATTTCAAGGTCAAACAAGCAGACTGGAACTGGTACCTCACTCAAGCCTACAAAACAGTATCCTTCTGCATATCCACCAACGTAGGATACAGTCAAGTAGGCCTGATGGGTGAAACCGTCTTTGGCTATCTTCTTCTCGACCTGCAGCGTGAGAATCTCACCGCTGAGGCAAAAGATCTTGAGCAACTCATGCGTACTCGTGCCGCACGTTGGGATTCTGAAGCTGTTCCATTTGGAAGCGAGATGCCGTGGGATTCTACAGGACAAGAGGGCGTTTACTACTGGAGTAAACATTTCAATTTTACCACGACCGTTGTCAAGACTATCAATTCCATTTTGGGCTACACTCCTACGGTTAATTCATGGGCTTGGAATGGATCTTCCAGGCGCTATTGGTTAGTTAGATCACTCCTTGCCACCCATTGTTTACATTGCGGGCTTGGCGCTGAGCGAACTCCATCTCAAAGAACCGTCAAGCGACTTCCCTAATAAAGTTTGCCAGGAAGCTAATTCAATAATCAGGGACAACATTTACGGAGGGAAATTGATGCGCTATGAAAGACAAGGGCATCATTACGGGTCCGCACTAAATGCACTTCCCCTTCTCGACTACTTCCAAGCAAATCCATCAATGACCTACCTTTTGAGGGTAGGATATGGCGGTATGAATGGCCCTCTAAGCAATATTGACCAAGAGGGTTTCGCTTCCGCGAGCTTCCATACGTGGCCTGACACGTTAGAGTGGGACGGGATTTCTGGAGACTACGGACCAGGATTCTTAGGGTTAGTCCTTGGCGCAGGGACATATGTCATTGAGGAGGATGGTGAGACCGTGGTTTTCGGTGGAAACCTGAGCCAGGATGGCGATGCCTTGGTAGTGGAGTTGAGAGATGCGGTGAGACGGAGAGTTTATTTGGGTAAATATGGGATAGAAGTGACTGTTGATGCTGGTGCTATCGAGAAGGTGAGGATTGTGGGTAATCAGGTGATAGTTTCGCTGGCGGCTAGTGTTGGGGGTATAGCTGGGGAGCCAAAAGCAAATTCGTCGATTCTGTGGGTTGAGAGTAAAGTTTCGGGTGCGAGATTATTTCAAGTCGGGAATGGATTGGAGAAAGTACGAGGGGGCTCGCAAGTGGACATGAGTGGAGGATCTGTCGACGTTACTATCACCTTTGCTTGAGTTCTATAGTGCTATATTATATCTGAATCTTCAGGTAATAGTAGTAAAACGCAATTGGTAGGCTTAGAAATAGATTCGAAACGGCAATTATGAAGAAGGGCCATCAACCAAGATGTTTTGATATTCTTGCCTAGAAGCCTCTATGGACACATCCCTTTCGGCGCTTGAATTTGCCATCTAAGTCCTTGATAATTACTAAGCATCAATAAGTGTCTCATCAGCGGTATAACCCGATGAACATTTTGGATTCGCATCTATGTGCGATCCTTCTTTCAATATAGCAAAAAAACATTCTGGCGGATCGTACGAATACTTGAGTCTGATGTGTTGTAGCAGAAGCTGGCTCCCGGTGGACAGGAAAAGTAGTAGAGATTAATTCTTTTTAAACTATTAGTGTAAGTTAGTTCCAAGTACTTAAATATTTAAAATCTCTAGAACAATTGTCTTTATTGTGTCATTATTTTCGATAAATCACTTTAATTGTTCTAAATATATAATATAATACAATGGTTTTAGTTAAGTTAGGACAAACTAAAAGATATCTCTGCCACTTTTCTTGTCCACCGGGAGGCTGGAAAAATAGTCTCGTACATCCTGGAAGCGAGAGCATAGGGGCGGTAAGAAAGGGACGCTGAATGAGGCGTATCACGTGCCACAGTCAACAATTATTGTTTGTGACAATTTAATGTCCACCGTCAATAAAAGAACTCGACATAAATGACATTAAACCAAGAATGCATCTGAAAAGACTATGCACATTTCAGAAGACCAGACGGCGAAACAAAATTGGCTCTGGATTGCATTATCGACAGCGAGCTTGCCTGATGGGGATTAGGCCAATGATAGTGGCTCTGTACTCCAAGTTCGCTGCTTCTGATCGAGAGGACGAAGATGATTTGAGAGGCTGATAGGAGACTGATACCAACGGCATGAAGCAAGATCCCAATAAGCTCACTGACTGCAGTAAGCCCAGAGTCATTCTGTTGTAGAGCATCGTCATATGCTGAAAGGGAAGATCTTATCGCACGATCCTGTTTACTGCCTACGGATTCTAATTGACACATTTAGAACCCAATATTCTTCACCCCCTCTAACCTCCTCCAAAATTTGTCCCAAGCCTGATTCCATCTTCCGTCTAGTTCATTCAACCAAACCAAAAGCTTGATCTTCTCAATCTTTCCATCCACCATGATCCGTATCTCGCCATCTTTGACTCCCCTCCAGCCTTCGATCGGGCCCTTAATGTATCTGTGGTCATACCCACAATAAGGCCGCCAGTACCCGCTCTGTCCTCCGCTGTTCATGGAAATCCGTTTCTCGTGACAAATAGTGCAGAGATCAATATTTGTACAAACAATACAAAGATATTGTGGTTCCTCCCAGGATGTCCAAGCGCTACCGCAACCACCGTCACATCCTACGGTATTTTGACCCACGCTTGGGAGTTTGTCTTCGTCGGGAATTGGAGAAAGAGCGTATGGTTTTGTCTTATTCTCGATTGCTTCATTTGACCTATCTTCTGAGGTGGTAGAGTCATCAGCCTCAATCTGGCTGATCGCCCTATCGGGCTTCTCCGGCGAAAAAGTAGCTTCTTCAATGATTGTTTTGGTATTGCTTGTCAAAACACCATCGTCCATTGTCGAGGTCGAAATAGTCGTCTCGGTGAGATGAACTGGTGTGTTTGCTGTAACTCCATCGGTACCATTCTTTTTCTCCGCCTCGGAACTTTCTGGCTCTGGCTTCGGCGTATCAAGATTGATAGTTTCTTCCAGTTGCATCTCTGTAATGACTTCTACAGTCTCTTTAGCCGCTTCTTCGGTGACCTTTGAATACATACACGAAAGTGCAATGAGTGAGTCCCGCTCCATTCCTTCCACGCACGCCAAAACTTTCGATAGTAATCTAAAACTGCTCGAATCATTCCATCCAACAGTATCAGATAACCCCTGGATACAAGTATCAAACGTTTTCTTCAAAATGGACTCGAACTCCGTAGCCGAGCCCAGTGCGCGATGCATAATGGCGAATATGATGCTCGCGTTCGAGCTCTCAATTTTAAAAACACCTCTATTCAATTCACTTGGAGTGAGGTAATCCTTCATCTCATGCAGCAGTTTTGCTTTTTTCATTGGATCATTCGATCCTCTGAACTCTTCAAACATGATCTCCGCGAGAGCACGTCGAGATTCGAAGAAAGTTTGCTCAAGGTCAAGGTCTGTGCCGCGTAATTGGTGCTTCAGAATATCCGTATATATCTCCTTGGCCTTTTTGTCGTCCCGTAAAACGCATCTGTATGTATTCGCCAAGGCCGAGTTTACAAGAATGGTGGTATTTGAGCTTGCGTTTTCGAGAGGAAACAAGCCTATCATCATGATATTAGCCACCTTGTATCATCAACAACTCCCAGATAATTTCCCGGGTTCCTCTTATTACTCTTACTGGGAGACGTTACCTGTGGAATTCCGATTTACTTCCTCACTATGAGCCTGTGCCGACTTTGATGTCAGTGTTTCGGTATAGTTTCGATAACATTGGAGAATGAATTTCTTTCCCTCTTCCCCATTTTTAGCTGCCACTTGGTCGAATCTGACTATCGCGTCTGTGGCGTAGAAGTCAGGCCAACCAAAGATCCATGCAAACCAAGCGAGGCGTTCGCTTTCAGTCCAGCCCTTGATCATTTTTAATGTTCGTGTGCCCTCTGGATCATTTTCTTCCCAGATTTGAACCATAAGTTGAAGCACAAACCCTTCCACCGTCTTATCAGGCCGCACAGCTCTCAAGTCCTCGTACGCTTGGATGGCATCCTCCAGCTTTTCCGTCGTCTTCAATTGCTCCGCCTTACTGTGATAGATATCTTCAACCATATCGGCCAGATCTTCGGACTTTCTCCAATCGAGAGGTAATACCGAGATTGCTTGATCAATATACCGTATTGGGTTTTCGTATTCTTTTTTGGTGAGCTCATTGCCCTCTTGAGCCAGATCTACCGCCAGAAGAAACATAGATCTTGTGAGATAGAATCTCAGGGAACTGTTCCCGGGGGGGAGAATATCGAAAGCCTTATCGACATATTTGATAGCCTCTTGAGGGAGTTCAAACCTCGCTAGGGTGGCAGCGATTGCTCTATAGGAACCGGCATCAACTTTTGTGTCGGTGAAGTGTGTTGAAATGGTGAGAACCGTTTCCAAGCTGTCCGATTTTACGTCAAACCCCGACTTTGGTTGTTATGTTAGTAAATGCATCAAACGAATCGAAGATTATAAAGTGGGAAAGTTTTGTGGCTGTACTCACCAACTGAAAAATGTCTCTTGCGTGATCGAATCCCCTCGAAATCTTGAAACCGTCGAAGGCTTTGAATGAGCTTAGCACATGACCTCTAGCCAGACTCATCAGAGGTTGTTCTGAAGTTATTGTTTCTTTCGCCCATTGTGCTATTTCGAAACCAAGAACGTTCTCATCCAAAGAAAGAGCACGACCTGCCCACTTCTTAACCACATCGATCCAAGAACCGTTTCCGTTTGGAGCCATTTCGGAATACAAAAGAGTGCCGAAACCCTCTATTACCAAGGCGAAGTTGTTGAAATTCGTCAGAATCTTATAAAGAACAACCACGACTCTATGCGCGTCGTCATCACTAGTGCTGTTGATATCGATTTCCATGAGATGATCTGCAAAATACTTAGCAGCATATTCGAGTAGCTTTGGTCGCTTCTCAACTTCAATTTCACTTCCTGTACTTAATAGAAGAGAACCACAAGTTTCAAAAATGGCAAGATGAGCTGTCGAAGGCTGGGTTTGGAGCCCATTCTTTTCTGTCTTCACAACTCGAAAGTATTCTCGGAGGGAGCGTTCCTGGAACTCCAGTGGTGTCTTTCCGCTTTCCATGTGGAAGCCAGGCTCCTCGGCATCGCTTGTTTCGGTTTTATCGTCTGCCCTCTCCTTCAAATCTTCCTCATCTTCTTGGCTTCTGTTGAACTCTAATATCCTGGGTAGAGTCAGTAACAAAATTCGAATACTATCAGATTCATGGCAATATAATACCTTGCAGATCTACCATTGATTTCATCTACAAGATCTTCGACATCAAAAACCTCCTTGCCGGCACTAATTGCACAGAGCTGTGCTGCTTCTTCGCGTGTTAGTGTACGCTTTGAGTAGGCCATCCAAGCAAACAACTCCTTCGCTATTCGACACTGTTCCGCAGTGATGTTACTTTGACACTCATCTAACATTAAGCTGTACAAGTCTTGCAGACTGTGAGGTAGATTTCGGTCGAGGTCCTTTACTACTGCTTTCTCACGTCCGATATAATTCAGTCGCCGAAGTATGTGTTCCACATAAAGAATGCCTGGGTGATCTATTAGTGTATGCAAACAGATAAAAGCAAGTCCATACCATCTGCACTCCTTTTAAGCTTGTTCGTAATTCTGCTCTTAACAGATTTGCGAAACTTCCTGAGGTGCGGGAGGACTTCCATTCTTTTCAAGACGAACTGTTCGATATCGGTCTCGATCTTTTCCTTGGTCATGTGGATAACCAGCGGATTCAAAGTCAGAATTTCATCAGATATCGCAGAGCGAGCAGTCAGAAGAACGTGAATATTCAGATCCTCGCTTGATATCTTGGCTAGGCATTCCATCAGACCTTTACGTTCCATCTCATTCATCTCATCAACACCATCAAGCACAAGCCACGTATGGGCGTCGCCCTTGGATGGGAATCGTTCAGTAAAACAAGTTTTCCAAAGGTCGAGGACAACGGAAGAAAAAATACTTGTGTCGAGTGCGCTAGCCAACTCTTCGAGGTAATTCGGATTCTTTTCAGCGATTTGAATAGAAAGACAACACAGCGAATTATTGAAGGAAGTCAGTCCATCTTGACCTTCCTTGAAAGAAAAACTGGCACAGAAGCTGGAATTCGTGGCAGTTTTCTCCAGATCCATAGCGATGGTTTGGCTTAAGAAAGATTTTCCAATACCGGCACCACCTTCGATCCAAGCAACATCGTTACCGTTTGTGGAAGCCCACCCCTTGTAATTTTCTTCTTCAAAAATCCATTGACCCGTACCGTCAATAGAGCCTTCGATCCGACTATTTTCTTGACTTCTCGCTCGTGAACCAGCGTTCAAATCGAAACCTGGATAAAAACGCTTGAAATTTCCCTTGACTTCAGCCAGAGCAACGCGTCTCTTCTCTCCTGGGTCAGTTTTTCCTCTTTTTGGATGGTATTTAGTGACGTCATTATCATTCGGTGTGATAAGAGACTTTTCGTTGGCCCTTGCCATCATCTCCTCAATCTTTTTCGCCAGGTTGTCGGCCTTCGCAACCAGTACGTCGCTCTTCTCCACCAGTATCTCGGTTGTTGCTCTTGTGATTCCCATCACTACATCGATTCTGGTTGTTGTTGATACCAAGCCTTCCATGTCCTTGTCCATCTTATGAATCACATCGGCAATGAACGCGGTAGTTCTCAGTGTTTCCATTCCAACAGCATCACTGAGTTCATTAACAGCCATTTCCATGGTGTTGTATGCCTTTTTCAAATCTGGATCCTCTCCATCAACTAAGTTGAGAAACCATTTCTCTGGAAGATTGTTAGTGACATTTGAAAACAACACTTGATAGCACATACTGAATCGCCCTTGCTCTTTTGAGTACATCTGAGCTATTGCAAAAATGTCCAGCATATTAGTGAAGACATAAACAACGGCTTTCAAGAAGCCTGGTGAGTTGGGAGTCCTATCCTCAATGATCGAGAGCCTTTCGAAAAAGCGACCTACGAAAGCGAAGAAGTCCAGGACTTTGTCGTAATCGGCCGACATGTCATTGAAGCTCTATATGATTAGTCAGTTGCTTTCTAATTTCATAACGTGCTACAAACGCATGAAACTCAGTTTTAAGCAACCACAATGAGATCGGGAGACATGTGGTTTTGAAGCATCGCAATGTATAGTTCGAACTATGAACCCAAATGCTGTAGGAATCGTGAGTAACGTACGTTCATGACCTGCCCAAACGCGCAAAATATCAATCCCGCCGGCATCGCAGGAGGAAATGCCTGAAAAGATTAGCTAATAATTTCACAATTCTAATTTTCACCTACCCCCGCGGCCTTCCCTGCAACCTCAGCAATCTTGACAACCTTCTGAATCCAGCCTAGATTATCTTTGAATGCACTTCTCACTTTATCTGTCTTACCCTTATCATGTCTAAAACCTCCGAATCTTTTCGTCTCTTTTTCTGTCCCCTTGATCACCTCATCCAGGTTTTTCATCTGGCCTAGGCGAAGGGATTGATTTGTTTTCCTCTCGTACGTTGCAATTGCCTCAGACCATAGCTTTCCTAGAGTCGAGGCTTGATTTTGGCCATCTGCTGTGGTGCTATATGGAGGAGGAATACTTGTAGCGCCACTCGATGATCCTTTGTCTTTGTCCATTTTGAATGCAGATTCGTTAGGGAAAGGGGATTAGCAAATTATCGTCAAAGTGCCGAAAAAAACACAGAAGAAGGAGAATGACTCGAAGAATTCAAAAATAAGTAACAAGATAAATTTGAGGGGAAAGGGGAGGGATGGGAGGGTTGCCTCGGATGTGTTGAAACTGAAATTGGTACCGGTTAAGTATTTTAAGGCTATGATATTGGGGGCAGTAAATTCCTTGATGATGCAGTAAGAAGTTGCCTATTATGTCCAGCTGAGCATAGGATGTATGTAAGCATACATGTGTGTATCGTGACTCTGATTTATTATTGGTAGCCCTGAACCAGGATGCATGGTACTTTCAATGATTGGCTGCCTGATCGTATACCGGTGAACGAAAGGGGACAATTGCAACGTAGCGCTTACCTATGGTGCTTTTGTAAGGGAAATTCCGAAAGCAAATTTCAGTTTGAGCCCCTAAATAACAAATGTAACTACAGCCTTACTGTATGCATAACTATGATTACAAACTCGATTTCACGAACACCAAAAAAAGTGCGAATCTGTAGGGGCATGGGATAAATGTTTCTTTTCTTTTCTACAGCCCCTTCGCAAAAGTAGCAAGAATCTAGGGTATCTTACTAGTGTGTTGCAGGGCATTATACAAGGTATTTTGTATATAAATTGCCTATTCCTACAGTTTCTAGGGTCGCGAAACATATTGCTACTTCTGTGAAGGGGCTGTTTATACCTGGTAAGAGACGTACCATTGCTCTGACAAATACCTACCGGCACTTGAGTAGTTCAAAACAATCCTATTGTCACTTTTTATTTTCTATTAATATAAAATCATTAGGACAACTAACTCACTTATCTCCTCAATACCGAATATATAAGAGAGGTAGGTATTACTCTATAGATACCTAAGTTATAGAAATATTATTCTAAAGACCTTATATAACTAAATTAATTATACGAATAGTTTAGAATAATTATAACTTTTTATTTCTTATTATACTAGGTAAAATAGAATAATTAAGTTACTTATACTAGAGATTTAATATAATAACTATTATATAAATATAGTTATAGAAGTTAGTATTTAGTTAAACTACTATAGAAAGAAATTAGAAAGTCTAAGAGCCTATTTACCTTAAACTTAGATCGAATAATTTTCTAAGGTCTACTATATAAATTAGAGTTCGTTAATTAATATAAGTAATACCTTATATCGAATTAATAAATCGTTTAGCTCGTTCGTAGGTTATTTATTACCTAATTACTTAATATTAAATTAATTAATAATTAAATAATATATAAAGTAAATAAACTTATAAAGAGAGTAGTAAACGTTATAAGAGAGTAAGAGCGAGCCTATACGCTTATTTAGCCTCGTTAACCTATAATATTAATATTATATTTATCTAGAGTAAAGTATTAATTTAAAAACTTAGAATATAACTAAATTAAGTTTAATTAATACTTAGTATACTAAAATAATATCCCCTCTAAATATAAGGGTTATAGAAAAAACGTATACTAAAGGTAGATATAAGTAGATATAAAACTTAATTAAATTAAGGCTGAAATACTTAGAAATATAGCCTAGTTAGCTAAAAGATTCCATTTTATAAAGAAAATATTAAAAAAAAAGATATTCTACTCTACTTTACGTGTACGTTTTTTTATAACTCTCGTATCTAAAAGGGATGGATAGTATTCAGAATCAGACTTAAAATTTCAAGTAAACAGAGCCTAAAATAAATGAATACAAGTATCTACTCTAACTCCTCATCAAATTTATCCACCCTACTTATAGTGATTGGCTCCGTGTCTTCGCCAAACACGTACTCTGTAAAGGAGGTATTGTCATTTCCGAACTTGCGTGAAGACGTAGGGCCTCCCTTAATCTGTAAGCGTGTCGTCCTAATTAGTCCGAAGCTTTCGCTGTAGTATAAAGAGATAGTGTTTCCTTTGCGTGTTGCTTCCATACCAAGCATCTGGAGCTCAGCTTGCTGGTGAAGCTTCTGTCCTGCTTTGGAACATATTATCACAGAATGATCTTCACCCTCTACAACTGTTGATCGGAAGCCCTTCTCCAGGTATTCAGCTTGGAACCCAGTGGATCTGGTTTTGTTGAAGAGTTCGACAAGCTTCTTACAAACAACAGCACCAGTCCCAACGCACGCTACTATAACGCCAACAGTCCCAGCAGTCCCAGCAGTAGCAACTCCGACGGTGATTCCTGCAGCCCCAACTGCGACTTGAGCAGCCTCCTGAATTGCTTCGCCAACCTGTTGTCTTCTATTGAACTCGTTTCCTTGCGTGCTTAAGAAGACCTCAAATGCGTACCAACCAGGGCCACCATGAATGGCTTTCAGTTTTCCGGGATTTATGTTGTTCACGAAGTTGACAACAGTATAGGGTGGTACCCCAAGGCTCATGCGGACGTGAATTCTGACCTGGGTCTGGTTGTGGACAATATACCGAGATGTCCAGCCACTCGATGACTCAATGATGCGAATCTCCTTTCGAATTGCTTCAATCGCTTTTCTCGCTTCCTCCTTTTCTTTTCTTAAGAGCTCAGCTTTTTCTCTCGCTTCCTCCGTTTCTTTTCTTAAGAGCTCAGCTTTTTTTCTCGCCTCCTCCGTTTTCTTCTTTAAGAGCTCAGCTTTTTTTCTCGCTTCCTCCTTTTCTTTTCTTAAGAGCTCAGCTTTTTTTCTCGCTTCCTCCGTTTTCTTTTTTAAGAGCTCAGCTTTTCTCGCTTCATCCGTTTCTTTTCTCAAGAGCTCAGCTTTTCTCGCTTCCTCCGTTTCTTTTCTCAAGAGCTCAGCTTTTTTTCTCGCTTCCTCCGTTTTCTTTTTTAAGAGCTCGAGTTCGGCGATCTTGCGCTCAGCAGTTTCTCTGGCCTCTTTCAGCTGCTCGTACTCTTCCTTAATTTCTCTTCTTTCCCTTTTCGCAGACTCAGCCATCTTTTTGTCCTCACGCCTTTGAGCCTCGGCTTTCTTCTCGAGTTCTGCTGCCCGGGCCTCAGCTTCTTTCTGCGACGTCTCCGCCTTCATCCTAGCTTCGTTCTCAACGCGCTGTGATTCTTCAGC
>LT855409.1:99829-167469 GCA_900184765.1 Hymenoscyphus fraxineus
CACGCTTCCCTCTTTCTGCTGTGTCTAGTTTAGCTTGACACTCTTCAGCCACGCGGGTTGCAGCTTGATAGTCCTCGGTAACGCGAGCTTCATTCATACGAGCTCTGTCCAACTCTTCTCTCGTGATGTTTTCGTACCGTAACGCAGCTTGTATTTCACTAAACGGGCGGGCCTGATCTACCATTTCACGCTGGCATTCCAAAACGATACAACTTTGAAGACTGATTATGTCCTCCCAGATGCGCTTCACTAAAAAAGGTCAGTTAGACCGCTGAAGCCCATGATTAGCTCCCCACATACCTTGGGTGATATCTGCAGGGTGATATTGATCTGGCGAGATGTCCAGTTGTGCTTGTTCGCCTACATTATTGTCGTCGTCATCGTTGTCACTCCTAGTCTCATTCTTGATTCTTTCTTGATAGTCTGAAAAATCCAGACATGAGTCACAGAATTGGGCTCCACTGCTCTTCGCAATGTTCAGAATGTCGTCCATCAAATGCTCTTTGAACTCTTTGTGCTTTTTCTTGTTGAGTTTAACAGTAGGACCATTGTCATATGGACTAACACAATGCGTGAAAACGAAGCACACATTCTTCCAGACGTCGTCTCCTATAAGGAGTTTGAAAACGTTTATCTGCCGCGTTACACTTTCGTCTATCTTGCCCTTTGAAGCGTCGATTAGATAGAATATGGCGTGAAGTTTTCGGCCAGCCAAGTATTCGTTCTTGAGAAACTCTGCAATTAGCTCGAGCACTTGATGGTTCGACAAGCCATCTCTGCCATCCCCAAATCCGGGTGTGTCGATGAATCGCAGCATGCCATCTTTCCAGAAGCGATCAGCTTGCTGGATGCTCGTGGTGCAAGATACCGGCGAATGAGAAGTGGCAGAATATGCGCCGGTTAGGGTACAGAACAACGTGGATTTCCCAGCGCCAGTGTGTCCAAGTATCAGAATTCGTTTTGTATCAAACCGGTGTTGAGATAGTTGCTCTTCGGGCGTCAGTAAAAAGGGATCTTGAGGACGAGCGCCATCATCGGTGATTTCCGCCCATATCTTAGAATTCTGATGGATTGTTCCACCTCCTTTGACATGGAGCTGCTGGATCAATTTCTGGCGATCAGCATATATGCGGAATGGGACAGTCATGTCGGGCATAGCAATTTTGGTAGGGTTCAATCCGTGTGCAAGGATCTGGATTCTCCATCTGACTTCATTTAGTATGCTGTTGTCTTGGTGTTTTTCTGCACTGATGCTCAGGCTCCACAATTTGCGGAGGTCGTCTGGACTAACAGCGATCTCTCTCGACGTGTTGTTATCCAAAATTCTTTTGTCAAGTTCGATCAGACATTGTCTTCGAAAGCTTCGAGAACTCTTCCATAAGTTATCCCCATGGTACGTCTCTTCAATCTCCTCAAGAGTGTTCCCGTGGGAGCTCTTTTGAATAAGCTTAGGTAATTCGGAAAGAAGCTCCATAGCCCGATCCCATGGCTTGGTCCCAGATGCGAGACGGAGGCTTGGGGAGTTCGAACATAGTAAACCTCTGCAAAATGTTTGCAGGAGCGCTGTTTTAGCCCACAGCTTCTCCTCCCAATTGGCTAGGTCGATGCTCTTCCCCTCCCCATCGGCCAGGTTGATGCTTGTAGCATACCATTCAATGGACTTCCAGATTTGTTCACACCTAATGGTAAAATGCTCCTTGTGGGTCTTGCGGAAGCAAACCGTGAGAACATTCTCAGCGGCCCAGTATCGCTCTGTCTGGATAAGATGTTCCAGCAAAGTGCAGAGATCGTCTCGGGGGTTCTCAGTCTGCCAGAGCAAGAAGTCTTTGGTTGGCAAGGCATCTTTGCGTTGATGCTCCAGGTAACGAAGTTTGAGCATAAGGACGATTGCGAGCACCTATTTATAATCAGCCAATGAATACGGAAACAACAAGTGGTAGCACCTACATCTTCTTCGTCCAACTTGTCGAGGGGTACTGACAGTAACTTCGAAACCATATTGGTGAATGCTGGGATACCCCCGAACGAGTCCTTTGAGTATCTAAACCTATGGACTCTGCCAATATGTCCCATAAGCGACAAGATATCGTTTTGTTCTGGGTACCGTTCTGGCCCGGGCTTGGCTTTGTCATTATATCTCTCCAACGCTTTCTGGACGTTCTCTTCCAAGGAAATATAATCCCCTTGGTCGTACAGTAATCTCAAATACTCAACAAGAACCGGGAAGGTATCTAGGTGATGCTCAACTGTTTCTTTAGACATATTGCGTGCCTCCTCGAAAGCCCCGACGGCGCCCAGACGCATTACATTTTCGATTTCTGCGGCAACATCCTCAACGATCTCGACATTAAAGTCCATAACGAACCCTCCCTCAGCGTCCAAAGGGGTGAGGTCTTCTAGGTACTGAGTTGGCTTTGCTGGAAACATTGTGTAAGTTGCGATGTCCAAGAACGGGAGATACTCAGGTCAGGAGGGTGTGGTTTAAATATCCTGGATTGCCTCAGAAGCAAGCGTGCGAGTTGTGCTCTCTCGGTGAGGGCGATGGGACTAGAAGGATTATGCAGCTGGTGGATGTCGTGGCCAAACATTTCCATCTCTCAAATGACCGTCGATCCAGCCTCCAGTATCTTGCATGTCGACACGGCGCACAGCGCCACCAGGCGCCATTGAGGAGCGCCTCCAATAACACAACCAGCTCACCTCGCCGACCATTCTATGATGTACAGCCCCTTTACAAAAGTAGCAAGATGTTCAGAAACTGTGGGAATAAGCAATTCACATACATCCGGCTGGGTGAGGTTAGATGGCGGTGAGCATGTACGACCTTGGGAGTACAGCCGCCACTATCACCACCTCCAGCCACCACATTAGAAATGTGTCTCCAATAAACATTCAGGCTGATACGCTGAAGTCACGATTGCTAGACGCTGGCACGTGGCTGGCTGGAAATTCGCACTTTTTCTTTTTACATCGTACTCCGTACGTCTAACACACGAGAGAAGTCAGTTGGGATTGTCTTTATATACCTTGGGGTTACCTTGCCCTTTCCACAGCAACATTCTACCAAACCAAGAAGGAGAGCAAACTCCAGCTGCTTCAATGACGTATTCACGCTTTGGGAATCTTATGAATGTCAACAGGCCGGCGTCAAGCTCGACCCTCGACGATTATCAGAGCCTAGGTTCGACAATTGGGTCTTGTGACATCCGATGCATACTCGATGGCAGCACTTCGAAGTGGACGGAGAACGACAACGGTATTCGGAGACTGCTCTACTTCGATCTCGAGTTTAAGGAGGGAAAGCATGTCTTTTTGGAGAACGGAACGGTGCAGATTGACGTGGGAAGCGCCAATAGAGAGCCTCTTCCAACATTTCGAGAGCATGCGCCAGACCCAGCATTCAGAGGCCGTGCCATCAAACAGCATGTGAAAAAGTACAAAGAGTTCAAACCGCATTTGGAGGTCAATGTTCTTTCTATTGGTGGGGGCATTGGCGGAGTAGGATCCCACAGAAGAACTAGTCTCGACGAACTGCACAGCTGGTCCTTCAAAGCTGGCAATCCTTCAAACGATACTCGTAACGACAATAGAGTAACCAAAGCCGAGTTTTCTTGGAGGCGAACACTACTGGCTGATCAAAGCGGGTTGGACAAGACATATAAAGGTGCTGTTGTCTTACATCGGAAGCAAAATGAGCCTATCACCCTCGACGTTCGGCCCTATATATTTCCGTGGAAATGGGGGCATCGCTGCTTTCATGCTCGTGAGGGCACGGTAAAGCGCAGCGATCCAGTTGGTCCTGGGTCGTACGTGGACAGCAACGAGTTCGACAAGCTCGTAGCCCGCCTCCAGGCCGATATCAAGGAGAGGAACGGTAAGAAAACTCTGATCGTTTGCATAATCTGAGCTAAATTGTATAATAGGAATGTCGCTTGACTCGGAGCTATTGCCGAATATGCCTGTCGCCCACCCGAGTCACCCTGTGATAGGAGAGGACCAGCCAAGGCCTCAAGGAGCTATGGAACAGGATCCAGGTTCAAATACGGAGCAGACATTACAATTGGCGAATATTGTACTGGGTCTTTAACGGCCTGTTCGCTCAAATGGGGTGAGTTTGATTATTCGGTAGCGTACCCTTAGATTTACAAGGAATTTACAAAACTTACTAAAACCTGATTCGTATAAGTCGGAGTCTTATTTATATAATTCGAATTATACATCGTTCCCATAGAATTTCCTATGTATTTTTTATTCTACTATTTATTCTACTACTTATTCTGCTACTTATCTTATATATATATTCTAGCTAAGCGAGATAGGGGTGAATTAGCTCTTACTATCGTTAAGTACTAAGCTAAAAAGTGGATACGTCAAACCCAAAACGCTAAACATACATATCTAGCTTCAAGGAGATACACCAAGCCAATGTAAAGAGCTCCTCGCTAGATGAGTACTAATTAAAGGGTTCTAGGTTAACCCATATTAAGCTCACTAGGTCTACAGTTTCGCACGTGAATTATCACAACTATATCATGCACTGGTAGTACTCTTCCTACGCATACAAAGCGGATCATTTACGTAGAATATCTAAATGTGAGATCCTGCTTGTCTGTCACATCACTACCAGCTTCATAAGTAGTAATAGACCCCTCCTGCAACGCATCTCTCCTCTGATTCTCCCTCGACCCCTTAAACCAATAAAAGAGGACCAGGAAAATAAGAATACCCCACGATGCGACCGAAACCGCCAGACCAGCAAGATATCTTGGAGCTGTCGTGGTCGACCATAATTGCGGAAACCCGATGCACCCCGTGCAATACCCCACAAAGTAAAGCGTGTTGATGATTGAACGTTTCGTGTTTCCACGCACGTTCGAGGCGTTGAGACTCATCGTGATGGAGAAAATACTGGAAATGCAACTTCCGAGCCAAGCACCAACGATAATGGGCCAGCCTTTGAGAGGGAGAGCGAGGAGCATGATGCAGCCGACTAGCGGAATGAGGACGAGTGCAACGACGATTACACATCTCCTGTTGGGGAACAAGAAACACGCAACGATTCCGATCCAGATTGCAACTATTTGGACAGCTCCAGAAGGACATCCGTAGAGTAGAGCTTCGCCAGAAGTGTAGCCAAGTTGTTTGATCATGAGGGATGCAAACGTGAGAACGGGTGAGGGTGCTGTAACCAGAATACCAAACGCAAAGGCAGCATAGGATTTGAAATCCCAAATTGCTTCCTTGAGTTGCTCCATGGAGAAATTGGTCTTATCACCGCCATCGTGGTCCTCGGCAAGCCGACGACTTGCTGCAAGCCTCTCTTCGGGTGTGAAAAACCATGCTGTGTCAGGTCCACTGGGCATGATGAAGTAAAATAGAACACCGACGGCAGACGTGCATGCACCGCATACAATAAACATGATTCTCCATGACGCGAAAGATGTGTTGTTGTGTTCTCCGATTCCATACATGAGTAATGCACCCACAACTTGAGCTATGGCATTACAGGTAATCCAACAACTTTGTTCGTTAGCTGGCTACACTACATTAAGGATTTTGGAGATTGGACTAACCCAATGCGAAGAGGGTGCTCGCTTTTCTTGTACCAAATACTTGTGATGGTGATAAAAGCCGGACTCACAGCACCCTCAGCGAAACCGAGGAAAACTCGGACAGCCAGGAAACCACTGTAGGTCGTAGGCGCGGCAAGACACATGCAAACACCTCCCCAAATTATTCTGTCGTGCTTGCGTTAGAATGACTGAAGCAAACATATAATCTCGTTAAGAGAGGCTTACATTGTGATGCCTACAAATTTCGATAACGGGAAGCGACTCATGAGATACATGAACGGTAGTTCAGAAACTAGCTGACCAACGTAGAACATGGAAGATGTCCATGAGTACTGAGTTCCTACTAACTTCAAGTCGGTAATAAGACCGTAAACAGAGGCGTATGCGAGACTTTGCTTGTCGAGATCTAAGGAAAGATTTGGATTAGACCTATCATTGATAAAAGACTTTATAATACTCCTACATTGGAAAAAGAACACGAGACACATCTGAGAATAAGTCAGCATTACCAAAGAACCTCAATCCCCTTTTGTGTTACTTACCATGGGTAGAACAACTAAATCGGTTTTCCTAAGAACTCTCCGCTCAAGATTTGTGAGCTCAAGCTCTTGAAATCCCGAAAGATCATATGAAGCATTGGAAGTATCACCAGATGGCACCTTCTGATCCTGCTTAAACTCCGAGTCCAAAGTCATGTTTGGAGTGAAACAAAAGAAATATTGTATTTGGTGATGTTTCCATCTTATTCAACACGGGTCAGTGAACCACATCTTATCTGAAGTGAGGCTGCGCCTAGGATATGGATCCATCAACCTCAATACGGAGTACTGATAGCAGAAGATAAACATCAATTAGTCAAACCATGTCAGGGTTTAGGCGGCTCTGCGTCGGCCGTGGCTGGGGCTTCTCAAAAATGGGGTTGTCATTGTTGGATATGATTGGCCAAGACGGTGGTTTGTCAACAAAGCGCTTCGGTACTTGTACAGTCACGTGCTATAACTTGGCCGGGGGTTGCCCGATAACCTTGGTCAAGGCCCCAATGAGACGCCCACATGAACCCGATCAGAGGGTCGCTATGAATAATGCGAATCTTTCCCATTAGAATGGAAGTTTTCGATCGTCGGCGTAACAAAGGGCAATAATGATATGAATTCATTTCTTCCCTCAACCGGAAGTTCTAGACTCATCTTTCTTCATTTTTCTTCGCTGTCCTCTCCATCTTTCCCCCTCAATTGAAGAAACCTAATACATATCCGCCTTCACAATTCGCAGCACTTTACGCCATGGGTTCTGCAGAGATCAAACCATGGAGGCTACAACCACAAACCCGATATATTTTCAAAAATGCCAATCTCGTTGATCCTGTTGACGGTGTGGTACACGAGTCCGCAACAGTTACGATTTCTGGAGGTTTGATTCAGGATGTCACACTCACTCCTCTAAATGAGGCTCAACTCCGAGAAAAACATTCTACCGAAAATGCAACAGTAGTCGACCTTCAAAACAAGTTCCTCTGTCCAGGACTTTTCGACTGCCACGTTCATATCATTGCGGTGCCTGGAGAAAAAGAATGGCGTGACACAAAGCACCTTGATCAGATGACTTCAGCATATCGTCAGGCTTTCGTCTGTCAACAAATGCTCCATCGTGGGTTCACCACCGTGAGGGATTGCGGAGGAGCTACCCTTGCTTTGAAAAAGTCGATCGAAGACGGTCTTATCCAAGGTCCCCGACTTTTCATCGCCGGTCACTTTCTCAGTCAAACCGGTGGACATGGTGACACACGTAGCTCGCACGATCACGGGAAAATCCAATGTTGCGGAGGAGGCTCCTCAAACTTCCCATCACATATTTGTGACGGCGTACCAGAGTGTTTGAGATCAGCTCGGGAGTGTGTCCGAACGGGCTCGGACTTCCTCAAGATCATGGGCGGTGGTGGTGTCTGTAGTCCCACAGACCGAATTGATAATATTCAGTTCACGGCTGAGGAAGTCACTGCCATCACAACAGTTGCGAAAAATAGTCAGATGTATGCTACGTCTCACGCCTACACTCCAGCATCGATAAGGCAAGCTATGGAGAACGGTGTATTGGGAATCGAGCACGGCAACATGATCGATAAAGAGACCGCGGAGTTGATGGTCTCAAAAGGGGCATATCTAACGCCTACGCTAGTAACATACACTGCCATGGCTCATGAAAAGTATTCTGGTTACATGCCCCAGGAATCCATGGAAAAGAATTCCGAAGTCTTCGTCGCGGGACTTCGCGGCCTCAAGATCGCAGCGGATGTGGGAGTCAATATTTGCTACGGCTCGGATCTACTTGGTCACCTTGGAGAATCACAATTGGAAGAGTTCACTATTCGTAGCCAAGTCCTCTCTTCGCTTGAAATCTGTAGGAGGTCTACAGGTGGATCAAAGTGAAGGGTGGAATGCGTTAATATGATTGGACAATAGAGTGAAGATGTCGGTAGTGAGAGTCTGTCGAAGGTGAAAAAATAACTTGATTATTCTAAGTACAGAGGTATACGGAGTATATATAGACAGGAGCTATATTTCCTAATTTAGTTAGTACGAGAGTACAAGCGAGTGCGGGACGGTATACGAGCTAATTACTAATATATAGTACCTAATTTAGGCTGTAAATACCTTAATATAGTACTAATATATCGAATAAAGTACTAATATATCGCATAAATGCTATATTATATTAAGTAATTTCGTGGTATAAATAGTCTGAAATAACTACCGAAATACGAATAACAAATAAATAAGCTAACGTATTAGTCATTTCTAACACTCCCCCTTAATACGTGCTTACTAATATTTATAATCTTTAAAAATATATAAATATATAATAAGTATAACTGTATAAAAGCATAAGCGAGTAAAGTAAACAAACTTATAAACAAGGTAAAACAAGTGTATATATATCGAGCTTTTATAGCTAAGATATATAGTTTAATTAAGTTAAAAAATTTATAAATTTAACCTTTACTAGCGCCTTAGTAAAGCCATCGGCTTTATTATCTAAGGTTCCTATTTGCTCGACGTTTATAATACCCTTATATATAAGTTCTCTTATATAGTAGTATTTAACGTTTATATACTTAGTACGTTCGTAGAACACAGGGTTTTCGGATAAATCGAGGGCGGACTTATTATCTATATATATAGGTAATAAGGTCTAGTTATAATATTCGAGTTCTTTTAATAAAGCTCGAATATATATAGCCTTACGAGCTCTTAAATTTAGAGCTATATATTCGGCATTATAAGAGCTTTGTGCTATTATACTTTATAGCTTACTTCGCCAAGAAAAAGGACCCTCTGCTATAAAGAAACAGAAGCCGCTAGTAGATTTAGCGTTATAATATCTAGTAAAGTCGGAATCGGTATAGCCGCTTATATAGGGGCTTAAATCGCTTATATAAGTACAAGCGTATTCGATAGTAGTTTTTAAGTACCTTAGTACTCTTTTAGCCGCTATTAGGTGTTCCTTAGAGGGGTTGCTAGCGTATATCGCTAGCCGGCCTATAGTAAAGTATATATCTCCCCTTATACCGAGAGCGATATATAGTAAAGAGCCGACTATTCCTTAATATAGTTTTATATTGGCTGCTAGTGCTAGCTCTTTATTAGGCGCTAATTTAAGTTTAGCGTCTATTAGTGTATAAATAGGATTAGCCTCTTTTAAATTATATTTAGTAATTAATTTACTAATATAATTCGATTAATCGAGGCAAAGGATTCGGGAGTTATAATTATTAGTTTTATAACTAATATTAATCTCTAGATAATCCTTTAGGAGACCTAGGTCCTTAATCTTAAAGTACTTATTTAGCTCTTTTATAAGAGCTTTAGCTCCTTCGATAGTAGGAGCTATAATAGCTAGGTCGTCGACGTATATATAAATAAGGATATTTAATCCTTTATTTATATAAACATACGCTTCGGTTTTTAGGACATTAAATCCTAGGCTAATTAGTACCTTTATTAAAACAAAGTACCATATTCTAGCCGATTGTTTTAGACCGTATAAAGCTTTATTAAGCTCTAATAGACTTATTTATTTACTATCTTTAACTAAAAGATCGCCTAATTTCAAGTGATTTCCTAGCCCTTTAGGCAAGGTTATAAAGATATTCTTATAGTCTATTAGTCCGTGGGTAAAAGCGGATACTATATTAATCTTATAGATAATATAATTATCTATAAGTAACTTAGTAAATAGTAGTTTCTATACGCTTTATTTAATAACCGCTACGTATAAATCTATATAGTCTTTACCTAGGATTTGCTCGAAGCCTTTAGCGACAAACCTAGATTTTAGCTCTATATAGCCGTTTTTAAGATCTTTAATCTTATATACCTAGCAAGTCTTTATAGGTCGAATAGTACTTATATTTAGACCCTCGATTTACTTAGGATTATTAAACGGTTCGATTTAAGTCTAAGTATTATTAGATTCTAGGGTATTAAGTTCTATTTATATAGACTTAATCTAATCCTCTTTATAAGGGTTATTCTCGGCTATAGCTTTGTTGTATACGCTAGGCTCGAAAATAGTAGAGGGTTTTTTAATAATAAGTTTAATATTATTATTATTATTTTCCCCCTCTAAATCCCCTTTAATTTTAGAGGTTAAGTAGGCTATAGAGGCTAGGCTATATATAGGTTCTTTATATAATAAAGAGGCTATATTAGCTTGTAGGTTCCTTTGTATAGCAGCTATAGATTCGCCTTTATTTAGAGTAGAATAGTCGATATTTCGTCTTATCCGGAACCTCGGTAAATCGCTACTTATTTCGCCTGTGCTAGGCCCTATATTAGGGCTATCTATATTAGAATTTCTTTTAAATATAGGTGGTGGACTTGGTATAGCGCCTAGGGTAGAGAGGCTACTACTCCGGCTTCTTATAGGAGTATTCGGACGTATTTCGTCCCTCTCGCTTAATTCAGGGGTAGCCGGTTTATTAGAAATTTCTAATATATCGTCGATAATATTATTAGTTATCTCTAGTAGGTCGTTATAGCTATTAGATTCCTTCTCTAGTAGCGTATAATAGTCGGTATTAGGCTTGTAATTATCCTTTAATTCGAGGTCTTCTTTTATAGTAATATCCCTAGTAGATATAATTAATCTTTTATCGATATCGTATACTAGGTAGTTATTACTTGATTCAAAGCCGACTAGGATACCTTTATTAGCCTTTAGAGCTAATTTACCGTTTCTTAGTTCCTTAGGTTTAAGGTAATAACAAAGAGAGCCGAGTACTCGAATATAGCTTATATCCGGCTTTTCTTTAGTAATAGCTTCGAAAGGAGTCGAATTTATAGTACTATTATATATCCTATTCTTTATATAAACAATAGCCTTAGCTAAGTACGGCTAGAGGAATAGAGGGATAGACTTTTCGACTATAATAGTAATAAGTCTTTCGAGTATATATCTATTAAGTCTTTCGGCAATTCCGTTCTGTTCCTAGCTATAAGGACTACTATAATTATTATATATACCCTCGTCTTTACAAAAGGTATCCCACTTAGCGCTTTTTAGCTCCTTAGCGTTATCTAAGTAAAGCCCTTTAAGCGAAGTATTATTATAATTTTTTAGTAGTTTCGAGAGTTCGATAAGTTTATCTATCGATTCAGACTTAAATTTAAGGGTATATACGTATACTAGTCTCGTAGTACGACAAGTAAATGTAAGGAGGTATAATTCACTCTTTAATCCCTTAATAAAAGGACCAAGGAGATCGAGGTTAAAATAAGCGAGCGGTTATTTATAGTAGTCTTTTAAGTAATTATAGCTTACTATCTTAGTAAATTTGCCTTTATAGTAAGGCTTGTAATCGTCTAGGACCCTCTTAGACCCCTAGTTTAGTTTAAAACCTATAGTATTCTCTATAGTTTTAACTAAGTAGTTCGGACTTATATAATTAAGTCTCTTGTATAGTAGGGTAAAACTGTCCTCCTTATAAGAGCTGTTTACCCTATATACTACACTTTTAAGGTCTATATTATCTAGACTTATAGCGTCTAAATAATAAGCGTTTCAGGACTAAGAGGTAGTAAGTCGAAAGTCTTTATAAGACTTATTATAAACTACCGCTTTATCCTCTTCTTCAAAGCTTATTATAAAGCCTTTAGACCTTAAAAGGTATACCGATACTAGCGTAGTAGCTATTTCAGGCACGTAGTATACGTCCTTTAAAAGAAGCTTCGAGTTATTTCCTAATATAAGGGGTATATCTCCTATACCTAGTATAGGTACTTTATTGTTATTAGTAACAATTATAACCTTGTTACTAACTAGCTTATAATTAATAAGCTAATTTTTATTCGGAGTAAAGTATTCTAAAGCCCCTAAGTCTAAGATTATATATATAGAGTCCTTAAGCAAGGTAGTAAATAAACAAGACTTTTTATCTTATTTATCCTCGATAGTACTAGCCGTTATTATAATCTTAGTAGAAGTAGTATTATTAGACTCCTTAGACTCCTTAGAGTCTTTATTCGAGTTCTTTTTACCCTTCTTTTTAGGGTTATTATTCGATAATTTGTCCCCCTTTTTCGACGAATTCGAACCTTTATTAGATTCTTTCGAATTAGAGTCTCTATTTAAGCTCTTATTCGAGTAGTCCTTTTTTAGCTTAGGGTGGATCGTAGGGCACTTCTTATTAATATGTGTGCTATAGTATATAGTATAATAAGGTCTTTTATTATCCTTATATATTCTATTAGCCTCCGAAGTAATTAACCTCGCGTCTTCGGCTATTAGATTACTAATCGACTTGTTTATATCGATTTGTTGTGTCTTATTAGCCTCTTCGAACTTCCTTAAAATAAAGGAATCAAAGGTGCTAGGGAGGTTCGAATATATAGTAATTAATATAATCGTAGGAGGTAGTTTATACCCGAGATCTTCGAGTACTTTCGACGTACTTTAGATCTCTCTTATATACTCGTCTATAGTATTATAGTTACTATATTTAGCTAGATTAAATCTAGTATAGTAGCGACTAGCGAGGTCTATAGATAACTCTCCGAACTACTCCTTTATGGTGGTCCAAAGTGTACCGGCTTCGCTTATTTTAGCGAACCGCTTTAAATTATTAGAGGATATAATCCCCTGTAAAGCAGCTAGCGCTCGGCTGTGTTTAGAGTTATAATCGTCTAATCGCTCTTAATATTTAATAGCGAATTCGTCCGATTTTAGTTCGTCGCCTTTATAATAAAGACTTTTATTTAGCTCTTTTAATAGGCTAGTTATATAAGGTATATACCCGTTCACTTTAAGGTATAGTTCAGCCTCTATAACCCAGTCTAAATAATTAGACTTGCCTATAAGCTTATTACCTTTAAATAAGGTAGTGGCCATAGCTTTATACTTAAATCTATATATAAATATTTATAAAAAATATATAATAAAAATATATATAAATTTTAATTTATTTATAATAAGTATATATAGTAAATATATAGAAATTTTCCTAAGAAATATATATATAATATAAATATATATATAAATATATATATATGGCTTAATTACTTAAAAAGATTCGAAGTTTTCGAAGGGTTCGAAAAAGGGTGGTTTTTTTTAAGTAAGGAACAAATATATATATATATATATATATTTATATATTTAAGCCCCCCTAGTATAAAGTACTTATTTTTCGTACTTTTAACAACACTTACTAAATTGTTTAGATTATTTAGCTAGAGGTCTAATAGACTCCTTTAAGTAAATAAGACTTTGTATAACTAAAAGCTCGTACTAAAAATAGTTTCTCTTATATAAGAATAAGGGATTCCCCTACGTAATAAAGGCACTAATTTTCACCCTCTCCGAGGACGGCTTCTTAGAAAATAGTCTAATATTAGTCTTATATAATATTAACTTAATAATAATAAAGATAGCTACTCCTATATAATTTAATACGAATATACGCTAATATAAGTGTAATTATAAGTATAGGCACCTTAGTATGAGAAGATGACTATAACACCCGCTATAGGATGACGCAATTGTTAAATTATAGTTGTAGGCTAGTATAAATATAGTATAATAAGGTTTATATATAAATTATTTATAAGTACTCTATAGGTTATTCTCTCTCTATAGTTCCTATCTTAGGGACGCAGGCCTCGGGTCTTTACTATATAAGTTAAACTAGGGTTTAGCCCTAGACCTACTTTTATAGTAGCGTCGGTATACTACTAGAAGTCGAAAAAGTAGTAGTAGTACTAAAAGCGATTTAGGGGTATCGCTTAATAGCGTATTACCAAAAGCGATTTAGGGGTATTACTTATTAGTGTAGTACTAAAAGTGTATTTTTAGCTAACCTAGGTAATAGGAGTAAACTCGTACTAAACTAAATAAGTAATACACTAAGTGTGTAACCTTTAGGGCAATAAAAATGGACCTGTTCGACGAACAGTATAGATTTGTATGGTAGGCTGATCTTCAGGATTTCGACGATTCTAGGAGCGATACTCCCGGGCTTATAACCTATAGGAGGTCTATAGGTGGATTAAAGTAAAGGGTAGAATGCGTTAATATAATTAGATAATAGAGTAAAGATATTAGTAGTAAGAGTCTGTCGAAGGTAAAAAAATAACTTAATTATTCTAAGTATAGAGGTATGCGGAGTATATATAGACAGGAGCTATATTTCCTAATTTAGCTAGTATAAGAGTATAAGCGAGTACAAGACAGTATACGAGCTAATTACCGATATATAGTACCTAATTTAGGCCGTAAATGCCTTAATATAGTACTAATATATCGAATAAAGTGCTAATATATCGTATAAATGCCGTATTATATTAGGTAATTTCGTGGTATAAACAGTCCGAAATAACCACCGAAATACGAACAACAAATAAACAAGCTGACGTATTAGTCATTTCCGACAAAATCTTGCGAAGCGCGACCGTCACACCTGCGAAAATGATGGGACAGGAAAAGTTCTTGGGCCAAATTAAGCGAGGATTTGCTGCGGACATGTTGATTTTGAAGAAGAATCCGCTGGAGGATATTAAGGTGCTGACTGAGCCATCAAATAATTTGTTGGCTGTTATAAAAGAGGGGAGGGTCTGTATGAGTAGATGGACGAAGCTAGAGGAGGACGCAATCAAGGATCGATCGTTTATAGAGTAAATAAGGGAGGCGAGCATTACTCTGTACACCCCTGAGTTATAAAAATATTATCCTAAAGACGTCACACAAGCAAATAAATAATGTAAATAGTTTAGAATAAATACTACATTCTACTCCTTATTTACGTAGGTAAAATAGGAAAATTAACTAAATTGTCCTAGACTTTTAGGATAATAATATTTGATAGCGTGTACAGAGCAAGGACCAGGTTTCTTAATAGTATTCCCCTCCCCTCCCCCAGGATGTCTGGTAGAGCTTTTGCTCTTTGCCAGATTGCTCATCAGTGGAGTATCTTGACAAGCTCTAACTAATCATGTCTTGATGGTAAGCGACAATGGCAATCCTAATCCAGCGCTCCCAAATTCGTGCAAACATATTCGTTACGTTTGTAGCTTGCTATTTGCGATTCCCCTGTGCTTGAAATAGTGAATCCTTTCCTCTGTAGCATATAATATCAAAACCCCCGCTTTAAACTCCAGGGGAACAACAGCTCCCTCGCTTGTCACATCCTATTACACTATCATCATACTTACTACTCCACATATCGACCTTATCATCAAACTACCCTAGACCATCCATTAACCACCACAAAAATGGACCCAGAAAAAACCCCCTTCACCTACGAAGTCCACTGCCCAAAACCCAACGGCACCACAAAGATCCTCAAATTCAACGAACAAGCACCCTCCCACCTCTGTAAGCCCCTCGAACCCGGCCAACCCCGCATAGCCATCCTGGAAGAAACGCAACTCTCAGTCTCCCTCATCTCAAAACACTCCACAGAAATAAGAGACAGTGAACCCTGGCTCTGCACCATCTGCAGGAAACCAACTAAGGAAGCCCACGAGTCCGCGATGTCGTTTTTAGCACCTGTTATTGCGAGGGGCGAGGAAGGGAAGGGACATGAGTCTGCTGTGTTGGGGATTAGGATAGCGGCTTGTTCTGAGGGGTGTAATAAGAAGGCTCAGGAGATGTCGTTCTATATGGGACGTCGGTTTGGGGTTGAGTTGCGGGGGGAAAAGTCGTTTTCGGACTTGTGCTGTAAGTGTTGTGGAAAGAAGATGGGTTTTTGGGCTTATCGGGAGGCGATTACAGATGTGTGAGTTGAAGTTGTGTTGTATGATTGTAAGATGATTCTGACAGGTCTCGCAGGTTTTGTTCGAGGGAGTGTATTGCGACTGATAAAGAACAAGAGAAGGGTAGAGAAGATCTTGTGATGAAGGTACAAAGATAAGGAAGGGAAAAGATACTCAACGTTCGGCATTTGGAACACGATTCCAAGGATTCCAATATTCCATTCCAAGGTGGAATATTCTAAAGGATAAGGCTTTGGAATTTGGAAATCCAAAGGACATATATGAGTTTTCAACCAATAAGGGCGCTCCATTTATTGTAAAGCGATCACTAAAACTGTGATTATTCGTCTCCTACATATGACTCTCTCTTTTCAAAGCCTGAATCTTTTCTTCATTTAGTTCTTTTGAAATATCGGATGTATTTTGCAAATCGAGGGTGACTAAGCAAGCTTGTATAAATTGTTGAATCTATTCGATCACTTGTCCACAACAACATCAAATCCACCGATTGTTGTTGTACGCTCGGAAGATCGCTTGGCAGCCTAGGCTCCCCTTAATAAAGGTATAAATAGCCTTATAAGTACTTAAGAGGCTATTTAACCTGAATATTATATCCCTCTTCTCCTACGTGAACCCGAGTATAAGTAAACTTATATATAATATATATAGTGGCGATATTAGTAATGGTGTTATACGTAATTAGTACTCGCTCTTAGTATAAGTACGTACTCTTAGTATATCTTAGTAGTACTATACGTACTTACTCTATATATTGTTTAAACTAGCTACGCTATATAGCAAATAGTAATACCAAGGTTAAAACCATGCTTCCTATTAGTCTTTCGGACTAAAACTACTATTTTACAGGTCACATGGGATTTCTGATTGGAATTCTGAGTGTTCCACCCTTTGGAATGGAAATTTTTATAAAGGGGTCTTAGAATAGAATGAAATTCCAAATGCCGAACATTGAAGGTAGTGTATGACAATGGGCGGTAAAACAGACAAGACTCTACTTCACGAAAACTCCACAAGTCACTCCAAGTTCACGTGACAAAATATGCACTCGACTACAAAGTCAAGAAAAGCGAGGGAAAGAGTTCAATTAACAGCTGTAATGAAAGTTGAACTCAAGAAAGTTCATCTACCCCTACTAACTTCACTCTTCTCTCCCCTCCAACACACCCCCATTGTAATCTTGGTCCCTTGATCCCTTGATCCCGCACATCTCAAGAAATCCCCATCATCATGCCACCCAGCCTATCTCCCCATTCAGCTCATCTTCAGAACCATCACTTCCGGAAAGAGCTGTATGAGCCTCCCCCACAATAGATTGGTCTCAACTTCCTGCTCCAAATTGTCAGTCGCCAGGCGAAGCCTACCCCGAAAGATGCTTTCATTTGCCTTTTGCGTGTGGTGTAGCATTAAAAGTTGATTTCATAGGTGAGATTGCAATTGTTGTATCCGTATCCTGATCGTAGCCGGAGGAATTTAGAATTTACTTTGTATTCCTCGAGTAGAAGTCCACCTCGATCTAGAATCTACGATAGCGCTCTTGAGGTCGGACAGGTACCATTTCAATGTGCGTAAATGGAGCACCGGCGGTTGGTCGATGAAGCTGGTCCCTGCGCCCAGCATGTCTATTTGAAATTTGCGGGTTCTGGTCGGTACGTCCAGTGTATTGTGTAATATTGGTGAAGTTACTGGTCCCTACGCCCAGTTTGTCGTCGTTTTTTTGAAAAGAGAAAGGCTGTTCGATACGAAGCAAGCCAGTTACTGGTCCCTACGCCCAGTTTGTCGTCGTGTTTGAAAAAAAGGCTGTTCGATGCGAAGCAAGCCAGTTTCTGGTCCCTACGCCCAGTATGTCATCGTCGTTTGAAAAAAAGGCCCTTCGTAAACGAAGCAAGCCTGATCAAGTCTAAAAGACGAGATCGAGTGGCCAGAAGGCAGTAGGAAAAAGGCCCTTCGTAAACGAAGCAAGCCTGATCAAGTCTAAAAGACGAGATCGAATGGCCAGAAGGCAGAAGAAAAAAGGCCCTTCGTAAACGAAGCAAGCCTGATCAAGTCTAAAAGACTAGATCGAGTGTAAGGTTCCTCAGCTAAGAGGACGAAAGGCCCCTTCGAGACGAAGAAAGCCGAAAGCCAGAAGGAAGAAGATGAAAAGCCCTTCGCTACGAAGAAAGATAGAAGCAGTCGAGTCCAAAAGACCATCTGCTTATACTGGTCCCTGTGTCCAGTATGTTGTGTAATTGTAGTTGTTGTTGAGAGCTGCTTGAACCGAACGCGAGATACCATAGTCCAAGACGATGTTTTGACCCGCCCCCAGTCAAAAGACCAAATTCACTCAGTGCAGCGAAACTATTGCGAAGATTAGTATTTGATACACATAGATATCCTGGATTTATGAATGATCGTTGTATGTAAGATTACTTACTTTGGTTTGGGGGCTCTCGCCACAGAAAAACTTACCTCACACACCCCCTCACCAAACAAACCCCCCCTCCCNGGATTTGAATAGATTGCTGAGAATGAGTGGTAGGGGAGTAAGTACGTACTTGCCAAAGCCCTCAGATCCATCCTCCACGCCGCGACGTAAACCCCACCCCACCAACGCAACAAACCCCACTCCATGCAGCGAGACTAAGTAGGAAGATGATCAGTATTTACTCAACGGGCAGTCGCGTAGGTTTTAAATAGATTATTGGGAATAAGGGACAGGGGAGTAGGTACGTACCCTGTGATCTTGTCGTTGTCGTGGTATTGTCGTTGTCGTTGGCGTTGGCGTGGTGTTGTAGTGGCGTAGTCGTTGTCGTGAAAAGGAAGAGAGAGGGAAGAAGGAGATGGGGTGGGGGGAGGAGAATATAAATATTTTGAAAGAGGTGCGGGGTTTGCGGGGGTTAAGATTACGACTCTACGAGCGACTGTGGAAATTACAATCACGTGGGTTCTAACGGGGTGGATGGAGGGGTAGAAGACAACCTAAGTGAGATGGTGATGGTGAAAGGAAGTAAAAGTAGGTAAAGGTGAAAGTTAGGAAAATGGAATGTCGTCCTGATGATGAAGGTGAAGGTGTATATACCCTGTACTACTTGTACGTGAATCTTTCCCCTTCCAGAGCAGGAAAAACACCGTATAAGATTACGAGTATACCACCACAACGAATCAAAAGAGAAAGGATACACTATCCCAAAGTCGAGGCAAGGAAAGTAATAAGCTAACTCTTATACTATGCAACATCCCACTCAACTACCCACATCCACTCCCATCTACAGAATCAGATCTACACCCTCCCCCTCGGCATCTTCCTCTCCTCTTCCAACTCCCCCTTCTTATGAAAATGCGGCGCAGCCTCATGCAACCACTCAGGCTTAATCGGCAAACAACTCCTCATATACTCCTTCGTAGTCTGCACCAGCTCATAATAAACCACCATCTTGATCGGGGGATTACTATCCATCAACACCGAGCTAGGATGGATATACACCGTCGTATTATTCTTGACGGTACGGTAACTATCCCCGCCTCGTTGGAGACGCGCTGCGTTGGGGAAGAAGCCCGCCGTGATGGCTTTCTGGATGGGGACGAGATCGTTCTGGCCGACGGTGGAGAGGGTGACTTCTACACGCTCGCAGAGTTTGGCGAGTTGGTCGCGGACGTCGCGCGCGCGGGTCAGGGACCGTTGTTGGAGGAAGTTTTCTTTGGCCCAGACGAAGGAGAAGTCGCTGTCGACCCATTGGTTCCAGATATTGAGGAGGGTGAGGTGGTCACCGCCTTCTTTGATGGTGAAGCGAGCGCGGGCGGAATCGGCGTGGATTTTCTTGTCTTTGGGGCGGAAGAAGAGGGCGGATGCTTCGGAGAGCATAGCGACGATGGAAAGGACTTCGTCGACGCAGCCGAGCTTGTCAGCTGCAAGGATGGCTTTAGCGAGCATAGGGTCGGTAGGGAATTCTGCCATCTGTCGACCCATTTTGGTGAGTTCTCCTTGATGGTTTAGTGCTTGGAGTGCGAACAATTGATTCAGTGCACCAATCAGGGTTTCGGTGGGTGGTGGATCCATAAATTCGAATTCCAGGAGGTCATTGATACCTAAAGACTTCAATAGTAGAACGACTCCATTGAGATTCGTCCTTTGAATCTCAGGTGTGGTACTCTCCTCCATCTCGTTCATAAACGCCCATTTCGTGTAAAGTCGGAAACATTTTCCTGGCCCAACACGACCAGCACGGCCACTTCTCTGGTTCGCAGAGGCACGTGAGCAAGGAACGGCTACCAGTTTCGACATTCCTGTAGCAGGATTATAGATATTCTCCTTGACAAATCCAGGATCAATGACATATACAATACCATCAATCGTCAAACTTGTTTCAGCAATGTTGGTAGCTAGTACAACCTTTCTTGACCCTTCTGGTGTAGGTTCAAAGATTTTGCTCTGAAGTTCTGAGGGAAGATTTGCGTAAATTGGACAAATGACCAGTTCAGGCACTCGACTCCCTAATTTTCGGGATATTTCCGTGATATTTTGTTCCGCTGCCTCAATCTCATCTTGACCCGTCAAAAAGACCAAGATGTCTCCTTTGCCTTGGGTAGTGTGGATCTGGAAAACAGTAGTGATAGCAGCCGCCAGGTAGTTTGCTTCTGGTTGTGGGGTATAATGAATATCAACGGGATATCTTCGTCCCGGAATATTGAAGATAGGAGCATCATCAAAATACTCGGCAAATTTGGATGCATTCATAGTGGCTGAAGAGATTAGAAGCTTCATCTCTGGTCTCTCTCTTGATAAATCTTTCACCAAGGCCAATAGAATATCAGTATGAACAGTCCGTTCGTGAGCCTCATCGATCATGAGTGCTGAATAACCTCCCAAATCTGGCTCTGTCATAAACTCTCGCAACAACATACCATCCGTCATATACTTGAGGACTGTCTTATCACTCGTAGAATCTTCAAAACGGATAGAGTACCCAACCTCATTACCCACCTTGACACCCATTTCATCAGCCACACGAGCAGCGACTGACATGGCTGCTACACGACGAGGTTGAGTACATCCAACTTTCAGTCCGTCTTTAGTATATCCTGCTTCATGTAGATACTGAGGAAGTTGAGTGGTTTTTCCACTTCCCGTTTCTCCTACAATGACCAAAATTTGATGTTGTTCCAGTGCAGCCAAGAATTCATCTCTGTACTGGTAGATGGGGAGACTTTTTCGAGTTTCTTCCATAGAAAGAGCCTTTTTCTCAGCAGCTTTCAACTGCTCTGCTATAAACCTCTCCTCTTTTGAAATTCCTTTTCCTTCTCCAGGAAGTTTCGAATCCATCACCCACTTGATCCCTTGTTCTTCATCCAAAACATAATCATATTCGCCTTCATCGAACCGTTCCGTGCTTTTGATCTGAGATTTGGCTTTTGCGGCTTGCTCCCTCTCCCACTCCTCATGCTCAGTAACGAACTTTTCCTGCCCGTATTCGTCCTTGTCAACATATCTCTTGTACATGGCCTCTTCCTTCTTCTTCCTATCAATCTTCCCCTTCTCCGTGATATAATCATCGGGCATTGCATATCCATCTCGATGGTCATCGATTCGTAACCGCTCCTCTGCAATTCGTAAAACCTCCCGATTCTTTGCGAATTCCGCTTTCTCTTTTTCTGATAGTCTAGCACCACTTCGTAATTCCTCCGTCTCCTCCATAACCTGCTTGCGCAAAAGTGCTAATCTCTCCGCTTCTCTCTTCTTCAGGTACTCCTGTCGAGACCTTTCTCGAAGATCTGGAAGCGCAGCATCCCTCGCAGCCGCATCTTCAGCCAGTGCTCGTCGTTGCGCCAGAATGTTTCCCTCCTTCGTCGAAGACCTATCTTCGACCAACTTCTTAGTTTTATCCTTATCCTTGGATAAAAGACGTTTCGCAAATGCATCCTTCTCCGCCTGATCCCTCCTCCGTTCCTTTTCTGCATCTGAAATATCCTCTTCCTCATCATCCTTGTGGTCCGTCTTCAGGCGCTTCGAGGCCGACTCCTGAAACTCTGGTTCTGGGTCCGGCTCAGAAACATACTCCTCATCGCCCCATCGATCCTCGAAATCCGCATCGTTTGCCTCTCTTTTTCGAATCGTTTTCGATCGATGTTCGGTGTCGCGACGTGGGGATCGTTCCCGACTTCTTTCTCGACTTCGGTCTCTGTGCCTGTCGCGTCGGGAGGAAGATGATTTGTCATGTCTGCGCTTTTCCTTCTTCTTTTCGACCACTTTTGCTGGACCCATGTTCTCATCCTCCATGGGAAGGATGGCATACTTTTTGGCGGCACCCATATTGGAAGCTCTGTTGGTCGAATAGACGGAGAATTGGATTTGGAATATGCGATTCGGTGGATCGCGCAATCATGGAGAGTGCTGAGAATCCGAAGGATGAATAGTTATCGTGGAGTTTGATGTTACTAATGGTTGGCCTCGTCTTCTGAGTGCACCTAGGTAGTACTTGCTCTACTCGTACTTCACTGAATTGGTGTTGACTCGGATAAAAGACCACTCGGGCCGAAGTCGGGTACTACCTGCAGTTATCACGGACCATCGCGGGCAGGACAACGGGACGACTGGACCCCTGAAAATCGGCACCAAATCGGAGGGGACCGAACAGCGTGTCTTGAAGCCAGGCCAGCTGGAGTTGGACTTTTTAGTGTAGAGACTTAGACTGATATTTTCCCAAAAAGATCCTCTGACCGCATTGTATGATTGCGTTGCCCTCGTACGGACAGTCCCTCATTTGGTTTTTATGCTGGTCACTATCTAATTCCCCAATTCGCATTGGATCGTTCCTTTGCAGGCGCATACTCGGCGCAAACATAACATAACTCGCCATGTGGCTCCCTACGACTTTTTTGGTGCTGCTGTGCATGCTGCAATTAGCTCTCTGTGCGGAGGATTTTTACAAAGTGAGTTCGCCCTCTGATTTAAGAGGTTATTTACAGTTTATATAACATTTACTAACTTTCTACAGCTCTTGGAAATAGATAAACAGGCCTCAGATAAGACTATTAAAAGTGCATATCGCAGACTGAGCAAAAAATACCACCCAGACAAAAATCCGTAAGAACCTCCGACACCCATGTCTTTGCACAATTTATCTAATCCGCGCGACAGTGGGAACGAGGCCGCAAAGCAAAAGTTCGTCGAAATCGCCGAAGCCTACGAAGCCCTCTCCGATTCCGAATCGAGAAAGATTTACGACAAATATGGCCACGAAGGGTTGAAGCAGCGGCAACAAGGAGGAGGAGGTGGGCATCACGATCCATTCGACGTCTTTTCCCGATTCTTTGGAGGTGGTGGACATTTCGGGCACCAACATGGTCAACGAAGGGGTCCAGATATGGAGGTTCGAGTGGGTGTTCCCCTTCGAGATTTCTACAATGGACATACCACCGAGTTCCAACTGGAAAAGCAGCAGATTTGCGAGGAATGCGAGGGGAGTGGAAGTGCAGATGGAAAGGTCGAGACGTGTACGAGCTGTGGTGGCCATGGTGTCAAGATTCAGAAACATATGCTGGCCCCAGGGATTTTCCAGCAGGTCCAGGTGAACTGCGATGTCTGTGGAGGTCAGGGGAAGACCATCAAGCATAAATGTCCCGTCTGCGCTGGAACGAGGGTAGTGCGAAAGGTCAACACCTTCCAATTGGTCGTCGAGAGGGGCGCACCAAAAGGCAAAAGAATCATCTACGAGAACGACGCCGACGAAAGTCCCGATTACGTCGCTGGTGACTTACACGTCACACTCGTAGAGAAGGAGGCCAACCTAGTAGAAGACAACGAACTAAAAGTCGACGGAACCTTCTTCCGTCGCAAAGGCGATAACCTATATTGGAACGAAGTGCTCTCTCTCCGCGAAGCCTGGATGGGCGACTGGACTCGCAACCTCACGCATCTAGACGGGCACATCGTCGCCCTCAGCCGGCCACGCGGCCAAGCCATCCAACCCGGACAAATCGAGCACGTAAAAGGCGAGGGAATGCCAAAATGGCACGAGGACGGCGATAGCGTCTACCACACGACCGAATTCGGGGATTTGATCGTGGAGTATACCGTCGTGCTACCGGATCAGATGGAGAAAGGGATGGAAAAGGATTTCTGGGCGCTGTGGGAGAAGTGGAGGAAGAAGAATGGGGTTAATCTGCAGAAAGATAGTGGGCGGCCTGAGGGCCCGGTTTTGGCGCCGGGGAAGGGGAAGGATGAGTTATGATTTGGGTGATGAGGGGTTTTTTTGGAGTTTTAATTAGAATGAAGGGTGGGAATGTGAAGATTATGAATCTGTTTTTGAGGACTGGGAGAGTACAATTTCTTTTCTTTTCTTTTCTTTTCGTGTTTCTTGCTTCATGATATACCTTTTTTCCTTTTTTTTTTTTTTTTTTTTTTNGGGGGTGGGGGTGCGTCGTGGGATTAAACGTGCCCCGCGGCACTCCTCGCGAAACTCTTTTACTATGAAGTATACGAAGGTACTGTAAACTCTTTTCTCCTGTACATGTATAGTACAGAGTAGGAGTCGGAACATCGGAACAGGTAAGTGGTTATATGTACTATTAATTAAATTCTAGACGTCCTTCGGGACACCATTAGTACAATAGTAGTAAAATCACATTTTAAATCGTCTTCTTTCTAGGAAAGCAAAGTGTTTCAAACTATTTATTATTTTATCTCTTATACTATAAGAGTTTTATATTTGATATATATATATAGGGCGGGAACTCTCTGTTCGCTATATAGAAAGCTATAACGAGCTAGTAGCTACCTAATAGTATAAAGTACGTACTCGGAAGTCTAGTATCTAAGGACTTAAACTTTATAGAACTAAATTATAGTTTATCACCCCTCCTTCCTTCTTACTTACTTCGTAGAATGTAAATGTCGTCTAATTACGCCGAAGATAACCTTGTTCCGCTAACCGTAGGTAGAATTAAACCGAGAACTCGAAAAATAGATTAACGAATTAAATAATTGATTTGATTTAAGTAACTAACTAAAAAGTCAAAATAATTAAAGTATAGTACATGATTACTAAGAAGCCAGGAATACCTCCCTACGAGGTCTACTAGAAAGAAGACGATTTAAAATGTGATTTTTGCTACTATTGTACTAATAGTATCCTAAAGAACGTCTAGAATTTACTTACTAGTATATATAACTACCCCCCTGTTCTAATGTTCAGACTCCCACTAGTGGTTGGTTGTTAGGTTCAAATGAATTACATGAGTATAGTATTAGGTATAGAGTATTATTCTATACTATGCTGATCACCGGTTACTCCCGTTATTTGTGAAGCAAGTTACCTATATAGTATACAGTAATGTGTATGACTTCGGAATAACTCCGTAAACATGTCGCAGAACAGATCCGCTGAACAACATTGCAATACAATACCGTGGTAGAAGTAAATCGAACTTAATGCCGGGGTAGGCGAGTGAAGTATTAAAACGGCTTGTTAGGCCACTAGAGAACAGGTGTCTACGGATCTCTCGTTTATCGCAACCTTCTAGAAGTACGTAGAAGAAGTACTACTCGTAGCAAGTAGGAGCTTCTGCTTTACTCGAATTGTCACTGTTTCGCACTCTACACGTCCACCCAGCATCCCTCTTAAGTTCGATTCCGATTTACTACGGCCCAGTATATTTTAGCTTGATTAGCAATCTTCGGTGCGAACACGTGCGAGGAAATCTCTGTAATTATGCCCAGTGTTGAATGTGCAAGCGGATGCCTGAAGAGGTATTTACCGTCCCCTTCAAAGGCATATTCCGGATTACGGGGCTATGCTGTAGGGTACCAAGGGAACAAGAGTCAGGACGGCTTTTGTGGTGGATTACGGAGTATGGGGTTTGTTTTTTCGTGTCGGATTAGTTATTTCGGATATTACCAGTGTTGGCAATAGTTCAGTTTGCTTAGTTTTGTACTCAGGTTAATATACCGTAAAACTGTAGATGGTTTAGATCGATATTTGAGAACTGTACTCAAGGAAGACAAAACTAACTAAGTAAACTATTCTAGTTTTTAAAAATATACGTGAATTTTAGTCTAAATTCGTAACTTCCTAATATATAAACTTGTCCCCTTCTCTTATAATATCCTTATCGTTCTATTCCTTTTACTTTTAATTTCCTAGACTAATCTATAAGATTCTATTAGTACGCTTTTCTACTATACTATTACTAGCGTATAGCTTAGTAGAGTAGTACGTAGGTAGATTATAGTAAGGTAAGAGTTTAAGGCGGTAAGAAATAACTAATTAGAACACTCTAAATTATTAAGAAGAATACAACTACTTAGAAGGTAGGGGCTCTAACTAGTTATATACTAGAGTAACCTTGACCTACTTATATAATAGTACCCTATTACGAGCTCTATAAAATAGTCTTATAAAACTACTAAAACTGTGTAGTTTTAATCGACAAAACTGTATTAACTAGTAGTTTAGATTTTACTTTTAAACACTGTTCTAAATTCTATAAAAACTGTACTAACTAAACTAACTAAGCAAACTAAGCAAATTATTGACTACACTGGATATTACATTACTTCTACATATGTGTGTAAGCTTACGATATAATTCAAGTCTGTTCATTGAAGCAATGTGTTCCACACATCGTATATCTTTCAATACAGTACAGCCGAAATATGTTTCCTTCCATCCAGCCAACTTCCACGACCTTCCCCAAATCTTCTCCTCACCTCGCTTATTCCTCGGAAAAAGGGAATGTGATTGACTTTCGGCGCTCGGCGGTCAAGCTTTTTCGATTCCCAACTTCGGTCTCCTGGAAAGTGGTCATAAGCAGCCGAGAAACTCTAAATAAACTCGTGAATTAAAGTACTCCGTCATTCTTAGTCTAAAAGCCTCAGGCCTCAACAACGAGGAACGAGTTGGCAGAGCAGCCGCAGGCTTCTGTGCTCGCGAGCCCCGCTTTAAATGAGGATGGTACTCCGTAGCTACCCAAGCTTTCTACTTCGTCCCAGGCATAACAAATGTTATTCTTCAGTGCGTATACAGGGTACTTTTCAGTGGAACACAGGGTCAGCACGCCCAATAACCTTAACATTTGTTAGGCCTGGGACGAAGTACCAGATTCCATGCTAAGTGGACGGCATACGCCTTAATCGCCACAAACCTGTCGGGAAGTACGGAGATGGGAATACGTGGCATGTTCTTTTTGTTGGGTGTAATAAAGATTTGAATTCGTGGGTTTGAAGAGACTTTTCAAAGGAGTACAGGACAGAATCTCAAGGAATCTCAAGGAAGTCATAATGTTTGTTGGGCCTGGGACGAAGAACTACATACCTGTCTTACTCCATATCGTACCTCTTCCCCGTGGGGGGCCCGTGGGGAGTCAATCTACCGTGCTCCTGAAAATTATCAACGTCCCATTTTACTTCTATCTGGGAAAGCCCTTTTCAAGTCTGTTACCGTCTGGTCTGCGCAAGTACCCGAAATACTTCGAAATAAAATTACACAAGACTCAGAACCAATAGTCGCTAAGCTTGTATTTTGAAAAACATAGATAAGGCAGTTCATATGGACAAAGTTGGCAATGAAACTTTTTTTTCGAATTAATTAAATTCCATTTAGGACAATAATCTATAGGGTTAAATATAGCTACGGCTAGTTTTAGAATATTTGGTTCCTACCTTTTGAAATCTATTTAGTATTTGCTAGTTCTATAAATGACTATAGGAATCTGTAGATAACCGTAAGAGTTATATAATATATTATCTAATATAGTTATAGAATATTAGTATATAGAGTTTATCTAATAATAAACTTACCTACTTATTTCTATAAAATACTTCTCTAGCATTTCTTAAAGTATAAAGACTTACTTCCTTTCTTATTATCGGTTTATAATAGTAAATGATTATTAGCTAGCTCCGAGCGAAGCTGCTCCTTCGGGACTAGCGTAATCTAGTAGTTATAAGTACGCGCATGTAATACAACATAGGACTTAGTAGTATACTATTTTATAAAGTTTACAGATCTTAAGCTACAGAAAGTGCCCGTAATAACCTGTAACTGCCCGATATATATAAAGCCGAAATAGTCTAGAAGTAGGAATTAAAATATTCTACAACTAGTCGTAGGTATAAAAGCCCCTTTAGATTATTATCTCTAATATAAATTAAATAATTCGAAAAAAAAAAGTTTTATTGCCAACTTTGTCCATATGAACTGCCTTACATAGAAGTATATGTTAACAAATATATTGACCTGTCTATCGGAACCGAAGTCATAAATCCTTATTTCGCATCTAGAGATATACCCCACAAAGCTACACCATGCCTGGTCAAATATGTGGGGTAAATTTACCACAATCAAGGTTCTGCTATGATCCCCCTTTCCGCTCTGGGGAGCCTCAAATTTCGGCACTCCACAACATGTCATGAAAACATTTATGCCGCCTTGGAAGGTGATAATATAAGTAGAAGCTGGTGGCCCCGGGAGCGAACCTCTGATCACTCGTCGAGTCTTCGCATTCCGAACTTGCCGTTTGTTTTTCCAGTCGTTTTCAAGTCATTTTTTCACCAAAGATGCGTTCTTTCGTTTTAACAGCCTGCATGGCTGGCAGCACCATTGCTTATGATTCCCTTTTCGCTTGGAAGTCAGCTCCTATCGCCGAGACCAGAACTTTGGATGAGCTTCATGCTGCGGCGCTCACTGAGGGAGGCGTTATCAACCTTTGGTCCGGGGGTGATGAGCCAGCACAACAGAACCAGTTGAAGACTGCTTTTGAAGCTCGATTCCCGGGTATGACACTCAATGTTACTGTTGATGTCTCCAAGTACCATGCTGGCAAAATTGATCGACAACTCAGCGAGGGGAAACTCCAGATTGATGCCGCCGTTCTTCAAACCCTCCAGGACTTTCCACGCTGGGCCCAACAAGGTGTTTTGCTCAACTACAAGCCAGTCAACTTCGACTTGATTGATCCTTCTTACCGAGACTCATTCGCAGCTTGGTATGGAGTCTATATGATCAACTGGTCTACCTTGACCAACCCATCCAAGTTGGGAGCCGGTACTCAGCTCCCAGTCGAGTGGGATGATTTCCTCCGACCCGAGTTCAAGGATAAATTGGTCGTGACTTATCCAAACGATGACGATGCCGTACTTTTCGCATTTGATCTCATGTAAGTTCTCTGCTCTCGCCCCATACCTAAAACATAACTAACACCATTCCCCAGCATGCAACAATATGGCATCGAGTGGTTCGAGTCCTTCCTCAAACAAAACCCATTCTGGGTCCGCGGTACCCAAACCCCAGGTACCATCGCCGGCCAACAAAACAGCACCTACGCCGTTGCCTTCCCATCCTCCCTCAACCGTCCCTCCGCACCACTCAACGCCACCCATCCAACCACCGGACAATTCGTAGCCTGGCCCCAAACCGGCGCCATCTTCAAGGACGCACCACATCCTGAAAGCGCCAAGTTACTCTTCAACTACTACATCAGCGATGAGTTCCAGGAGCTCAGAAGGTCGGGCGCTGGTTGGAGTGTGCGAACGGATATTGCTGCTCCTGATGGAGTGCAACAGCTTTCCAACATGCCTACTGTGAATACTGCTGCATTTGGACGGTTTATGGCGGATCGTGCGAGGGTTGAGAGATTGAAGTTTTACTTTGAGTCGGTTATTGGGCCCGCGCAGGGTTTGAGCCCGTTGGTTGATGGGGTGTAAGTGGATGATGGGATGCTTTATGTAGTATGATTGTATCATGATATCTTGGGATAGTAATGAAATGTATGTATTGCTGCAGTATAAAGATGAACGTTTTTCGTGAAGAGTATATATTCAATCCGTCGCTCTTTTGTCGTTGTCAAACCAAGTGAAACCTTCGCACTGATATGGGTACGACTAAGTTCCACGTAATGTGCAGACCAAATACGTTCATCTTTCTTCAAACCTCTGGTTTAATACTATCGAGGGAATAGTATTCGTACACTCACAATAAACAAGATTCATCCTAAAATCTAGGAAGTCATTAATTTCTAATTTTCTATATAATTTTCTATAGAAAGGAGGAAAAAGAATCTTTTGTTAATCACTCAAGCAATCGGAGAGTAGAATAACAAAAGCTACTTACTTGCTGCTGCCTTTTCTTTCTATTGTAATTATAGGTATAATGATACGAAAAGATCTACTATTAGAATAAAAACTTTTGTACTATTACTTTCAAGCCTCCTAGACCAGATCCAAACTTGGAAAACAGATGCTTGATACGAAAATTCACTAACTGGCGATAGTCACGTGGTCTGATACTCTTCGACCTCAGGGGTCTAGCTAGCTTTTGTTTACGCGACGGCCTGTTTACTAAACCTTAGCGCGTATCGGGTAAAGCACGGGATTAAGCGAAAACTCAATTGGGACACGTGTAATGACCAACGTCACCTCAACATCCAACATCCACAACCCCACCAGAACGCTGGCTATTTTAAGAATTTACATATCTTGGATCCAGTATTTGCGCACCCGATTTACGGATTTGCTGGGTATCCTGCAGGAATCCCCACTGTACCACCTTCACCTCGCCACCATATGTACATGCAACACAATGGTCGACGTTGACTACTACCCGGAGGCAGAGGCTGCGTATTACTCTGAACGTGTATCTCGACCTTCTTCTCAATCTCGAACTTCCTCGCAAATTCTGTCCCAATCTCAACATACCTCACAGATTCGATCACAATTACAATCTCGGCCTTCCTCTCATTATCAGCCTTCCTCGCAAATTCCGTCCCAATCTCAACCCTCTTCACAAATTGGATCTCAATCACAATCTCACCCTCAATCACAATCTCACCCTCCATCTCAATCTCAGCCCTTATCTCAAACTCAGCCCCCGTCGCAATCTCAGCCTCCTTTGCAAATTCAAGCTCAATCGCAGTCGTTTCGGAATGCTGATCCAAAGTCATACATATTTCCATGGGGAAAGCACAAGGGCAAGCCGATCCTAGAGGTACCCATCGACTATATGCGATGGCTTCAAACGAGCTCCGAGATGTACAGGTCGAATCCGGTGATGATAAAGGCTGTCGAGTATGCCATGTACACAGCTTCAATGGCTACACCCTCATCTCCTCGACCTTCGCTCTCGACCCCTACATCCTACTCAACCCCCGCTTCTTCTGGTCCAAATTTTTCGACGCCCCCGTCTTCCCAGTCAGTTCCATCATACTCGCAACCAATCTTTTCGCAGCCAGCCCCATCTTACTCTAAGCTGCCTCTTTCTCAACCAGACCCATCAAACTCCCAGCCGTCACGAACGCCTCTTGCTCCTCGGTCGTCAAACCATACTCTCATCGCGGTCAAACCCGAGATCCATGGCCCTTACGTACTTGACTTCGGAAAACACCAAGGATCGAAGCTAGAGGATGTTCCTGCCGAGTATATTGCATGGTTGAGAAGACAGCCCCACAATACTGAGGCACTGAAGAAGGCCATTCGCAACTGGGACAAGATTCCAAGGGTTTATCGATTGGGCTTTGGTATGCATCGAGGGTGCACCTTGGACGAGGTGCCACCGGCCTATATCACTTGGCTGTACGAGAATGCCGCCGATGAGTATGACGACCTTCGTGAAGCCCTCGCCAAGCACAAGCGCGAGAATTCCATTAAGCAAGTCACGGCGCAGAAATCCAAATCCAGCAAAAAGCAAAAGAAGCCTTTTGTGTGCCCTCCAAATTACACCTCAGACTATCGTCGTTACTATTACACTGGAGACCGCAAAGGCCAACAAATGTGGATTGGATGTCACGATGCATTGAAGTACTTTGGCGCTGATGCGACGGCCATGAAGGCAGCTGGTCTAGAGGTTTTCCATAAGGGCCAGCGTTTCTGGGTCCACCAAGTATTTGCTTATGCGAGGCATTTCGGTACCACTGGTACCGATACTGCTACGAATGCCTTGAACAAGTTCAAGGCAAAAAAGTACAACTAATGAGCCACAAATTCTGACCTAGGTCTGCTTTGCAGTGGATCAGGAACTTGCGATAACCTTACAAAACCATGAACGCGCCAAATATCGGTTACTAGAGCTACGATATCAATACATATGCGTACGCTGTGTGCTGTTTTAGACCACACACGCGTGACACGAGTGAATTGATTGAAAATCTGACATTTGTGTAACCGGCATTTGGTAAGCTACATATGAGTCTAAATTGTGACGCAGGTGCTAACCTTTAACCCAGGATCTAGTATATGAGTCACTGCGTAGAATCATTCTCTGTCACTTCACTGATTATGTAAAGAATAGTTTGATCGGGATACCAAAAGAGTCCTTGTTGTTTCACTTCATAATGTAAGACCGATTCTAAAGAGATAATAGTTGAGATCTTTCTTTGCGATATATACCACTTAATATGTAAAGGTATAATACTTAGTAAGGGTAGCGAGTATGTACGTCTAATCCTAAGTAAAGTTAGGGTATAGGTATAGTAGTAAGGTACCTAGTCGTTACTTTATATATACTATACAATAGGTCATTATCTCCTGAACCTCATATATATATGTGCACCTGGATTTCAGTATTAGCGATGCCTACTTTAGGTCTTAGTACTTCGTATTACTACTCCTTAAGTTGTACGGAGTAAGTCGGACTAAGCCCTGTAAGACGCTCAAGAATTACACCGCCTAGTCCGAGTGCTTAAATAGGAAACCTTAAACCTAAAATTTTAGATATACATGTATAGTGACGAAGGAATAGTAGCAGCAGCAGTGGTAGTAAATATACAAATAGGATGCGGTAGCTTTTCGAGTACAAGTTAGAGCATTATATTGAATCTAATTTGAATCGATGTCCCTAGCTCGCCTTGACCACTTGTCTGTTATACCCTAGACTACCCGGTACCCATACTTCCGTCGTCGTTCGTAGATAGTGTAATTGACCTCCATCTAACAGGCGCAGTTACATCTCTCCGGGATGCAGACGAAGCTTGCCACACCACATCTGTTCGCGCAGGTTTGATTGCAATTGTTGAATAGTCCTGTGCAGTTTGTGCCTTGAGCCACACTGACAGAGGTGAGGGCGAGGGTTACGAGGATGCTGAGGAACTTCATTGTTTCCGAGAGGAGGATGTGAATGAAGGGAAGATGAAGGGGTCGTACGAAGTGATGGACGAATTTCTTGGAGAGAGAGGTACAGGTGAAGAACAAGATTCGAGAATGGGTCGATGTTGTGTAGGCTTAGCGTCGTCGAGGAGGGGATAACGAGAAAGTAGAATCCTTTCTTTTCGATAGAGGGAGAGAGTTCTTAAGCAAAACGTAAGAGGAGTACTGCCTGACGAGAGGAATTGAAATTTAGCCAGCTTATATACACTTGTAAACTCTATTCTTGGCCAAGTCTTGTGACTCAAATTAATATACGATGTGCCGCGGCCCGCGGCGTAACATTTAAAGGGTCTGGACAGCTCGGGATTCCCCCCCTTGTCACTTTCTGATATACCTCCACATGAATAGGACAATTCAATTGGCTTAGAAGGCTATAGCGTGGGGCTATACCCTGCCTATAACAAGTCGTATACAGGGGAGGGGGCGACCCGAGCTGTCTAGACCCTTTACTTTAATAATCTAGCTATCTAAGCCTTGGCTATAATTAGGCAAATAACTTAGGCCTTAGTATTACGGAGAACGCGGTCAAAAGTTATGTTAGTTATACCCCGTTCAGCGCCTATACCCTGTAGAGGCCCCTAAAGGGGCCGTAGGTACCCTAAAGCGCTCTCGGACCTAGAACCTACTATAACCTTAGCGTAGATCCCTAAGTTTTACTAGTAGGTCCTTGTATTTTAGGAACTAATCTACTATATCTATAGTACGTATAGGGCCTTTTTAAGAGAGGGTATACGCTAGCCCTAAGCGGGGTAAAAGAAAGGCTACTTTTTAATAAACTTTTAACTATATTAAAATAATAATTTATTTATAAGTTTTTTTTTTAAATCCTTTCTCTTTTAATAACCTTTCTATACTTACTTTATTATATAATTTCGAAGGAATAGTATTAGATAAAGAAAATAATAAAGTAAAATCCTATAATTCTAAGTTAAATAAATATAAAAGAAGAAATAAACTCTAAGTTTAACTATTTAAATACTTTAAATAAAGAAAAAGAAAATAAGTTCTTAAAATATATAAAGAGTTTAAATATAGAAATACTAGCCTAGAATAATAGTAAGCTAGATAATAACCTCTCTTTTATATTTAAACTAGTTTTAATTATATTAATTACTCTTCCTTTATCTATTTTATTTAATCTAAGAATACAATTACTTTATATATCTTTTACTTTCTCTCTTTTATATCTTTACTATTTAATTTATTTAAAGGTATTAAAACTTATTATATAATTAAAGAATATATCTAAGTATTATATATATATTAGAAGTTTAAAAAGACTACTATATTACTAATCTAGTTAAAAATCCTAGAGTCGCGATATAGATTTATTCCTCGTTCCTCGGATCCCTAAAGAGACTCTAGAATCCTTCGTGTAGGCTAGAACTTAACAGGGGTTTCACTTACTACATTAGGTAAGGTGTACGTTTACTTACTACATTCGGAAGGAAAAGTGGGTGCGATGAGTCAGCTGTAGGAACACCAAAACTCGTCTGCACGCATGTCTGGTGCATGCGGCTCTTTACGCCTACGTAGCGGCACTTCTATCGGTCGGAAACGTACAATTTTCGAAGACAAGACAGTACTTAATTAACTCTACAAATCGGTCTTATTTTTATGTTGTTCCGACATATGCGCATGTGGCTACGTAGGTACAAAGAGCCGCATGCGTGCAGGTGAGGCTCAAGTGCGCATGCGGCTCTCGGTGCCGGCTCCCCGCGTATACGAAGCGATACGAAGTAATACGAGTTCTAGCCCACACGACGGCTTTAAGAGTCTCTCCTAAGACTCTTATACTGAGATTGAGTATTATCCTGTTCTATAAGAGTTTTACTATTTGAACCTAAACCTAAACCTAAACCTACTATAATATTACTTATATAATTAACTATAGATATATCCTTAATTATATTAATCTTATATATAACCGAATTACTACTTATATAAGTAATAATAGGTATAAATACTATAATAACCCTAGAATTATAATTAAATATAGGATCTCTAATATAAATAGATATAAGGTTAGAGTAATACTTAGGTAGAAATAGAATAATCTAGGAATAAGTTAAGCTATTACTCTACTAAATAAAAACTACGTTTCTAATCTCTACCTATTTTACTACGAGAACTTACCCTAAAAGCTAGATCTAAAGGTTATATACCTAGACTAAGCCCTAGGCGCCCTATACCCCTCCCTCCTTTATTTCTAATTCAAGTACCCGATACTATAGATTTAATATTCTAGTTCTAGAAGTATTTAATAGAGGGGGAATAAGACTAGGCTTATATAAAAGGTTAGAAGGATATAATAGCTATATAGACGTTATAGATTACGTTAGTATCTTCTATATATATATAGCTATTATAGCTACCTTCGCTTATTATACTTATTTATCTATATATTTATATATATACTATTCCTATTTATATAATAGATTAGTAGTAATGCTCGAGTATTAATCGAATCTTTATATTCTATTATAAGGACCTCTATATCTAATTTATACTATTAACCTCTTAAGTAAGCCTTAATAACCCTATATACTAGCTTCTAGACTAATAAAACTAGGACTTCTATATCCTTTTTAGATAATATACCGCCTAAAGGTAGTACTATAAGTATAAGGAGTAAAGATAAAGACCGATAGGTAATAGTATCTCCTACGCTAGACTCTCCTACCCCCTCGCGAGCTATTACTATATAAACTCCCCGGAATATAGAGTTATTATTCTCTTAAGAGCTCGAATTATACTATACTAATACTCCCGCGAGCGCTTTTACTAACTCCTAGCTATAAGAGCTAGAATCTATAATCGCGAATATAGTTATATAAGCTATAACTATAGTACTTCGGCTAAAAGAGCCCCCTACTCCTACTTCTACCTCTAAACTAACCTACGAACTAACCTATAAACTAGCCTAGTAATAGTAAATAGCGGTTATAGATATAAGGTATTTTAACCCTTACTTAGATAAGTCCTTCGGCAAGGGAGATATTATTATAGTAGGTAAGAACGTCTAGTTCTAAGACGTATTCCTATTTATAAAACGGATTAAGAATATTACTCTTTTAAAGGGATAGGACTTAGTATAAGGAATCGTTACCTCCTACTTACGTAGTAGTACCCTAGCTTAGTATACTACTAAGTTAAGTAACCTAGAAAGAGCCGGGTTATATATAAGCTCTCTAGGCCTCCTTCTAGGTACTTTAATTACTCGATTTAAAGAGCTATTTATACTCTCGCTTAAGAAGCTATATATACTTAAGTATAATATATAAGACGTCCGATAGTAAAAGGAACTAGCGGTATATATATAAGAAGTAGTTCGCTTATCTAAAGGAGCTAGTTTTAACTCGGTTATTAACTAACTTCTCTTTACTTAGAATAGACTAGAACTAGTTCTATAGTAATATATTAATATACCTATAGAGGCTATAACTCTATTATCTTTTATTAGAGCTTTAGACCTTAGGAAAGATACCTAGTTTATAATCTACTTAAACTACTAGGATCTATAAAACCGATAGCTACTACTTACCTAGCTAACTAATTACCCCTAGAATCTATATACGTAATAGCGTGCCCTCGGTCCTATATAAGGTAATTATACTATAGGTATATAAGCTAATTATAGCTAGGAGGACTAGTAGAAGGAAATAATCGAGGCTAATAAAGCTTAAACTTAGAACAAGTTCTTATTAAAGGAGGGTATCTATAATAACTATATAGACGTTATAGATTACATTAGTATCTTCTATATATATATAGCTATTCTAGCTACCTTTACTCGTTATACTTATTTATCTATATATTTATATATATACTATTCCTATTTATATAATAAAGGATACCTATATAATATTCTATAAAGAGCTTATTATAATCGATTACCTAAAGAGTATTAAATTATCCGAGTTATATAATATAGGGGTAAAGAGAAGTATTACTAAACTTATACTAGTACTCGCTACGAAATTTAAGGATTTAGTTAAGGATTAATAGAAACGTAAAGACGCTAATATTCTCTTAGATATAGTAAAAGCTCTAGTATTATTACCTTTAATAGAGGGAGTAAAGTTATATTAAAAGATAGATAAGAAGACTATTAAAGGTAAAGTAAATATTAGTAGCGAATCTAACTTTTTTAATAATAATTAAATAAGGATAAAAGGGGGGAGGTTTAAATAAAGATATAAAGTTAAATTATAGTTTAACCTATCTATTTTAAGTAATCTAGAAGAAAGAGTCTATATTATAAATAGTTTAATTATTAAAAGTAATAAATTAATTATTAATACTATATATAACCTTATAATAACCCTACTAAACTATATTAAACTCTATATATACCTATATTCCTAAAATATACTCTTACCCTCTTTTTAGCCCCTTTACTAGTTCTAACCTCCTTTACTACCTACTTTAAGAAGCCCTAGTATAACTTAAAACGAAACCTTATTCTATAATAATAATAACGAATATATACCTTTAAATTACTAAAGCTCTCTTTAATTAGATTAAAATCTAATAAATAAAAAAGTAAATATTAAATCTAAACTCCTTTATTATTATATACCTTTTTAATTACTTCTCGGTTTAAGTAGTAGATTAAGGTATTATCTATAATTATTATAGAGTTAGGTCCTAGATATATAGAATAGTAAAGTAGTATAGTTTTAATAATAATACTATATAATATTAGTATATAAAATATTAAATAGCGAATATTAAACCTACTTTTTAAATATATTACTATTATATATACTAGGGAAAGTTACCCTTACTAGGTAACCTTTTACTATATATACTACTAAAAGTAATACTTGTTCGCGACTTTAAAGGTATTATTATATAACTACTCGAGCTCTACTTAATAACTATCTAAATTAATAATCGCTAGTATAATCGTTAGATCTAGATTTATTAATAAATACTAATTATAATACCTTAAAGTCCTCTAATATAATCTACTAATCTACTCTAAGTTCTAATTCCTTTATATTACCTCTACTTTAAGCTTCTTTCGTATAAATCGAATTCGGCTAAGTATTCGAGAAATAGTAGATATATAGATATTAACGTTATATACTATTATTAGGTAAATAACCCTAACGAGTCCCTATTTACTTACAAGTCGTTCTCTTATAAGTTATAGTTCGTAGCTTACCCGATTAGGTAACTATACTCTATAGACTATACGTAGCTTAGCTAGAGGTATAAATAATACCCTACTATAATAGCTTAGTTAGTTCCTTACTATAATTAACACTCGTTCCTACTATCTATTTACTTCTAGTTACTTTACTAAAACAAGTACTTAAATAATAGGTTATAAGCCCGGAAGTATATACCGAAGGGTAATTATAGTAGCGCTTTACTACGTCTATTCTAGTATAATATTAGATAATTTTATTTTAAAAGTCTAAGGTTTATAGTTACTTAGTATATAGTACTTTATATTAGTATCTATAAATAGAGTTTAATATTAAGACTCTATAAGATAGTTTATTTCTAAAGTAAAGTATAAGTTACTAATTTAATAGTAAAAGAAGAGTACTAAAAGAGAGGATTCTAGAAGTTTTACTAGGGTTTTAGAATTAGATAAAACTAAAGGGACTACTAATTAAAGTTAAGCTAATCCTATAATACTTCCTACTTAAAAGAGTCCTATATTACTTAGGTTATTCCTAGACAATTAGAAGAATACTAAATCTCTTCTTAATCTACCCTAAAGTAAAGTAGTTTCTTAGTCTAAATAAAACAATTTAAATAAAGCTTTTATAGAACTTAAAGTAAAATCTAAATTTCTTTTACTAGATCTAGGTTCTAGTAATAATTTAAGTAGTAGTAATAGTAATAATAATAATAATTTACTTTCTCTTTCTCCCTTTTCTTCGAATTTTAAATTAAAGCCTATAATAGCTACCTTATATAGTAATAACGCTAGCTTTATCTTTAGTAATAAAGTAAAGCTTAAAAGAGAAATAAATTATATAGAATAAAAGTTATTACTTAAGTATTTCTTAGAATAACTAAATATTAATGTTGCGATATATCCACCAGTTATCACGTGGATCATAAAGCTTAGTATATACGAGTATATATAGCTAGTACTCGTCCTTTCCATAGTATTAATCAATTAACTATTATACTAACTTTTATATGCTTTTATTACTATTATTTTGTACTATTATTTACGAATATCTCTCGTACTAATACTGATTAGTAAGCGTGTATAGATTAGAGAGATTATTACTATAAGTTTAGGTAGTATACGATAATCTCTTATATTATCGTCTTTAATACTCGACCTCTTAATTAAGCTATTCGAGTCTTTCAAAGTATAATAATTGTACTTGAATACTAAACTCCGACGAGTATGTAATTATTTAACTGTTAAATCCTATTTAGACACTCTTATAAACGCCTTTTAACAGTATATAGAACAATTTACCTTCGGTATTACTAAAACTCTTTAGTGTTGTCAAAACCCTAAACTAGGATCGAAAAACCTTAATAATAATACTTTAATAGCTTAAAAGAATTAGAATTATAAATTATACTATTTTAATTTTAATAGCCCTTTTAAGTATTACCTTTAAATCCCGCTCCTTTAATCGCTAATCGTATAGTTATAGTAGCTATACGACATATATTAAGACTAAACCGCGTTTACTAACATGTTCTCTTAGCAATCGAGCTGGGTAGCCTAACTGTAATACTATATACTATTAGTATAGTAAACACTAGGTCAGGAGCCGGAATCGATTTACAACTATCCTAGCCTATAATAGCGGAAGTATTAGAAACACTAGGAGCCTTTCTACCTAGTACACCTGTACTATTAATACTACCTTTATTAGTAATACTATTAATAATCGATACTCCTATATACTAACAACCTAGGATATCTAGACTCAACTCCCCTACGGTTTAATAATAAGCCGAAACACCTAACGAACGATACCTATACGAACGTATAGTATACTATAATACCGAATTATTAGGGTTATATAACAACGAACTCTAGGCTACCTTCTAGGACGACTTTATAAGATAGACTAAACAAGACCTATAGGATTATAAAAGAACCTTAGTAACCTACTTATATAATATTCTTTCGAATCGAGGAGTTTATTTATTAGAGGCTAATTCAATTATATAAATAACCTACTATAATACTATATAGGATGCTCTTAATTAATACTATCTATATACGTAGATATATAATAATCTAATAAAATACTCTATAAAAGTAATAACCTTGAAGTCTCCCGCCCTTATTACTTTAATAAAATACTTTAACGAATACCTAGAACTATAAGATAATAAGGTAAAACCTACTATAATAAGTACTCTACTACTAGTTTTAAGGGGACTATATACTATAACTTTTAGACTAACTACTAGCTACTCCTATATAAACTAGGCTAGACTAGGACTTTCGACCATAGCCGCCCTAGCCGCCTATAACGTAACTGCTCCTAATATAAAGAATATATAGCTTGCCGGGGACCTCCTAGCTATTTTATAGCTAAGACTACCTAATAAATATAGCCGGGAACTAGTAAACGTTAGTAAGATAATAAAGGAATCTATGAAATTCGGGGAGCTAGGGGATAACTTCCGGGAACAACTCTAGATATTTATAGACGTTTATGTAATAGCCGGGCTAAATAACGATAACTAGGCCCTTTTATTAGTACTACCCTACCTACTTAAAGGACTAGCTCTTTTATACTATAATAGTAGTATCCGTCCTTTAAATATACCTTTTCGCCAGGCTATACAAATACTAGTAGATCGATTCGAAAATAAGGACTATTAAACTAATAGCCTAGTAGACTAGAATTTAACTACTTTATATTCTGTAAAAGTAAAGTACCCTAAACTATAACTATCCTAGGTTTTTAACCTATATTTAAAGGAGTTAGAGACAATTAGACTACATCTTATAGTAAAGTTTTATAGCGATCCTATATTCTTTAACCACCTAGTTATTAGATGTTAAGACTTTAAAGTATACTATATAGTATATAATAACCCCTCGAACAACGTTCCTAGCTTTATCTAAACTCTTTAAACTTCGATTACAAACTAGGAATACACTAATAATTAATCCTCTACCTATTTTATACTTAATTAATCGCCTAGTTAATTTTTAAAAGAAACTTTATTTATAAATCAATAGTTTGGAAACCAAAGCAAGTTATATAGACAGCCTTATCGATAAGGTTCTTATATAAGATATATACTATAGAACAACAGATATATAAACACTTCTAAGTATTACGTTTATAAAAAACTAAGTTATAGACCTTGTAATTACTCTAAAGAAGAAAGTAACGCCTTATACTAAGCGTATAAAGCTAAATATAACTCTAGTATATTAAGGGACTAATTCTAGACTTTCCTAATAAATATAGACTAAGATTAAATAGAAGATAATAATACTACTAAGATTAATAACGGGCTTAATATTAAAGATTACGAAGATATCGAGGACCTAGATATCGGTAGAATGGTCCTCTATAATAAAAATACTACCTATAATATTATAAACCTAGGAACTACTTTTATAGTAACCCTAGATAATCTTAAAGACAATTCTACTCGATTACTAACAAATCGTCTTTATAACAAAGCTCTTTTACACTTAATTAACCCTAAAAATACTATAGATCTATTAAAAGACTATAGTTAAAATTTAGAACTACTTTAGTATCTAAAATCCTACTTCTTTAGTATTATAGTAGACATAGGAGCCGCGGGTGTATCGTCCGTTAGATACGCCTAGTTTCTCGTATACAAATCCTTGTTCCTAGCTACTAAATTAGATGAAACTATAGCTGGTTAATCTAATATAAGATATAGTATTAGTAAGATAGACAACGTAGGTTTAGTAAAAGTAGACTCTTCTATTAGTACGGTAACCTTTCAAGTAATACTACCCGGTATTAACATACCTTTTATTATATGTATTAAGGACCTCGATTACCTAAGAATTACATATAATAACCTTACTAAAAAGGTTACTATAAATAGGGGTAAAGCTTTGAAAAGTTTTCTAACTATCTATATTTTCGGACATCCTTTTATCTAGTAGGGGAACTAATAGCTAGTAACGGACAATCTCTATAGAAAATACTACTAAACTCTCCTAACTGAACTAGAGCTTTGAAGGCTCTACTAAAGATTCGGACACCTATCTGTCTATAAACTATATAAAATACTCTAGCGAGCCGGGTATACTAACGTTATCTACAAAACAATAGAAGTACTTAACAACTACTATAAGGAGTGCTAAATATACTAAAAGTCCCCTGGTCGATTTAAATTTATAATCTATAACAATTATAAATTTAACTTTAACGTCTACTTTAATATCTTCTATATTGAGAATAAGCTAGTAGGCTATTTAGTCGATAAGGCTACTAATTATCAAGCCGGCGATTAGCTTGTAAATATCGAGGCTAAAATAGTATAAGAGCTTATACTAAGAGAGTAGATTTGTACATACCTAGGACTACTAGATATGATTACTATAGACTAGGGTATATAACTTGTTAGTAGAGAGTTTCGAATATATACTAAAATAATAGACGTAACTATTAATTTAGTCCCTATAGAGGTATATAATTTAATCGGATAAGTAGAATAATACTATAAACCTATATAGCGAGCCTTTAATATTATATTAAATAAAACTCTTATAATTAATAGACGAACAAGGCTTAGGATAGCCTTTAAAGCTATAAATAATATAGCTAGACCCTTAGGACTTGTCTCTACTCTACTAGTATATAGTACCTATACTAGGATGTCGAATAACGACGCCCCTAGTATAGATATAATTCAAAGGGCTATCGCCTAGTAAAAGGTAATAAAAGAAGTAAGGCGCTATTACGTAAAACACTAAGTACAACGAGCGTTAGCTAGTCGAAATAGGCCAATTACCTTATACCTAAAAGATCTACTACTTTTGTACCTTATACGCGTATAGTATAAAAAGGGTGGCTAGATAGGCCTATATCTACTTATAAAAGTAGAAGGAGAAAATATAATTATTAAGCTACCGAGTCTAAATAGGGATACTCCTTTTCGAACTATAGTAGTTTATTTATATTATAAAGAAAAGGCGGACTTAGAAGGTACTAATAAAGAGACTTTTAGTATTATTAACCCCCCTAAACTAAGCGACGTACTACCTCCTACAAGACTCTTAAGGCTACGTACTACTAATAAGAGCTCTACCACTATAGTAAAACCTGCTAAACCACTACTAAATTCCGCTAGTACTATAGTACAATCATCTACAACTATAAAGTATTAACCGGAAGCTACTAGTAAGCGACCTAGAGGCTGTCCTAGGAAGCACTTACTTATACCCGAAACTTTTATTACTTTTGAACCTTGAACTCCTAATAACAAATTAAGTACCGTAGACCTTAAAAAGATTAAAGGTTTTAAAGAGCTTAAGTCTTTTAAACTAATAGATCCCTCTAAAGTACTACTAAATATAATAATATTCGGTTCTAAATTCGTCTATAATATAAAGGATAAAAATATAGTAAAATAACAAGATAAATCGAGGCTTATTATATAAGCCTAGGGTAATAAAGAGAAATACTTTGTAATAACGTAATTACCTATAATTTAACATATAAGCTAGAGGCTAATATTAACTATTATAATACTTTTTAAACTACCCTTATATAGCCGTAACGTATAATAAGCGTACCTCTATATAGGCGAACGATTAGTACGCTAATTTTACATATATCTACTTACTAATCTACCTGTTCTATAATAGGAAGGTAAAATACTAGAGGTAAAGTAGCTATGGTATAATATACTAAAAGCGGGTACATTTTAGTACGCCTACTATTTAAAATACTATACTAAGTAATTACGTATATAATTATTAACTTATAATTAATACCTTTTCTTTATAAACGAATTAGATATAATAAGTACCTTTAGAATAGTAGGATTATAAATAGACGACTCTTTAATACTAGTAAATACTCTATTTACTAAACGTGAAGAAATAGAATTTACTACTACGAATCTACTACTTAAATTAAAGCTACGCGAGGCTCTTATAGTACAATAACCTATAGACTTTAATAGAAGCCGTATTACGCTTTAATAAGATAGATTAATTATTCTTATATAAAAGGATAAAACAAAAGATTAATTACGGCTTATAATAAACCTTTAGGAGTATAAGCTACTTTAAGCCTTAGGAGCCTATATATTAAGCGTATACTAACTAGAAGTAGTATATAATCTATTCTTTGCTACGCAGATTATAAATCTGGATATAGGAGATATAGATTAACTAAATAAGCAATTATAGTAGTAAATCGATTATAAAGACTAGGGACTAAAGTTTATAGCTTTATAACCTAGCACCTTAAAACTAGTATACTTTACTAACAGATCCTTTATAAATAACTCGGATATAACGTCCTAGCTTAGATTAGTACTAGTACTAATAGATTATACTAGACATACTAATATTTTATACTAGAACTCGTCTAAGTATAAGAGAGTTACCCGAAGTATACTAGTATCAGAATTATACGCTTTAAGCTAGGGATATAATATAGCTATTTACGTTAAAACCACCTTAATATAGTACCTCGGACAGTATATACTACTTAAAATTTATACTAATTTAAAGTCTATATTCGATTATATTACCAAATTAGGAACTACTAAGGAAAAGAGGCTAATAATTAACGTAATATGTTTACGTAACGTATTTAAATCTAAGGATATTAATAATATCTTCTTAATAAAGGGGAAGGATAATCTGTTTAATTTAATAACTAAATTAAAGTTAAATAGCGCCCTAAAGAGACTAATTAATACTAATTATATTAAGATTAATAGAGTTAGATAGGTAGAAAAGAACTAGTAATATATTATTTTGTTATTGTTTTATATATATTTTATAGAGTTAGTTCTATACTTTATTATTTACTATCTTTCGGCTATTTTATTACTTTGTAAAGTACTTCTAGTATTACGATATATCTACCAGTTATTACGTAGATTATAAAGCTTAGTATATACGAGTACATATAGCTAGTACTCGTCCTTTCCATAGTATTAATTAATCAACTATTATACTAACTTTTATATGCTTTTATTACTACTGTTTTGTACTATTATTTACGAATATCTCTCGTACTAACAATTAAAGAGGTTATTAACCCCTTATATATTATACTAAAGATAGTACTAAAGATTTAATCAGCGAATACTATATTTATACTAGAAGAGGTAGTTATATAAATAAAATATAAAGTAGATAATATAACTATAACTTATACTATTTAAACTAATTATATTAGTAATACTTTATATACTATTTCTAAGTACTCGAATACTTAAGAGATCTAAGAACTTTTAGTCTCGAGATATTAAGGATTAGAAGATATAACTTTATATAACTTAGTTAATAAATAATAGACTAATATATATAAAAAGTATAATAATCTTACTAAGTTTTTTAATAAGTATAATAACTTATATTAATAGATTTAGAAGATAGAATATAAACTAGATAATTATACTTAATTTATTACTTTTTTTAGTAGTCTAAAGAATTCCTTTCCTATTTAGGTAAATATTTATTAAATAATTATACGCTAGGCCGAGTTAAATAAGAATCTTAATCTATTAATAATAGAAGAACTTTAATAAGATCTTTTTAATAAGGTATAATAGAAGCCTATAATTAGTATAGTAGCGATTATATATTTTAGGAAAGATATTCTTTAAAAGAACGGCGGAAATACTAGAGAATCAAAGAATAAAAATAATAAAGATAAGCTAAAAGGAGGTAAAAAAGATAAGGGTAGTAAAAGTAGAAATAAGAATACTAGAGTCCTAGAACTTTATAAATAATATAATAAGAAGTACCCTAGAGCTAATATTAGATATTATTATAAAAAGAATCTAGAATAATAAGCTAAATAAGAAAAGCGAAATAATATAAAATAAAAGCTAAAGAAATTATTAAAGGACAAAGGTAATAAAAAGAAGAATAGTCTAAAAAATTAATTTAGTTATACTAGCTTACTAAATAGTATATTATTTCGATATATAATATCTTTAACCGCTATTAGTACTAAGTTCCTTTATAATACTAGTACTAATACTTATATTTATTATAATCGAACCCGCTTTAGTAAATTAACTATTTAATTATATAGGTATACTACTATTATAGGTAGAAAAGTTTATATTCTTAGAAAGGGTACTATTATTTTTTATATAAAGATTAGTACTATAGAATACTATAAGGTAGTTCTAAATAACTACTATTAGATTTTAGATAAAGGGGTAAATTTATTCTCTAGAAAACTCTTTAATTAGTATAGTAGAGTAATTAGAAGTAGTCGCTTATAGAATTAATTAAATAATAAAACTTAGAGTTTACTTAATAATTAATACTATCTTATTAAAGCTCCGAATACCTTCCTATTATATAATAAGCTTTATTTACTAATAGATTTTATACTTAAATTAATACTAGATAATATAGTTATTATATTAGTACCTATAGTAATTTAGAAGGCCTATTTAACTTTATACCTATACTATTATTATCTAGCCTATTTAGGTATAAATACTATATATATAACCTAAAAGATTATTAAGGATATAAAGGTATACTCTATTCTAGTACTAGTTTAAAAAAAGTTAATTTATAATCCTTATAAAACTAAAAAGCTTATATACTTTAAACTAAAATTAATTAATCTTACCTTAAAAGTAAAAAAGGTTTATAGTAAGTTATATATTAATATATTTAAGATTAGCCTCGTAGCTTATAATAGTTATAAGTATACTACTCTTATAATAGATAAAGTATTATAATATTATACTATATATCTATTTAAGAAAAAGAGTAAGGTATAGACTTATATTAAGACGTACTAGGTATTAGTCTATACCTAATATAGTACTAAGATTAAGAGCTAGCGTTTAAATAGTAGTAAAGAGTACTTAGTAAATAATATTAAAGACTATACTAAGGAGTTTAGGATTATTAAGAAGATTATAATACTATATTTACTAGAGTAAGATAGTCTTACTAAAAGAGCTAATTATATAGTTATTAAGAGACTATAAAGTATAATCCTTAATTAAGATATTAATCTAAAATTATAAAGTAAAATCCTTAAAGCTATTATAAAAGTAATAAATAAGTTAGCTAACTCTATTCTTTTAAAAGTAACTTCTTATAAGATATATTTTAATACTTTTTATTCTAATAAAAACAATAAGCCTACTATTAAGTACTTTCGAGTTCTTAGGTATAAGACATTTATATATATTCTAATATAGAACTATATAGCTAGTAAAAAGATTAGATCTTATACCTACTAGGAAGTTCTTATTAGATATAAAAAAGATCGAATCTAGAGAATCTAGGTTCTATCCCTTATTATATATAAACAAATAGTTTATTCTTCTAATATTAGATTTAATAAAGAAGGATTTATTTTAAGACTAGATAGAGAGGTATATAATAAAGTAGATACTTACTTTAATCCTTATAATAAGGCTTAATAGCTAGCTATCTTAGATCCTTTAATAAACCTATATTAAGTAGTTTTTCTACTTATAGTATATAATAAGGAATATAACCTTAAGTAAGGAGTAAAGGAGTTAAATAAAACTTTTAATAAGGATAATTCGATCGAATAAAATAAGAGTACTATATCTAATAATAAGGATAATATTTTTTATACTCTATTAATTCTACTACTAAAATTAAAAGGACGTTTAAAAGACTCGAAAAATAAGAGTTATTCTATAGTTAATCTAAGCGCTAGACCTTAAACCTACTAATTATAGTATAAGGATTCTAATACTACTACTATACGATTAGTAAAGGAAGGTAGTAAGCTAGATAATACTAAGCTTATAAATTTATTTATTAGAGTAATTAAGGAAGTAAATCTAATATCTAATAATCCTTAAATACNCTAGTATATAACTAAAAAGGTTAAAAATAACTAGTTAAAAAGAAAAAAGACTTAGACTATTTAATATTAAAATATAATACTAAGTACTTTATACTATTTACCTAGGAAGTATATATTTTATATAAAATAAGACTATAATAAAAAGATCCTAAAGTATAAAGTATACTAGGTTATTAAGGGTTTTTAATAGGTTTATAGAATCGACTATCTCTAGACTTTTATAGGGGTAGTTAAGTTAACTTTATAAAAAGTAATTATAACGCTAGTAACTATTCTTAATCTTAAACTAAAATAAATAAATACTATTAGTATATTCCTAAATAGAGATATTAATAAAGATATTTATAGCTAGGTTTTACTTAACTAGGATAAAGATAGTAAGAATATCTCTTTAAAAGACTTTATAGTTAAATTAAATAAGGTTTTATATAGTCTTAAATAATTACTAAGACTCTAGTAATAAAAGCTAGGAGATACTTTAAAGTAACTCGGATTTAAAGTAATAACTATTAATACTTATATTTATATTAATAATAAAAAGGGTATTATTATTTATACCTATATTAATAATCTACTAATTATAAAAAAAGGTAAGTAAGTAGTTAGATTAGGTAAAAATTAATTTATAAAAGTACTTTAAGATAAAAGATTTAAAACCTACTTACTATTATTTAGGTATATAAATAGTTCGAGATCGCTTTACTTATAAGTTATATTTATACTAAGACGCTTATATTAAGCGTATATTAAAGAAGTTTAATATAGAGAATTATAAACCTATTAATACTCCTATAGATCCTTTATAATAGAACTAGATAGTTCTATAGCTTAAGGGGGTCTAAGTAACCCTAGAGGACGTTATAATATACTAATTAATAATAAGGTCTCTTATTTATTCTAGTTATATTACCTACCTAGACCTAGTATTTACCTTATTTATATTATCTCGATTTCTTAATAACCTCTTAAAGGTATATATAATATAAGTAAAGCGTTATCTTAGATACCTTAAAGGCTTAATTATATTAGCTATAGTATTTAGAGGAGGTTAATTTAATAGTAAAGATATAATACTTAAAGGATTTACTAATACTAGTTATACTAATTATAAAGCTACTAGTTAATTAACTTTAAGATATATCTTCTTCTTTATAAGAGGTATTATCTCTTATTAATTAAAGCGCTAATCTTATATAGCTTAAAGTATAACCGAGATAGAATTTTATAATATTATAAAGGCTATTATAGAGCTCTTATAAATTTAAGAGCTATTTAAGTAAATAGGCTAAAATACTTAGAACGTTAAGTAAATTCGCTTATATAGTAATTACTAGAGTATCCTCTTAATATCTAAGAATTTAGAATTATACTAAAAGATAAAGTATTTTATATACTAATACTTCTATATATATAAATCTATCGAATCTAGATAAGTAGACTTATAGTATATTCCTATAAAGTTTATAGTCGCCGATAGATTAACAAAGGCTTTAGATAAGGTTAAGTATAAAAAGTTTATTAAGTTATTAAATATAGTAGATTTACCTTAACGCTTAATTAGTTAATTTTTAGAGCAGGTTTAGTTTAGTTATTCTCGACCTATAGTAATAGAAAAGGGGTATATTATTAGGTAAATAACTCTAACGAGTCCCTATTTACTTACAAGTTATTCTCTTATAAGTTATAGTCCGTAGCTTGCCTAATTAGGCAACTATACTCTATAGACCGTACGTAGCTTAGCTAGGGGTATAAATAATACCCTACTATAGTAGCTTAGTTAGTTCCTTACTATAATTAACACTTGTTCCTACTATTTATTTACTCCTAGCTACTCTACTAAAACAAGTACCTAAATAACATATACCTTATATAAGAAGACCTTAATCTTATCTAGGTAATACTAGGGTCTTTTATCTAAGAGGAGTTTTACTAATTACTATATTTCCTAATTAATTATATACCTTAAACTACTAGTCCTAGAGCTAGGTAGTAGGTCCCTCTTAATCCTATCTTTATAATATAAAATTATATATAGTATTATATTATAATTCTATATAAGAGATTTATAAAATTTACTATTAGTATTATCCCCCGCCTTTTATAATTCCCCCTTAATACCTACTACTACTACGTCCGAGAGCCGAGGAGCTATAGTAGATATTATTCCTTTAAGATATTAAAAGAGTAGTATTCGATAAGGATTTTAATCTACTTATAAGCTTATTTAAATATATTAGTAGAAAGTTATTAATAGTAGAGCTATTATAGTTATAGTATTATAGAGGTATAGGGAAAGACCCTTAGTATTCTAGCTAAAAATTAGTATTCTAACGTACGTCCTATAAAACACTATAGAAGAAAATAATCTTTACTAATAAAACTTAAATATTAAAGAGTATAAAAGGTAAGTATAAAGTATAAAGGTTAATTAGTAATACTTATTATAAATATATTATAACTTATAAGTAAAAGAGATATTTAAACTTTATATAATAGAGTTACTTTAACTATTATATTAAAGAACCTTAATATATTTAAAAGAAGAAAATAAAGAAAAAGAAAGTAATATATATAATAGATCTACTAGAATAGAACTATATTATAAAGTAAATTTATAAGGCTAGATAGAAATAAAGTTATTAGAATAAGCTAGTAGTAAATAAGGCTAAGACTAAAATATATACTTAGACTAATTAAATAAAAGTAACTACTTAATAAAGGTTTATAAAGAAGTAAAGTAAGTATATTCTTAAAGAAGAAAGAGGTAGAATTAACTAGTATTAGTACTAGAAAGTAATTCTTAAGCTTCTTCTTTTACTCTTTATAAAAGAATAATAAAAGTATTATTCGAATATATATATAAGAGAATAATATAACTATATATATATTAAAGTATAATCTAGTTAAAAATCCTAGAGTTATAATATAGATTTATTCCTTATTCCTCGGATCCCTAAAGAGACTCTAGAATCCTTTATATAGGCTAGAACTTATTAAATTTAAAGTTACTACTATAGGAAAGGTTAATTTAAAGTTACTACTATAGGAAAGAAAAAGTAGGTTAAAGTAGGTATAATAAGTTAGTTATAGGAATACTAAAACTCGTTTATATATATATAGCTCTTTATACCTATATAGTAGTACTTCTACTAGTTAGAAAGATATATAAATAAGACGTGTTTATAAGGATAATTAAGTACTATTATATTCTCGAAGTATATATTATTCTAATATATATATATATATAACTACGTAACTATTTATATATAAGTAAGGCTTAAGTATATATACGGCTCTCGGGTAGAGCCCTAGCCGACTACTTATAGGTACCCCGAGGCTTTTCCGGGGATATAAAGTAAATACGAGTTCTAGCTTATATAATAGCTCTAAGAGTCTTATACTAAGATTATTTAAAGTACTAGAATAAGGTATTTAAGCTATAGAATATATTATATTTATACTAGTACTTTTTAGATAGTTATATAAAAAAGAAACTATTATAAGACTTTTTCTAGATAGTTTAAAATTATATAACTATTTTAATTAAATACTATTTATTTTAAAGATTATTATAGATTTTAAACTAATATAAGACTATTTAAAAGGAAAGTAGTTTAAATTTATAATAGATTTAACGGTAAAAGACAAAAATACCACCTAATTAATCAAAAACGATAGAAATGCCACCTAATTAATTTTTTTGCGACAGAAATGCCACCTATGTGCCATGTTACTGGTTTACTAGTAAAATTACTTGTAAAGTAATGTTAATATCATCGGTGGCATTTTTGTCGTAAAAAGGTGGCATTTCTGTTGTAAAAAAAAGGGGCATATCTGTCGCTTAAAAGTGGTATTTTTGTTAGTATAGCGATTTTGTTTCTTTATCAGATTTTATAAGCAATACACTACAAAAATAATGAACAAAGTAAATTAGCTAACTACTCGCTATTTCTTAATACCTCGTAAGCCAGTTCTTGTCGATTTTGGTGGTGGTTGAGCCTAGTACTCCCTGCCCTTGCGTTTATGTGATTTATTAGCCTCAATTCGCCTTGTTTATTTGCCTCAATTGCTTGCTCTTGAGAAATATCCTCAACTCCTTGTTCCTAAGCAATATCCTCAACTTCGTGGCTAGCACTAGGGGGTGCGCGACGGCGGGGGGCGTTCGGTTTCGGTGGCATATTGTATATGCTCCGAGGTTGTTGACATACGACTAGTTCATGTTGTTGTAGAGGCTATACTTAGAAGGAGGCTAATTGAAAACAAGCATACGAGCTAGTAAATAAGCTAGCAATTCACTATATTCGAGGCTATTGGGATATATAGAAAGTGAATAAGCGACAGAAATGCCACTGTTTTACGACAGAAATACCCTTGCGACAGAAATGCCACTATTTTACGACAGATATGCTACAAGTTCTATTGTCATCAAATTTATATGTAAAACATATATAAAAAAAATGAGTGGCATACAGGTGGCATTTCTGTCGCAAAAGAATTAATTAGGTGGCATTTCTGTCGTTTTTGATTAATTAGGTGGCATTTTTGTCTTTAGCCGTAGATTTAATATTAAATAGTTTTAAAACTATATTATAATTAAAATAAAATAATTTATATTTATAATTATTTTAATATAAAATAGTTTAAGAACTATTTTACTTATAAATAGTCTTATACTTATAACTATTTTATATTTAAATAGTTTAATCTATAAATAGTCTAAGAATTATTCTTAATTAGTTACTTAACGATTATAGGATAGTTCTCGAACGCTCCTAGGATACTTCCGGGATAGTCCTAGGATAGTATAGAAAAGTACTCGGGTTTAGCCGTATATAGGGCGTAGAGCTATAGCGTATAGGCTATATTACATACTCGGTAGCGCTCCTACGCGCTTAACCCTAATACTATAAAAATAGAAGTATAAAATTTAGTTGATTTAGCGAAATTTAGCTAGCGTATATTATAGGCGGCCGAATATATTATATTAGTAGTAGACTTTTCAGGGGGTTAGGTACCGCGTATATAGTATACTTCCCCCTAGGTATAACAAACGTTAAATTTAATAGATATACTAACCCTGTTTTCTACTAAGAAATCCCCTATATACCTACTAAAAATTTACGTTTATTACGCCCGGGAGGAAGTATATTCGTAGGCGCTCGAGTTAAGGCTAAGAGTACCTTGCGTACCCTACCTACGTACCTAACTTATATAATTATATATACTTTGTAGGACGGGTTTAGGACGGTCCTAGGACGCTTTTTAAGACGCTCTAGGGACGCTCCTAGAATAGTATTATATTAAGGAAACTCTTTTTAACTATCTTATTTATATAACTATATTCTAAAACTATCTTTATATATAAACTGCCCTCCTACTATTACCTGGCGGTTTTTCTTTTCGGACTAGATTCTATATAACACTCTTAGGCGAGAGTCTAGAGACTATCTAAAAAACTCTGCTTTCCCCTCTAAGGTATATACGACTCGTTATAGGCAGGCAGGGTATAACCCCACAATATAACCCTCCAAGCTAATTGTATTGTCCAATTTATATGGAGGTATATTAGAACGTGAAAAGGGGGGACCCGAGCTGTCCAAACCTTTTCCTCTTACAATTCCTATTATAACCAGCTTGTTTGTATATGAAGGCACCAGACAGCTCGCATTACTGCCCCCCTTAAACGAAGTATCGGTAACCCTAGATATAAGAAGAACGAACACTCATTATATTTTTACACTCCTAGTCCCGAACTTGCTATGTAGGGATTCAACAACCTAGATATTAGGGGCGTGTTTCGAATGCGGTAACTAAAATTCTTTTTTGGGGAGGGGAAAGAGGGTTTCGAAGATAATATTTTTTTCAAAGTCATTTTTGTTACTACTAAACACTAAACTTCCTCGGTTGTGCTTAAGAATACCCTATAGCTTTATCTGTAGTTAGTACAAAGAATTCACAATGAAACTTACTATATATTACAGCATACTCTAAATCAATGTCTTGAATTTCATATTTATAGAGACCATGTGACGTACATATATCGCTAATATGCTAACCAAGTCGCTAACTTCTTGTAAAACTCAACACCTTAGATGTACAAAAGTTGGCTTTGAGGGAGAGGACATTGGGGAGACAAGATTAAGAAGTGGGTGCCCAAGTAAGAAATGATAGATATGTTTTTGGGGGAAGTTCAGTCTCTCACAACTATCCCTTCCAGTCAATAAATGATCTTGATAATCACGCACTCTAAGTAGATACAAGTAAATTAGAAAACCAGGTAGATATGACGCTCAAGTTCTTTGGAACGTCACTGAGTTGGTCAACAGACTCTAATTTACAGGGGAAATGATGTCAAACAAACAACTTTACCCCACTTTGGAATGTATGTTCTTTTACTTACTTTATTGTCTGGAAGGGATTTATTGAAAGTTCACTTCTCTAAGGTAACACCCCGAAAGAGCCGTTTAAATATCACGTACTCACTTAGAACTTTTCCCTTAATAGAAAGCAACGTGATTTTATTAAAGATATTCCTAAGAAAGTAAAACTACCGAAATTAGTGTTTATTAAAAATACATTAACCTTTAACCAGCGATATCTTAATATTAAGATCCCGCTTAATACAATCGATATTGATAATCTCCCTCTAATTTAGCGATGTTAAAACAATAGTTTTTAAACACAGGTTTGATAGGCTAGTTAGTACTAATTGTTCGTCAGCTGTTATAGTACTCTTGTAGGTATAGAAGCGGTGGCTCCTGACGTACTTGTATATATAAGGATACTAATTATGCTTTGCCTTTTTATTCTTGTGCTATTCGCCCGAATCTTTACCCTCGCCCTGATTCTTATCCTTCTCCGGAGGTCCGCGATAATTGTTTAGTTCGCACCCTACCTCCCGTTGCCTGTCCCGCACTTTTTCGTCAACCCTGTATTCGGGGCTTCCACTAAACACCTTCTTTACAGCTTGATAATACAATAGTCTATTAGGAGCTATCAACCATTACATGTTACCTTCCTACTTCGCATTTTCCAAATCCCGCCATACAGGATAATATTTCCAGTAGTATTGTCGAATTCTAGTACCTTCATATTCAGTAATCCACTTAAATTGTACCTTTTTTTCCCCCCTTGCGAATTCCTATTAAGTTACAAACCCGTCTATGGGCTCTTTAGTTTATTAGAACCACGAATACGAGATTTCAGGACCAGTAGTGGATATAGAGGCCCCTCCTAACGGATAGAAGGCTTAAGTTGTAGTACTATTTAAACTAATCTTGTCAACCCCTGTTATAACTGCTTCATATTCCGAGCTCCCCTAGGCGGACTCTTGGGAAAGTTAGGCTTGACCGCCGGAGCTACTAGCGTTACGTTGTCGCTCATCCAAAATATAATCTAGCAGACTGTAAACGAAATTGCTATAGTTATCACGCGTTAAAATTGGCTCTTGTTCCCTCAGTGGCTCTTCGGCTAGAGCGCTTAATTCTTTATCAGTATAATCTTTTGATGTAGATAACTCGCTATAAGGAATGGGTGTATCGGTTTATTTTCCTTTAACGGTAGCCCTCGGTTTTTAGTAACCGCTCACTCGGGAAGGGGCTTCGAGGCGAGGAGGCGGATTTCGCCCAATTCTTATGAAATTGGGATGCTCTTCAAAATTACTAATTCCACCTAGTTCCGCAAAAGCCTATTTCACTACGTACTCTACCGATTTCGTTAATTGAGACTTATATGTTTTATCCGCAAATTCCCCAAGACATTTCTCTTGTGAATGGCTTCGTGTGTCGGCAAGTTTCCTCACCATAGTAGTATTGGCATAGCGTCTTGTTAAATTGATTAACCCTCCATAGCCGACCACAAAGTTTATCAACTTTACCACTGTAGCGCCAATTCTTGTAGCAGAGAACAATGGTTCCCTATAATCCTTGTATATTACTTCGAAACTTTTGGCAAAATATAATTCCGCTGCACTCCATCTTTCATTATCTTTGGTTGGATAATCCCAGGCACGAAGAAGTAGTTTTTGAACTTCCTCCTGTTCCTGCTCTCTGTTTTGACCCTGGTTCATTGTAGCAATGATTTTATGATATCCCGTAAAGTTTATCAAAGATGGTAAGATGGGCAAAGTTGCGTTGTAGAATTGATAACCTAGTATAAATAAAACGAAAACTATGATTATTTGGAGAAGTCATTGCCTTATATATACCGATAAGTTTCGCGTTCCTCTCAGCCATTCTCAAACACACAAAGTTCTATTTTTGGATTCATATCGTGTTTTCTATGTTGTCCAAGCAAATAGGTGATTTGCTTACAATCTCCACTTCTTTGTTTGCAAATAAATTCTGGACTTATTCTGTTGGGTTGTTGGAGTCACTTCCGATATGTGCCTTCGAATCAGATTTCAGAGTAACAGACTCTTTGAAGTCTGAGTTGGTTGATCTCCTTTGTCTTCTACTGGAGAGCCATAAGAGCTTCGTGCATATGAGATATATCTTGTTATGCCAAACAAAGGTTCCAAGAAGTGGCCTTCTCAGCCTTCTATTAATGGTTACCGCTCCAACAACTTCGTTGGTTTCTTCGTTTATAAAATAGTTTGTGCTGATATATGAGAAGAGGATGATCCATCTCAGCCACTAATATACATGGAAGCTCAGAATAGCCAGACAACAAAGATTGAAGCCAGCTAAAAGAAGATTCCTACCCGAGGCGGTTAAATACAAGTTGAAAATCATCACCCGAGTATCCAATTGTTTCTCCGGAGGAGTATGCTGTATAGCCTATTTTAGACTCAAGCAACATCTCTTTCATGGGCCGTGAAAGAATTATGCTACCAACCAAGCTCCGCCCTCCCTCGTCACATCTGACTCCCCATCCTTGTCCCTATTGATAAGTTGCCTCGATACTTCTAGCCAACGAGAACCGGATTCATATTTCTGATCTTTGCTGGGGGCGGGATAGGGATCAGATCCGTGGCTCGCGTTGAAGAGATGATCTTATGATTTAGTAAATTCCGTTGGTAAAAAGTAAGAGTTAGTTCCTTATTTTCATAAATTATGATTGTCAACCAATCGAATGTCCAAGAAGCCCCGTGTTTGTTATCATTTTCTAATTGTGTCTGGTTTCCAGCTAGCCTTCCTTGTCCTTGACTCAAATCAGACTGTGAGCAATTCCTGTGCCTCTTCTAATAGAGGCACTGACGTCCTCAATTTTCCCTGACGTGCCCCAACAAGCCATTTTCAATGATGTGAGGCGCCAATTTGCGGACGAACGGTTCAAATGTTAATAGGAGTGATATATATGAGGCATTTTATTCTAACCAACTATTCAACTAACCAACAAACCAACAATGTCCAACCCGACACTACGCCTCGCTGTCAGAAAACCCCTCGTAATCCGTTTTTAATTCTCTTTATCACGACCAACATACCAACTTTTCACGTGACAAATTCCTGAACCAACATTTCTTTGTTACAACTCAGAACCAACATCCAAGACCCAGTAGACCAGCATCCAAATAAAGCTCGTAAACACTCACAGGGCACTTCCTGGAACGCATGTTTGGTTGGTTGTCGCAAATAAATGAAGAATGTCGTGGTGCGTAGGCGCGAGAATTTGATGTTCTCGCTTAAAAAGGGGTAGTTGTTTTCTTTCACGTGACAAGCCAACACCACGGGCACCTGGACAGCGCATGGGCGAACACAAATAGCTATAGCACTTTTTTAGAGGGCGACGTAATTCTACTGAGGTAGGTTTTATATTAGATTTAACTATTCATATATAATAAGACACGCGATTTTGATTATAAGTAATTTTAATTATAAGGTATCTTTATTATAAGTATAAATCAACCTAAATTTATAAATTCTAATAAAATCATTACTAGTATAGTAAAACCCCACGTTTTTTCCCTTTTTCCTTCTAAAGATTTACACTTAAATAACGAAAAAAGCTTCACTACCTCTAAAAAAAAAAGGGTTAGTAATCTTATTCAAGAACATATCTCAAGTTAAACATATAATTTATAATTTAACTATAATCTATTTATAACGAGCGTAATAAGAACCAAAGTTCGAGATCCAAAACGTGCCAAGTTTCCTCCTAGAACAAGTAAATAAACGACAAATACAAAACAAACAACCTAAGCGAGTGTATAGAGTTCAGTAGTAAAAAAAACGAAAAAACGAAAAACCAGGTAAGGACCTATCTCTTTCCTCTGAGAAAATGAAGGTGAGTTGAAAAACTAAGTAGATGAATTTAGCAAAGATAGAAATAAGCAGACATCCCCAACCTATTCAAAGGCGAGTAATCCAACACTTACGAACTCTTAACGTTTCTTTTTATGTTTGGAACTGTCAGAGCCTTTAGCCTTTTTGGAGTCATCGCGGTGGTGGTGGCGGTCCCCGTGACTACTGGATGCTTGACTGCTACTGCTTTTAGTTGACTCTCTGCGGTGTTTACCGCCTGTAGTAGCTGTGGTAGGAGCGTAATCCCGGCTGGTGCTGGGGGGACCAAAGATTTCGCGGGGATCAACCGTTGCTTGTTCTTCTGTTGGTTGGATATATGAAGGAGCAGGCTGTGGCGGTTTATGGGCTGAGTCACTTCCTTCTTCGCCTGATTTACTTCCTTTCTTCGCTGGTTTATCCTCTTCGATTTGCTGGGTTATGCGCTGGCCTTGGTTGTCGTACCTAAATCTATCCCTAGTCAAAGGGTCTACTTCCCAATCGTATCCTTCTTGATCATATTGCGTCAGAGCATCCGTCAAGAGAGGAGATGTAGATTCATCTTCTTCGGGCAGGGTACTTCTTGTATGTTGCCCTCCTATATTTGCTGGCACGTTTGGCCCCGGAACTGGGTAATAATAGGGTTTTTGTCCACTTGTTGTGCCAGTAGCTGTTTTGTATGACGTGGTAGTGACACTTGGTGTAGGAGCATAAGCAATTCCTTGTCCTCTGTATGTTCCTTGTTGTCCACCCGTACTAGCGGAGGTTCCAGATGACCCAGTTGAAAAAAGAGCACGTTGTGGAGAAGTGACTACCTGTTGTTCAGAAGGTCCTGCTTGTTCCCTGATCGTCCCTGACGGTGAGAGATATCGTCCGCCTTGTTGAGAGCCTTGAGAACCTCTCTCATATGCAGCCAGATCCACTCCAAAATATGCGTGTCCTAATCCTCCTCTACTATCATAGGCCGCCTTAACGTTAGTATCCACACCAGCTATGAATTCATCCCATTCTTTGTTGTGTTTATGCCCTTTCTTGAGTCGTTTCTTCAAACACCTCAGAGTAAGGTCGTTTGCTAATTGAAGTTGTATATTGTCAGTGGTATAGTTTCTTTTATTGTTCGTTCCTAGGCATTCCCAATCTCTCAAGATATTCATAACCTTGGCAACTGCTCCTGCTATGGCTTCCAGTGGGATTTCGGCTTGTCGGTCACGATAATGTTGGGCAGAAACTTCAGCATAATAAACTTCGCGTATGCTCCAAGGTTGTGTTACATCAGTCGTGCTTGTATCCCAAGCTTGCAGTTGGTTTACCAGGAGCATTCTTACCTCATCCTCTTCCTCATGTGATTGCTGAGGGGCTACTGAAGCAGCATACCTGGATGTAGACACAGGTATGGATGGAGATGCGTGGGGTAAAGTCTGGCGCTGATAGTTGTCGCTGCTTGGTGCTGGACGTTGAATTGCACTCTCACGTTGTTCTGCTGCTCTTTTTCTTCTCGCCATCAGAGCACTGCTGTCTGTGGAGTGCTGGTCTGTACCCGCCCATACAGCTGTCGTATGAATGCGGTATGTTTTTTCCTCGTCAAATATCCATTCTTCTGGGCCATCAAGTTCCGATACGCTTGGCTCCCTGTATTCCCTTATCTTTTTCAAGTAATACCAGCTATTCCCATGTCGGACCCAACAGAAGTCCTCATTCTCCCCTTCGCCTTTCGTGTGGCATAATCCTCCATCATGAGGCACAGGCAGATTACGGTCAAAGGACGTGAGTCCCGCAGAGGCAGTAGCAGCAGCAACGGGCGCCAGCCTGGGGGTGGGCGTGGGCACCAATGATGAAGATGTCGGGGGTCCTGTTGTAGAAGTGAGACCCAATCCTGCAAGCTCCTGTGTAACAGCTGCAACGTCTTGATCTGGTTCTGATTGCTGTGGCGTCGAGGCTCTAAAAGGCCTATACCCTGGTGGAGGCGCATACCCTTGAAAATACTCCAGCTGTTGTTGTGGCAGGGCCTGCGGAGGCGCATTCGCTGTCATGCTTTCTGGCTGGCGTTGGGCAGGCGCAGGCGCAGGCGCAAGCGCACGCATCGCAGGCGCACGCCCGGCCGGCGCGGAATCATCGCGGGCCGGGTCTCGGCTCGGTATTTCAAGGCTACCGCTACCAACCCCGAGTCCGGGTAACGGCGGTGGTTGCAGTAGTGGTTCTGGCGGCGTTGGTCGCGGTGGTCGCGCTGGTCGCGCTGGTGAGGGGTCATTATCCATTCTCCTTTTGAACTCATCTTGGTCAATTTTCTGCTCAGCAACTTCTACTGCTGCATTAGTCACCCGATCTATCCAATCCATCTGCCCCTTAAATGAGCTCGAATTTCCTTCTTTTTTGAAATCACTCTCTATATCTGATCGTTTAACACGACAGTCGCGGTTTCCTGATGTCTCCGGCTCGAGATGCCGACGCAGAGCTTGACTCTTACTAAGCGTATAGTCTCGGTCACCTAAAAGGCATCCAGCCTCTCGTAACATTTTCATCAGCGTTCCAATTGAAGTAGCATTTACATGTTCTCGATTATTCCATGTGTTGGCAGACCCTATGTTGTAACCTTGCTTTTTACTAGCAAGAAGTTTTCGGCCAAGTTCCTGGGCAACCCAAGATTCCCTACTGGTGAAGTAATCGCCGAACTTCGGAGGAGGTATGGTATACCATGAGTTTATAGAGTATTTGTTGAGTAATTCTTGTCGTATGATTTCTTCTCCAGCGAACTCCGCTACGGCTGTGGCATATTCCTTTTGGGTTTCATACTCCTCCTCACCCCATACGTTGAGCAATTTCTTCTGGTGGGCTTCGAGGTCCCTTTGTGGGTCGCGGCCCTCAGCGGCTCGCTTTCTCTTTTCTCCCTTTCTTATTGTACCCCATGTATAGTCTCTCTGCTGGAACAACTCATAGCCCTTCGTTCTCATGACTGACATAGCGGCACAAATTGCTTCTTCCTGTCCATCTTGTTTGTTCAGTTTTTCAAAATCACTGTAAATCTTCTGCTGGATTAACAGTAGTACCCACACTTCCCTATCATCCCACCTTGGCTTTTTACCCTTGTCCATGATGTAGCGGCTTCCAAGGAATAGCGGCGTATCTGAATAAACGGCAAAACACCAGGAGTCTCTGGAGCTTTATGGAAGCTAGTCGATGCTAGACCACACGCTCGAGCTATCTACTGCGTGCTGTTTTTGACCTCCGGGAATCCAGGAAGAGATTCGAACAAGGCGACGTTTGAGGGTCGACTACTCGATTTTTAAGTCTAATGGATTTCTTCTTTCGTAGTTTTGGAAGATCTGGAGCGGGTGTAGTGCTGACACGTAAGAATGGATTGCGTTTGTGTATAGTCGAGGAGGGTTGGAGTGTTGATTCGTAGTGAGCCCAGTATTGAAGTCAATAGACAGAGAGAGTGGAAGTGGTCGAATGTTCAGTATTGTGGTAATTGTGATGCGAAGGAAGCAGGTAGCAGAATGAGGGTATCCGGTGTATTGGTGGATTTGAGGAAAAAGAGATGATTGTTTTTTTATGTCTTTACTCTCAATTTGGTATTCTGTGAACATATGAAATGAATGACTGTAGTAGTTGGGGAGCTGTTTGCTGGGTGAAGTGAGATGAGAAGTTAGAAATAGATGGACAGCATGATTTATAGGATTTCCTGAGCTTAGTTGCAAACAAAGAATCGGCGTCTCTAACATACTTTAGAGACTTGATTGGTATTTACGTTACGACCCTTAGCTGAAATTTAAATAATCGAAGACAGCTTGAGTATGTTGGTTCTCAAGGTTGTGATATCATAGGATGATTATCTGGTTACGTCAGACAAAGCGAGCTCTATATTAAGCAATTATTGGAATATTGGAAGCTCAGCGGCTGGTTAGTCTATTGGGTATAGATCTTTTCAAAGGTAGTATGGAGAGGTATTCTGTCAGTTTTACGGGATCTTTTTCTAATTATAATATTTAGAACAAAAGGACTAACAGGTACTTCGTAAGAAGTACTAGCTATTATTAAGTATTGGTTTCCCAATCTCAGATTCTTTATCGTAATATCTTGCAACCTTCAAACAAAGCCTTTTGAAGCATGCACCATATATAGAGGCTTCAACTTTTACAGGTTGTTGGTATTACATATGGCTGAAAGGAACCTACCCCTCTTATCACCAGACTGTTTGTCACAACTAACCAATGAACCTCAATATCATTTCGTGTTTCTCTGATATTCCATCTCACATAGCCTATAGAATTCAAGTGTAACATCTCTTTCATAAATTTTCATTAGGATCAGGAACTTTCCTCCGACCAGTGATCGCTTAGAAACGCAAGCGAGAAAACAACTCTCCACTAAGCGAAAGAGCCACGCCCCTCTGCCTCTGGTCTGCCAAGATGTTGTTTCCCTTTATAACAACCAACACAAAATGATCTCGCACCACTTAGACTTGGGAACCACGTTTCTTTGTTATAACTCAGGACCAACATTTACGCCGCAAACTCCAATCATCAAGTCTGTAGAAATCTCAAAGAAAAAATCAAAGATACGTGGGCTCTCAGTAGTTGTAATGATCAGCAGTCTTGGTGGTGTGCCACAGACCAAAAGCCTGCCATTAATCTCCTCCACAAGGCGGTCAGGTGTTAGAACGTCGTTGTTCCCGTCTCGCTTAAAAAGGGGTGGGGCGCGGCACCTTGGCACGTGACAAGCGCATTCTTGGCATTCCCTACCTGCCTAACCATACAAACACCCTTAAGGTATAACAAATAAGTATAAAACATTTAGAAAGTTTCGAGAATACAAGGAATTTAGCGAGCTAATAATTACTAACGCTTTTTTTAATATAGATTCTTATATAATCTTATTTATTAAATTTCTAACTAATAATAAAATTAGTTAGTAATAGTTTAATTAAACGTTCTAAGAAACTAAGCTATCTAATAAATATTACTATAAAGGTTAAATATAAGTCTATCTCTTAAGAATTATTACTTTACTATTTAATATTATTATTTGTCTTATACTACTAGGCGTATAGCCTACCCTAAGGGTATATAGAACTTCTACTAATCTAAACTCTAGCTATTACTAACTAGCTCTATAGGTCTTACTTATCTTCTTCTATTTAGTAGCTATTATATACTAGGTATAGGGCTTATCTACCTACTTAGTAGCTAAGAATAAATTCCTAAGTAATAGTTAGAGCTTAACTAATAAAATATAAAGATAAAGAAAGAAAGAAAAAGATAAACAAATAATAATTAGAGCCTAGTATTACAAAGACCTTAGAGACAGTAGTACCTTTTCCTAAGGTATAGCCTCCCTTATAGTACTCTCTACTCGCTTAATATATCTAATAACCCTTCTACCTATTAATCCTCTCTCCTTTCCCCCTTAAGCTTAAGAGCTAGTTAATACTTACTAAGATAGTTAAGTAAGAGTAGCTAAGTGATTATTACTAGGGCCCTTCCCCTACTATATAGGGCGCCTCTAATATCCCTAAGGCTAGTAGCCTTCTATTTATCTAGGTCTCTTTAGAGCCTAGCGTAGTTGTCTTATAGCTTAAGGTAGTAAAGTATAAGGTAACTAATATTCTTAGTCCCGAGGCTATACCTATAGTATAGGGTAAGTTAGTCTAGGACTCTTCTATTAAATAGGAACTCTCTAAGGCCTATCTTTCCTATTCTTACCTAGATTAGTAGGGAGCTCTTTACTTTTAAAAGGTTCTTATATAGTTCCTAGGGTTACTAGTTACTATTAAGAATATTAATATTATTTATAGCTTCTAGTTACCTTTTAGAGTAGAGTTCTTTTATTTATTAATAGCTAGCCTAGATCCTTATAGCCTAGTCCCTTATAGCTACTTCTTTCTTATTAATAGACGCCTCCCCTCTCCTAAGCTAATCTCTAAGCTAACTATCTCTTACTTCGGCTAACTAGGGTATTAGTAGTTATACTAGTACTAGTCTCCCTCTCCTTTCTCTATAAAGCCTTCTCTAGATCTTCTTATATATATCTCTAATAACCTTACCTACTAGAAGGTTCTAGTATATTTTCTTAAATTTAATAACCCTACTATTTAGGTATAGGTTAATAGAGGTATAGTTCCCTTTAACCTCGAGATCTCTAATAACTATTACCTTATAGGCTCCTATAATAACTTAAAGGTACTTATTCTAGTAAAATAAAAAGGTCTTTATTATACTTTTAGTCTTTTTATCTCTCCTAGTCTAGTAGTACTATACTAATACTCTATATACTATCGCGCTATATATAACTACTATATATACCTAGTAGGACCTATTAAAATCTATACCCTATATCCTTACTAAAAGTCTAGTAAGGGCGAATATCTAGGTAGTTAGTTTCTTATAAACTACTTCTTTATAAGCTTTTTAGTTTAGTTTCCTATTAAGCTATACCCTAAGGAATCTAGCACTCTTCTTAGAGGCTAGGGTAGCTAATCCGAACTAGACTATCTCTAGGCAAGCCCTTCTTATTCTTATAAAGTAGATAAGTTTACTCTTCTCTAGCCTAAAGGCTATACCCCTCTTACTAGCCTACTCTTAATAGATCTTTTATCCTTTCTTAAGTATTCTTATATTATTCTCTATATTAGTTAAGATAGCTAGTAGGTTTATATTATCTAAGAATCTAACTATTACTAGCCCTTTTACTTTCTAAAGGTTATTATATAGGGTTAAAATAAAAAGAATAAATAGAATAAGAAAGAGGATTAAGCCCTAGAAGACCCTTTATTAGAGATATTATTCTACTATATATTTACTATTAAAATATAATATTACCTTCCTATTAGCTAGGTAGCTTTCTACCTAGATAACTATCTATCTTAAGATCTTCTTTTCTTAGAGTATATAGAGGAGCTACTTATAGTTTACTTTATTATACGCCCTAGCTATATTTAGCTAGGCTAGTAACGCGTAGTACTTATTTTACTATACTATATAAATATTCTAAGTAACTATTCTAATTACTATTTTAGTATTTCGGCTAGATCTATTACCTATCTATATATTAGGTAGTATACCCTCTACCTTAGCTAGGCGTATAAAGTAGTTTATAATATCACGGTTATTTAGTACTATTAAGTATTTACTCTGACTTTAAGAGTATAAGCACGTACCCTTAGTATAGTTATAGCGTTCCTACTATACGTACTTATACTAACCTAGCTAGCTACGAGTTCTAGACTCTTTAGTTTATTATTTTACTATATTTAAACCTATATAATTTACCTTTGTTCGCTCTACGTAATATAATAATAAACTTAACTAAAATTTTCTCGAGCTAGTCTTATAATATAAGACTATAAAAAGAAGTTATTAGACCGCGCTTTATAAGCGTACTAGTAGGTAAAAGACGTACGAACCGCTACGTAGAAGCGAAACACTTTACTATTCTAGGAGAATAAGAGCTAAGAGAGTTAATTTAGATCCTTTAACGCGAGTAGTAAAGACTACTTACTTTTATATATAGTTTATTACTTTTTAATCCTAACTATTATAATTTAATAATAGTTATTTAGAAGGAGTTTTATTATTAACTTATAGTTATATATTCACTTATAGCTAAAGCTATATATTTACTTAAGTTCCGGTTTCTAAATTAATATCTATTAACTATAAACATTTTAATATTATATAATACTAATATACTTATACTCCTAACCTTTTTCCTACCCTACCTACCTAGATATTAAATTTACTATAGTACGTTTAAAGGAAGAAGAAATCCTAGCTCTAGCTATAAACCTTTAGAATATACTAAAGAAACTACCCTCTCGAGTATATTACCTACGTCGATCTACTATAAAGTTACTAGAGATTATAGAAGTTTAGATAGTTACTTAGGAGAATACTAGAGATAAGTTTAACTTACTTAGTAGTATTTAATAGTAGAAGTTTTTAAAAGAAGCCTAGGTAGATAATATAGCTATAGAAGGTAACCTCTCGGTATCTAATTATAAACTTCGACTCCTTATAGACAGATATAATAGCCTAGTCGATATTTAGAAGATAACGGACACTAGTAAGAAACTTACTAAGGAAGATCTCTAGGTAGCTTAGAATATAATATAAGATATATCTAAGGATTATAACTAAAAGATACTAAAGATTTAAGACCTCTANAAGGTAATAGAGAAGGAACGAGACTAATTATTCTAGGATACTTAAGTAATAGAAATATAATAAGATAAACTCTAAAAGTAATAAGATAAACTCCTCTAAGATAACTAGAATAAGAATAATAAAATTAGTAAATTATTAAAGAGCTAGAATTATTAGCTAGGGATACCGTTTATATTTAAACTAGCTATAAGAATTCGAGTATAAGACCCTAATAAGTTTAATAGTTTAAATAGATCTAAATTTAAAAGCTAGTATAAAGGAGTTACCTATAAGTTATATATAAATAGTTCTTTCTTTCCTAAGCTAGAAAATAAAGCCGAATATATCTATATAGTTCTTAGTAGAAAAGTATAAAATCGAGTTAAAAATAAGACTATATTTAATATACTAGAATAGATTTTATTTACTCTATATAAAATCTATTCTAACCCTTACTAAGATTAGATAGTAAGATATAAATTTAGAATATATAAGTAAGGTACTATACTATAGAACGATTTTATTATAGAATTTAAGGCCCTAACTAATAAACTTAAAATAAATAAAAGATAGAAGATTTATAAACTTAAATATAAAGTCTCTAATAAGCTTAAATAATATTTCTAAAGTTATATAAGTATAGTTATTACCTATTATAATATTTAATAGGTATTTACTAATCTCTTCTTACGTCTTAATAAGGAAAATTTAAACAAGGTAATTAGAGCTTATAATAATCTACCTATATCTAGGTTTATTATAAGATAATAATAACAAGCTTAGTTTACCCTCCCTTTAGGTTTATTAAGTATACTATCTATTCTAAGTATACCTTAGATTATTCCTATAAATATATAAGGATAATAGAAGAAAGTTCCTAGGCCTAATAATCCTTATTATATCTATAGAGGGATTAATTACTTTTTACTTAATTATTTTAATAAGGGTAAGCGTTAGACGTTAAAATAGAAGTCTAAAGTCGCCCTTAAGGTAGCGACTTTAGTAGCGACTTAAGTAGCTATAAAGATTTTAGCTATAGTAGTAGAGGACAAACCTAGTTAAGAGTCTAGAACTTCTAATAGTAAGAAGGATAATAATACCGAGAAGTCGGAAAACTAGAGTCCTTTAGTAAAGACGCGCTTAGAGGTAGTTAATTAATAAGAATTTTATAAATAATAGTAGATTATAAAAGATAGTTTCTCTATCCTTATATAATAGGATAATAGAAATTACTTTTTTAGATATTAATAGATACTAGAGCTAGTAATAGAAATTTTATTAATACTAAGACTATATAATTACTAAATAAGAAGGAGG
>LT855409.1:171500-213716 GCA_900184765.1 Hymenoscyphus fraxineus
TATATATAGTAGGTTAGATATCCTCTAGATCCTAAGTTTTATCCTACTTCGAATTTTAATAATACTAAGAGAGAGGTTAAGTTATTCTATAAGTTATATCCTATAAGACTAGAAGGAAGTAAAGATCCTTATAAAAGGAGTAAAGGATTATAACTTATATAAGTACTTAGTTCGTTTAGAGGGGGGGTACTATTATAGTTATTTAGTACTATTAAGTATTCACTCTAACTTTAAGAGTATAAGTACGTACCCTTAGTATAGTTATAGCGTCCCTACTATACGTACTTATACTAACCTAGCTAGCTATAAGTTCTAGACTCTTTAGTTTATTATTTTACTATATTTAGACCTATATAATTTACCTCTGTTCGCTCTACGTAATATATAAGAACCTTCTCGATTACCTTCTTTATAATAGAGAGTAGTATAATCGGTCTATAAGCCCTAGCCTTAGATTTTTCTTCTCTTATCTTTTTAGGCTTCTAGAGTACTACTACTCTTACTTTCCTAAACTAGGTTAGAAAGTACTAGAGAAAGAAGCTAGCCTCTATAATAGTAGTAAGAGTAAGTTAGAGTAGCTTACTATATTCTTAAAGGAATTTATTTATAAGTATATTAAAGCCTTAGACTTTCTATAATATTAACTTTATAACTATAGCTATATCTACTTTAGATATCTCTTATATAAGGTAGTATTAGGTTAGGAAGCTATTCTCTTTAAATTACTAATTAGGTATACTAGAGTAGTTTACTAAAGACTCTAGAAAGAACTTTTCTAAGAGTATTCTAGCCTTTAAGATATAGGTATTACCTATTACTCTCCTATCTATTAAGACTAGTCTAGGGAGGGCTAGGGCCTCCTATTAAAGGTAGTCTTATAGCCTTACTTATTTTTCTAGTTTCTAAAGCTAGTAATTATTATAGGAGGCCTCTTATAGTACTCCCCTCTAGCTCTTAGTCTAGGCCTATTAAGTAAGTCTCTTAAGTTTAGCTAGAGATTCTTATCTCTAGGTATTAGTACTTTTAGTCTTAAGGTACTTCTAGAGCCTATTTTAGGCTTTTATATTAAATAAGGCTTTCTTTACTTTCTTATTCTACTATTATATTACTCTTCTATTATTTAGTTTCTTAGAAGGAGTAGAGAGCCTAGCTATTTCCTAGAGCTTTAGTATAAAGTAGTTAACTACTTCCTTTAGCTCCTTAACTGTTCTAATTACTAGTACTATTATTAACTCTACCTTAGTAGTAACTCTAATCTTATTTATTAGCTTCTAGCTAAACCCTAGAGTAGGCTCTATTAGAGGGGGGGTTTCGAGGTTAATTTTAATAAGTTAACTCCTATAGTCTAAGTATAGTAGGCTCTTACTTTATTTCTAGGTTATAAAGGTCCTTAAGTAAATAGCTAGATCTATAGTAGAGTCTTTTTAGTCCTTATTCCCTAGTCTTATTACCTTATTAAAGAGAGTAATTAGGTTAAGATCTTATTCCGCTATTAGCTATAGTATATATTCTAACGCTAGGTTAGTTTAGTAGTATTTATTCTACTCTAAGCTATAGGTATTAAAGTCGTCTATAAGAAGAACCTATCTCTAGGGTCTCCCCCTTTCTATAATCCTAGTAATAAATAAGGTTTTACTTAGTAAGTAATATATAAAATATATTATAATAGCTATTTACCCTATACTAAACTTAATAAGGGCCTAGTTTTAGCTAGCCTTATATAACTATATAGGTATAAGGTATTATCTATAGATAAAGAATAAAGCTCTACTCGCTTCTTAAATAAGGTAATATTATAATCTAAAGGGGTACTATAGTAAGTCTATCGAGTTATTCTATAGTAGTTCCTATATAGAGAGAATATTAGCCCCTATATTAAAGGCTTTAGTATAAGCTTCTAGGCTCTTATATATATTCTAGTAGATTAGCTATACTATTATAGGATAGACCTAGGGATATTATTCTTATTAGTTCCTAATATTTTTATATTAGAGGTTTATAAGAATCCTAAGATACCCTATCTATTTCTTAAGCCTACCCTATATAGAAGGATTAGTTACCTAACTAAGTTAGTAAAAGGTAGTCTAGCTATAGAACTAGATTTCTTATATTTCTTTAGTTTAAAGAGCTCGCTAGTTTACTATTAGGGTCCTTTTTATAAGCCTCTAGTATATATAGCTACTATATCTCTATAGTTATTATAGTCTAGAGTAAAGGTAATAGCTCTATCTAGGTATCTTACCTTAGTAAACTTAACCTACTCCTAGACTACTAGATAGTCCCTTATAGTAAAGAAGGAGTAACGCCTACTATAGTTTATATACTTTAGGTCTATACTCTATTTCTTAACTAGGTATTCTTCTTTACTTATATATACTATATAAGTATAAAGTATATACCTTACTTCCTTTCTATAGTATCTTAAGTTATAGCTCTATCTCTAGTATTTATAGTACTATATTATATTAACTTTTAATATATATCTTTTATAGGGGAAGTATTAGTTCTCCTAGAGTAGGCCTCTCTTATAAAGGGTCCTTACCTCTTTAATAGTAGCTACCTTAAGAATAAGGTTTATATTTATTTAGGTTCTTTTATTTAAGCCTTAGACTCTTATCCTAGTTATCTTAAGTATCTTAATATATAACTTATAGCTTATCTAGTCTAGTATCCTTACTAGTTTATTACTATAGAGTACGTCTAGAGAAAAGCGTTTTACTAGTACTACTATTATTTTATAGACTACCTTAGCCCTATCTTTAAATATATTCTTTACCTAGGTAGTATCTCTTATAAATTTAGTCTATCTATTACTCTTAAATCTTACTATTATATCTCTCGAGGGTAGAACCCTTGTAGCTATTACTACTATACCCTTTCTTACTATAGTATTCCTAAAGTTTATAGTTACTATAATTTCTATTATTATTCTACTTTATAGGTTCTTACTTATAGAGCTACTTTATATAGTAAGCTTATAGAACTATTTAGCTAGGAGTATATACTTTTATACGTTCTCTAGTAGTTTAGTATTCTATATAACATTTACCTATAATATTAGCTAAGAGGGGGGGCCTCCCTCCCCTCCTTAGGCTACTTGTTTATACTCTAGTTATTAGTCTAGAATCTCCTTTATATTCTCCTTAATCTAATTCCTTATTAGTTATTTATCTCCCTCTTCCTTTAATACCTTATATTTGCTTACCTTTATAGTAGCCCTAATTATCTCCTTAATATCTTTATTCTTAGCTACTAAGAATTAAACGGTTTATATTAGACTTTCCTTAATAGTATTCTTCTTAATTACTTCTTCTATTCCCTTTCTACTAGGCTCTCTTATATTAGTTAGTTTAATATTCGTAGTTTAAGGTACTTAGGGGGTTATAGGCTTAACTAGTAGTAAGCTCCTATAACTATTAATAATAATACTATTATTAGATATTACTATAACTTTATAATTTAGCTAGTACCCTAGTATAGAGTATTAGGATAGCTTTCTAGGAGTTTTCGAGAACTTTCTAAAATTCGTATTTTTTACTCTTAGTTTATAGGTTTAATATATTAGCTTAAATTAATTAATTTAATTAAATTAATTAATTAATTAAATAATTAACTTTAATTAAAAGGTTAAGTTAATTAGATTAACTAAGATTAAAACCCTATTAGTTAATCTATTTTAATTAAATTTTATACTAAAGCTAGCTAATAATTATTTACTATTATAAAGTAATACTTTAAAAGATTATAGTTCTTTTTCTAACCTTTAATAACTCTTTTTAAAAACTAACCTTTATAATAAAATTAATAATTTAAAGATATAAAAACTTAATAAATACTTAAACTATATTTTATATAAAAACTAGTATAAGATTTTAAATTAATTATTAAACTATTTATTAATAATCCCCTTTAAGAAACCTATTTAAATAATAACCCTTAAAATACCTACTTTCTTTCTCTTTCTCTTTCTCTTTCCCTAAAAATTAAATTAAATCCCTATATCTTTATTTACTTTCTATTCCTTTTACTACTAACTAGAACTACTAACTATTATCTATTAACTACTTCTAACTACCTATATAAACCTATAAAACCCTCTAATACTACTTCTAACTAAGCCTAGAAATACCTTCTTCTCTACCCTTTTCTATTTATTATTCTAGTAAAAATAATATATATAAACTATTTAAAACTAAACTATAAAAACTCTTTAATTTATTCGAGTAAAAATAAATATAAATATAATCTTAGAAATAAAAAAATAAAAAAACTATTAAAATAATCTATAAAAGTATTTTAAAGTATAAAGAGCTAGCTAAATAAGTAGGAAGTCTTATAAAATACCTCGAACCGAGTAGAAACTACTAGAACACTAGGTATTTACCTAGGTAACTAAGATAGTAGATTAGGTAGTAGAAATAAAAGTTCGCTAGCCGAGACTTTTATTTCTACTAAGTAAAAAGGAGTAGTAGGGAGGAATATAAAGAGGAGATACTTACACTTATCGGTGGAAAGTAGAATATTAAAGTTCTAATTTATTTGAATAAGAATAAATATACTAGTACTCAAGTAAATAGAATTAGCGAGGAGGATTCTAGAGGGGAAATACTTTACACTTATCGGACGAAAGTAGAATAATATTATCCCTAAAGAATCCATTCTAAAAATCCAAAATCTATCTAAAACACAATTTAAAAATCACATTCCCTATTAATCGAGTCGAAGTAAACATATTCAAGAACAAAATCCCTGATATTAACTTACTAACTAACTAGCTACCTAGCTACCCCATACCCATACTCAAACTATCATACAACCACTCATAAAAAAGGAAAGGAAAGGAAAAGGAAAGAAAAATCTCCATCCATGGTATCATGATTCGCAATCGGTCAAAAAAGACAAGGAAAGAATGACGATCCAACAACCCCAGTACCTAAATACCACGATGCTGTTCCTGATGAGAGAGAGAACCATGTCGACCAGCCCGATCATGAGCATGATCCCCGTGCAAGATCTCCGGCGAGCCGTGATGGGCTGCGAAGACAGAGGGGGGAACTTGAGATGCGTCGTGAGGGTCTTTGTGGGGATATGTTTCTCTATGGAAAACGTTAGTTATGTTCAGATGAAGGGAGGGGAGAAGAAGAGCAGAGGCTGCTTTGCTTTATTTGTGAGGGGATGGGGAATAAAAATATTGGTGCGAACCTCTGATGGAAGATCATTTGCTTACGCATAAGTCTTGTTTCCTCCGACGGTCTTGGAACCATCCAAGTTCGAGTCAACTCTGGGATCCAGCTTGTTGAGGAGATCGCTCTTGTGTGGGCCAGCAGTGTTGGGTGCTGGGCCAGGCATGCCGTGCGAGGCGATTGTTCCTGCGACTCCACCGTGGGTAGCACGACCATCAAGATCGGAGTCGACCTTTGGGTCAGCCTTGTTGGCGAGGTTGGAGCTGTGAGGACCAGCGTTGGTGGAGTGACCAGTTGAGCCTGTGAGGCCACCAGTGGTGTGTGTGTTGTGGGTGCCGGTTGTGTTGTGAGTAGTACCAGTCAAACCACTTCCAGTTGTGTGGGTGTTGTGGGTAGTACCAGTGTGAGTTGAAGGGGTGTTGTGTGTACCGAAAGTTCCACCAGCATTGTTGTGCTTGTCTTGAGCTCCAATGGTATGGGCATGGCCCCCAGTCTTGCTCAAGTCAGAGTCGATTCTTGGGTCAGCCTTGTTCAGGAGATCGCTCTGTGAAATTAATTAGTCATTACTCGGTTAAAAGCAAAGGAGGAAAACAAACCTTGTGAGGACCAGCAGTGGTGTTGGTAGAGTGACCAGCACCTGTAAGACCAGTGGTGTTTGGGTTGGCAGTGCTGTGGCCAGTCAATCCTGAGCCACCGGTAGTAGTGTGGTGGGAAGTGCCGGTCAAGCCACTGCCAGTGGTGTGGGTGTTATGCGAAGTACCCGTCAATCCACCTCCCGTGGTGTTGTGTCCAGTCAATCCGCCTCCAGTGTGGGAAGTACCCGTCAATCCACCACCAGTGTGGGTAGTGTTGTGAGCAGCTCCAAGGTTTCGGCTACCATCCAAATCACTATCGATTCTTGGATCAGCAGCATTTGCAGCTCTACTGTTGTGGTGACCAGCTAGACCCTCAGTAGTACCAGTGTGGGTGCCAGTAGTATGAGTGCCAGTGGTGTGAGTTGGGTGAGCACCTGGAATGACTTCCTTAGCTTTGTTGATAACTCCAGACATGATGAAGGTATTGAGTTCTTGAGATTGGTTTGTGTGTTGGGTATGAAAGTGTTGGTTTGTTGATTGAGTATCGAGATCAAATTGTGGTATTTGAGAAGATGTTGTGTTTATGAAGGAGGAAAGAGATATTGATGGAGGTCAAGCACTCTTATATATCCATCTGGTTCACTCTCACAGCTTCCAGCAATTACGCAATAGGCGAAGCGCTACGCCCAAAAACCTGTTTTGCCCAGGTTCTTGGTTGGCCATTCATTCAAAGAATGTACCACTGTATCAGACTCTGCCTGAAGCCATCCCAGGGCATCGCATCGCATTCACCAACACCCGCATCCCAAACACAACAAGGCAAGACCCCTCATCGTCATAGCTCCCCCCACCAAGCAGGTACGACCCTGAGCGTACCGCAGTGTAGGCACCCCGCAGATCCCGCTTCCCTTTTCCAAGGTTTTTCTCGGTAGCCGCCTTTTCCCGTGCGTCTAATTGGTGTAATCCGCCTCACGGGGCACGTAAAAAAATCTCCCATACCGTAAAATGCCATATGCGGAGATTTCCACCGTCTCAAAACACCGCACGTCATATGTGGCGTGTGTCGCTTGATGGACGCCACACTTGCCCTACCCCTGCCAAGAAGGGAACCTCCACCAATGGCTGTACCCCACGAAGCGGGGGTGGCTCCGCAATGATGTGGCTGGTGACGTCTAGCGTGATTTTAGTCTTTTGTGTTCAAACCTCACCTGTGGCTGAGCGGAAAGATCAAGCGAGATCTCGATGATGGCTGGAGATGGGATCCTACTGGGTAATGGGCACGCAACAAGGAAAAGCAAGCACGTACTCCGCAACCCCGACTTAACCCCTCAGATGTACTGATGCACCGGGAAGGATTCAGATCATGAGATGGGAGGGTCCAAGGAATGAGGAATCTAGATTTACGCCACTCCAACTTGTTGCACTATAGTTGTGCAGAATTGGTGTAAGATGACGTCTTTGAAAATTGTTGCAAACAAAACACGAGACGGGGATTCGGAAAAAAGTAAATGCTGGATGGGAGAGATCGTGATGTGAATTCAAGGCAAGTACAATAATAAATCAATTCGAATATTAAAAATATTACTACAATGACCCAAAACTCTTGAAAAATAACTCCAAGCACCTATTCAATCCCATGAAGAAGAAGGAAAAAAGTAATTATTAAATTATCAACTCCCTCACTCTCTCCCATAACCCAAAATATCCACTCCAAAGAAACAACTGGCACTACAGCACAGCTATTAGAAAAGCACGCAAAACAACTTCCTTATAACGTCACAAGAGCCTGAGACACCTCGACGCCTAACATCACGCCTCCAGGTTGAGGCTGCGAGGCTACACATTTACCATATATTAAACACCACTAAGGAAGATCATAAAACACGCTTAGAATTAAGTTAGTATTTAAAGACAACGCATGAGAGGAGCTTGCCTGCCCTGCCCAAATATATAAAACGACGTAGGTAGGTAATAAAGATCGCAGCATCTCAACGGGAACAAGGTACTGAGTATGGGTTGAGTAACATCCTGTAGATTCAACTCGATCAGATTTCAGATGACGTCTTTTCCTAAAGCTACGCCGCAAATCCCCTGCACTTGCAGATTCGAAAGATCAGAGGACTGGCTACTCGGCGAGCTTGGTAGTGTTTGATTTGGAAACCTCATTACCAAAATCAATCACCACCCACAACAATCACAAGCATTTGCCATTCATGGATGTTGCTCTAGCATCAATACAGAATATATACACATCTTCTATGACCGCTCCCCACCCCGCACTCTCTTCCCCCATCCTTCCATCTACAGATCCTTTCTAAAAACCTCAGGACCCCACATCGGACTCGTCAAATTCGTCAATCCCGCACTATTCTCGCAAGTCTTCCTTCCACTCATCGGTCCCGGCGCAGGAACCGGTTTAGGTACACCAACCTTACTCTTCGCAGTTCCAACCTCATTTCCACTCTTTACATTCTTGTCTTCGCCCGTCAAGTGTCCAGTTCCTACTTCGTGGGAGTTACCACCAGCCTTTGCACTTTCGGCCAGGGAATCGAGAAGGGCGACAGTGGATTCGGGTGTAAGATCCTCGTAGAAATCGTCGTTGATTTGAACCATAGGAGCGTTCACACAGGCGCCTAAACATTCCACCTCCACAAATGTAAACAGATCATCTTTCGTAGTATGACCCGGTTTGATGCCGAGATGATCTTCAATCGCCTTGACAATCTTATCACTCCCGCAACCCCCAAGTTGACATGGTGTCTACTCCCCCCATCAGTTCTGCCATCGTGACCCATAAGTAGAAGTAACATACCGTCGTGCAAACCTGCAAATGATACTTCCCCACCGGCGAACGGTTATACATCGTATAAAACGTAGCCACCTCATACACCCGCATAGGCGGCATCTCCAAAATCCTCGCCACCTCATTCATGACGCTCAAGCTCGTGAACCCATGCTGTCGCTGTCCCAAATCGAGGATGGGCATCACAGCAGCCTTCTTATATTGTGGCGGATACCGCTTGAGGATCTCCTCGATGAGCTTGTTATTCTGGTCGTTGAACTTGAAGGGGATTTTCGCATTGTTGACGGGGGTATCGCGATGCTGGGGCGGACGGACGAGTTAATATCGTGATGGTCGTTGGGGCAGAGGCGGATGGATGGATGGGTAGCTTACCACTTGGAGCGCATCGCTGCTGGATCTTGCACTGGCGTTGAAGGAGCGGCATTGTGAGCGTGAGGCTAGACGGAGAGGTTGGAAGCTGCTTCGGAACAGCTGGGGGGCGAGTTTGGTGGCCATTTTTATGGTCGTGGGTGCGCAATGGCTGTGTTGCGCTATCTTGAGGTTGAGATCAATGTTCGACGTTCATGAAGCGCATTTGAAATATCCGGACTTGATTGGTGGATGGAGGTGGGTGGATTTGTCAGCATGAAGCGGTACATTTGATAGTGCTTGGCAGTCGGTACTATGCCTCTTACTTTTGGACAACAACGCAAACAAGAAGCTTTAGAGATATTATAACTATATTTAGCTAAAATATTATAATCTAATATTACTAATAAAAAGCTTTATTATCAAGATAAAAAGTAAAGAAATGATAATTATAACGAATAGTAAATAAATGAGAACAATTTGAGAGTTATCAATGTGTTTTCAAAATTAGTCAAGCTGTCAAACTACCTAGGAGGAATGGATCTACATGTAAGCTTCCAATCTATTATACTACACAATTATACAATCAAATCTAGTGTGATATATACAACTCCCTCTAAAAAGTCCACCTTACAACCCCTCCTCCCCAATACTCTCCTCAATCAACACCTCTCGTTCCCCCCTCTCATCATCCTTCTCATCACCAGGCGCAATCCACCCAGTCCCAGACTGCACAAAAACCATAACAACAGCAACACCAACCCCCGCCAAGAACAAAGCATTCAAACCCGCCATATACCCCTTCATAGCAATATCCTTTTCCACACCTTCCAAATTCTGTACCAGAGCCGGACTTCCTAATAATCTCCTGACTAAATCTTCTCTTCCTTCCAAACCAACTGTTTTCTCAAATCCCGTTTCGAGCGTGCGTTTCAAAACTCTAACGAAAAATCCACTGCCAATTGCGGTACCGAAGGATCCTGCGAAGCCGCGGAATGTGTTTAAGAGGGATATGGTGATGAAATGTGTTGCTGGGGGTGTGAGATGCAAGAGGTGGGAGAGTGTATAGTTCAAGGCTGCACCGGTGAAGAGACCGTTCAAGAAGACGACGAAGTAGTAGAGTGGTGGTGGGGTGGAGTTATTTGATATTTGAGAGAGGATAAGGAGGGTGAGTGCGAATAGTGTGAAGGATAATATTGATGCGCTAAGAGTGATTAGGATTGTTATTAAATTAGAGGTACAAACTTACAGCCAGTATGATCGAGATTTCTTGATGTGAAGCCATCCCACAAGGATTCCTCCGGTTGCAAAACCAACATTCGTGGGAATTAAAATCGTGCCTGCGGAAGCGGGGGACCAGCCGAGTACTGCGATTGCGTAGGTTGGTGTGTAGAAGAGTACCATCCAACGTGCAGACATGATTCCTAGCTGGGCGATACATGAAAGGAGGGCCCCTCTAGATTTTAATACTGTGACTGGGATTATGGGTTCGCTGGCAACATATATTTCAACAAATATAAAAGCGAGGATCAGAGGAACAGAAATTCCAATTGGGAGCCAGAGTATTTTTGGCCAAGACATCCCAAGGAGGAAAAGGATTAATGAGCTTGTCTGATACATGTTAGAACTCACAAGAGATAATCACCCGGGAATCTTACCAAAAGGAATGCACCGAGATAGTCTATTCTGGCTAGCTTTTGGGAAATTGAGAACTCCGCTGTGCTTTTATGGCCGGATGTAAATGATTTGGGTATGGCGAAGAATATCGCAAAACCTGCTAATATTGCAAGTGGGCTTTGAACCCAGAACAAAAACCTCTGGAGATTATTAGCAAGCCCAGAATCAGATCTTGAAAATGGGATGGAACATACCCAACCAAAGCCCTTTAGCAAGGCGCCCGCAATGACCGCACCTAACGATACACCCATAGTAAAGCAGGTATTCAGAAGCCCGATAATCAAACCTCTTCTCTTTTTTCCCGACAGCTCAAGCACAAGGATAAATGAAATTGTCATGATTCCGGCAGCCGCCAATCCACTGACAACTCTGCCAAGTAAGAATACCTTCAAATCCGGAGCCTGAGAAGTAAGAAGACCACCGATAGCAAAAATGAAGGACGAAACAAACATACAATCCCGGGGAGAGAAAATCTGGGCTAGTCGGGCAACCAACGGGGAAAAGGATGACATGGCAATCTAGCAATGTATAAGTCACATGCTACTCCCTTGGATTCGATGCGAAGAGGGAGCTCACCAAGTAACTCGAAGTAAACCAACTCGCCGAATCAAAAGCATCCAGATCCTCAGCAATTTTTGACTGCGTGGTTGTGATCCCGGACATATTTGAAGCTGAGAATACTCATCAGCGTTGCTCTCTTGTGATTAATAGGATTTTAAACCTTGTAAGAATATTAAAGCCCAGACGCTCAACGCAATTAGGAGCCCTCTTCCTCGCCCAACATGCTGATTTGATTTATCGGTATCAAGAAGCTCTTCTTCGTCGCCGCTCAGGGTCATGGAGCTCTGATCATCAACCGTCTCATCATTGGGTCTTAGAAGGGAGGTATTCTCTCCTACTTCCTGCCCTACTGGTTTGGTGGTCGAAGACATGTTGGGAGAGACGGTATCCCGGATCCCGGATCAACTCCAGCTCTGAGGTCGCGATAGATTTGTTCCCGAGGATATACCAAGTATGAACGTGAAATACTGGACTGAGAATACGCAAACAGACAAACAAGGAAGATATCAAGGCGAGGAACAATTCATGTTGATATCCATGATGCAAGATAAGAAAAAGCCAAACTTCACGAGATAAGCAGAACAACAATGGACTTAGGACTTTGCGGTACCTTGAGTCCTTGACCGTTCCAACCTTGTAGATTGATAATCCAGTCTGCAGCGGGATGACGGCACGGTTCATGAAACGGCGGAGCGTAAAAGGGGGCTTCTATTTTCATTGGCCAAGAGCTGCACGTGATATTTATGATCTCCTGTTCGGATAAATTAATGTTCCGACGGGACATCTTGATGACTCCAGAAATGGTCTTTGTTGTTTTTCTGAAGATTGAGATCACAACTCGCTTACTGCGTCATCTTTGTGGCACAGGGAGAATAGTCGAGGTCTGTAGAGTGTGGCTGCCTGACGTTACGCAAATAACCGAATATAATCGAGTTTGAAACAAACATACGGATTCCAGATGCGTCCACCTATTCATCGTCTTCTTGCAATCCATTAAACCTTCGAGCTTGTTTGAGCGATTCTGACCAATTATTCTCACCGAATCTGGAATAGCACGATCTAAGCTCATCATGTGACTGGAACCTGAAATTCGCTATGGGTGTCACCCCCCTCCNAAGAGGTTGTCGTCGGATGCAAAATGGTTATGTAAAATCCCGGCACTTGATCTAAACACTCGATTTGGGGTCTACTATATTCTGATCATGGCAGCCTTTTCGATATCCTCGCCAGCCATGTTTACACGCTTGAAAATCCTCCCGCGATTCCAAATCCAGACCATAAGAACGCTCGAGGCACTTGGCGAGGGTAGGTCGAGACCTGGTATTCCGACTGGACATATATCTTGGAAATATAATTGGAGATTCCTGGCCATTCAGAGGGGGAGCTTCAGCGCCAGCAGATCATTCGAAAGATGATAGACATAACCCCAACCCTTGGCGGATCTTCATGCGTCAATGCTGGCTTTCCACGATTTGCTCGCTCCACGCGCAATTCCCCCTTCTTCGTAAAATCCCCTGCAAATGTGGACAGGTTTCTGACGCTGATTCCGGCTTCCAACATCGAAGCGACTACTCGATCCGCAAAGAACGAGTTCGGTGTGATACCCTGCTCTTCAACCGCAGGATTCCCTATGCGCATGTGAGCGTTTAGGCAATAATATAAGCCCAAACTGCCGCAGCTCCGCAATACACCGTTGACAACCGTTCTGAGCCCTATTCAACTCAGGGCAGTAGATTTCATTTATAGGAAGTATGAACAGGGTGCTCGGGGTATACTACGTCCTAAAAAGTAAGAAATCTAGACATTGCTCTTTAAGATACCTGGTTGTTACTTTATATACACCTCTCTTAGAATAAAATTATTCTGAAAGCGTTGTACAACTAAAATAGTCATATAAACTTACAAAGAGCTAATAATAATTGTTAACTCTTACTTCTCATTAGCTTAGGTATCCTAAGACGATTATTTTACTTGTACTATAAGATTAGTATAATCGATTTTTGTATAGTGTGTATAGAGTAAGGACTATATCTTTTATACGCTATTTAAAGTTATTATACTAAAAGTCTGGCACAACTTCATTAATTGTCCTGTTTTACGTCAAGTAAGAAGGAGTGAAAAGTATTAATTGTTCTAAGCTATTCGCATGATTGATTTAGTTGTATAAGGTCTTTAGGGTAATATTTTTATAACCTAGGGGTGTAGGGAGTAATGCCCGCCTCTCTTACTTCTCTAGGACTATGTAACTCCAAGACACCAATCCTATATTAGAACCAAAGATTACGCCGTGGCTAAACTACAACACCAACATGATTAAGTCATTCAATAGCGGTCACGACGTATACAGACGAAGTAGCATTGCCATCATGAAGCTCAAGGTAGATAACCTCGGTTGCTTTTTGTCAGACATAAGAAGAACGAGAAGAGTGTTGATCAGGTCGAAAAGTACAAGTTGACTGAACAAGGAAAGGAGGAAATTGCCAAACAGGTTCGCGTCCTGCGTGATGTCTTTAAGAGTGGCACATAGTGGGGGCTTCAAGAAGCTCACCGACTTCGCCAATGTCCTGTTCGGAGAGTACCTTTTCGAGAGTTGCGTACCTCAATCACTATGGCCTTCGGGTCATGGTTTCTTTCCGCCTTATTCAACATAAGGTTGGAATTTTCAAATGCCATTCAACATGTTATGGTTACAAAAAGACCCCTTTTGCCGTATGCGCGTTATACATTCCCCCGACTAATCGACTCTAATGGCGACTCAAGAAGCCTGGATCTACTTGCTATAAATACGATTGGTCCTTGAAAACAGACCACAATAAAATATTGGGTGTGTATTTGGTCACTGAACACTTGTATGAACTTCATGTCATTAACCAATTTTTCCCATTTCTCTCTAGTAGTGGTGTAGTTACATGTACTCAGTTTCAGACCTACTCTCGAGGTGGGAGTCAATTGGCAACCATTAAGTTCGAAGCAGGTGTTGCAATTAATGCGAGAGAAAGTCGACCAATTGATGAACTCACCTCCAATTTACCTGAAAATGACCATCCCAATTTCGCGTGCCTCCAGAAAACTCTTAACGATATCAAGAAGAACACATTCAGTCCAAATTTAGTCACTCAATCTGGTCTCTATATTTAGAACCACAATCCTGTGTCTCAATCTAAGGACTGCCGCAAATGCTCATGTCGTTTCTTTTTTCCAGAAACCTGATCAAGTTGCTGCGAATGGTAATACCGCTATCTTGAAGATCGAATCGGATGACTAGCGCATGAAATCCATCGGCACGAAACTGGAAGCTGATTTGGATACTTAGTGAACTGGGTGGAAGAGGACGCAATCAATTACTACTAGTGAGGGTGTCCAGCAGAGTTTATGTCCGAAGAGTCCTTAGGTACTGTAATAGGTCTTTTGGCGAAGAATGTTATGTTAGAGCTGCTAAGTTAGAAGCAGTAGATTTTGGACTACTAATTAGGTATGGTGATCAAGTTTTTGATTGGTTTAGTTAATATTTAGCCTTTAGGGCCTGTTTAGCTCGTGCAATTTAGAGATTTGCACCATATAAAAAGATTTGCATATATATGTTTTTATATAAGATTATCATACAATTCTTAATTTACACGCTTGTTTAGATAGCCGTAAAAGTTTTTATAAAAATAATTTTAAATCTATTACAAATCTAATTACAAATCTTTTTAGATTTATACTACTAAAAAAACTTTATAACAGTATATAGTATCTCCCCTCCAAGGTTCTCCCCGCCACTCCTATCCTACGGAATCTCCGTTCCTATCCGTACAAATTAGAGCGTACTCCTTCCTACTCTAATCCTAACTAATTAGTACTCCTTATCCTCGCTAGGGCACCGGATAGGAAAGGCCAGGAGTACTCCTAAGGCTAGGTATTGTAGGCTTTAGTAGGTCCAAAATGGGTCCAAACTAGGTCTGAAATATAGTAGTAAAACAGGTGGAAATTAGGTAGGTAGGCATGCACGTCCTTAATCTACAGCAAGGGGGTAAAGGGTCTGGACAGCTCGGGTCGCCCCCCCCTTGTATACGAGTTGTTATAGGTAGGGTTTAGCCCCACGCTATAGCCCTCTAAGCCAATTAAATTGTCCGATTCATGTAGAGGTATATCAGAAAGTGACAAGGGGGGGGGGGAGACCCGAGCTGTCTAGACCCTTTACTCGAGTCGAGTACAAATAAAGTACGGAGGTACTTCGAAGTACAACTAACGAAGCGTACTTTTAAAGAACCTAGCTAGCGTACTTTCGAACCTGGCGAACTAGCGTACTTTAACGAACCTAGCGAACTAGTATACTTTCGAACCTAGCGAACTAGTATACTTTCGAACTTAGCGTACTTTCGAACCTAGCGAATTAGTATACTTTCGAACCTAGCGAATTAGTATACTTTCGAACCTGGTAAACTAGCGTACTTTAACGAACCTAGCGAATTAGCGTACTTTCGAACTTGGCGTACCTATAAATAGTCTTATTTTTCTACCCTATTTTAGCCTCTCCTTCCTACTCCTCTCCTAAGTCCTACCTCTCCTTATCTACTCCTTTCTAGACAAGTAACCTATTATCTACTCCTACTCCGCGCTAAAGATTCGGCTCTTCTACTCCGCTCCTAGTAGCTAGGAGAGGAAAGGAGGGGAGATACTAAATACTACTTTATAAAAGAATTAAAGCCTTAACCCTTTAGTTCTTTTTAATTTATATAAATCTCTATATAATTCTTTTAGTCTTCCTATACTATCCCCCTATACTATCCCCCTATACTATCCCCTATAGTACCCCCCCCTCTATAGTATTCCTCCTATAGTACCCCCCTATAGTATCTCCCCTATAGTATCCCCTATAGTACCCCTCCCCCTCTATAGTATTCCTTCTATAGTACCCCCCTATAGTATCCCCCCTATAGTATCCCCCTATAGTATTCCCTCTATAGTATCCCTCTAATATTATTCCCTCTATAGTATTCCCCTTACTAATATAATATAAAACTCGGCTAATTTATAGTTATAAAGTATAGAAGTAAAAAGAGCGACTAGGAAGAGTAGCTAGGGAGAGGGGGGTAGGGGGGGGTTATAGTAAAATTATAGGAGGGATACTATAGAACTATAGGGGTAATAATATAAGGGATAGATAAGGTAGATAAAGGGTTATAAATATTTAAGATTTATACCTAAAATAAAAACCTTTTATAATAGTTAAACGATAGTATATTTATTTCCTTATAATAGTATAATTTATATATAATTTAGGAAACTTTTATATAAGCTCTTAGGGTTCTCTAGCTCGTATAGTATTTAGTATCTCCTCTTCTTTTCTCTTCTAACTACTAAGAGCGGAGTAGAAGAGTTAAATCTTTAGTATAAAGTAAGAGTAAATAATAGATTATTTATTTAAAAAGGAGTAAATAAGGAGAGGTAGAACTTAGAAGAGAAGTAGAAAGGAGAGGCTAAAATAAGGTAGAAAAATAAGGCTATTTATAGGTACGCTAAGGTCGAAAGTATACTAGTTCGCTAGGGTTATTAAAGTATACTAGGGTTATTAAAGTATACTAGTTCGCTAGCTATAGGTTTATTAAAGTACGCTAGTTCGCTAGGTTCGTTAAAGTATACTAGGGTTATTAAAGTATACTAGTTCGCTAGGTTCGTTAAAGTATACTAGGGTTATTAAAGTACGCTAGGGTTATTAAAGTACGCTAGGGTTATTAAAGTATACTAGTTCGCTAGCTATAGGTTCGTTAAAGTATACTAGGTTTATAAGTATATAGGTTCGAAATATCTCGAGAAATATTAACTAACTTTTATATTACTTTTATAAAGCCTCCCTTACCCTAGGCCCTAGCCCTTCTAGGTATAGATTAAGAACGTATATTTCTACTACTAGCTATCTAATTTCTATCTATTTTATCGAAATACTACTACTAGCTACGAACCTATTAAAACCTACTATACCTAGGCTTAGGAGTACTCCCGCCTACTCCTATCCGATACCCTAGTAAGGATAAGGAGTACTAATTAATTAGGATTAGAGTAGGAAGGAGTACGCTCTAATTTATACGAATAGAAATAGAGATTTTATAGAATAAAAGTAGTAGAAAGAACCTTAAAGGGGAAATACTATATACTAAGCTTATATAAATCTTCGACTTTTATACCTATTTTATATAGAGAGATTTATATAGCTAAATACCCCCTTAGGAGTTTCTTAGTTAGTTCTTACTTTACTCTTAGCTTTCTTGTTCCTATATATAATATATAGTATTTCCCTTCTAAGGTTCTCTCTACTACTTTTATTCTACGGAATCTTTATTTCTATTTATATAAATTAAAGCGTACTCCTTCCTACTCTAATCCTAACTAATTAGTACTCTTTATCCTCGCTAGAGTACCGGATAGAAAAGGCTAGAAGTACTTCTAAGCCTAGGTATAGTAGGTTTTAGTAGGTCTAATATAGGTCTAAAATATAGTAGCGAAATAAGTAGAAATTACTTTATATTAAATATAATAAATATTAAAAATTAAGGTTATATTAAATGTTTTACTAGAGGTTTATATTATAGTACTACTTTTTTTACTACTTTATATACTAACCGTCTATTATAATTATATTTATATATCTCTTATATATAGTTCTAATTAACCTCTTTACTTACTTCTAGTTAATAAAGTTTTATACTTCTTATATAACCTTCTTAAGCCGGATAATAAAGGAATAGTTCTTAGAATAGTACTTCTAGATATAGTCCTTTATTTAGTTCTAAATAGTTTCTATTAGGTTTAAATTAAGCGAATTAGCTAGCTATAGAATAGCTTTAATCCTATACGCTTCTAGAACGTTTATAATAAAGGTAGTAGAATACCTCTTTACGTTATTCTACTAGAATTCGATTTAAAGGTATTAGTTTAAAATATTATTTATAATTAATATAATAATCCCTAAATAGGTCTTAGTATTAATTATCCCCTAGTACTTCTTTTAAAAGAGTCCCTTTACCTTATTTAATCGACTATAAATACCCCTCTAAAATATTTACCCGATCTTCCTTTAGTAGTATAAGGCTATATAATCCTTATAATAGACCTTGTTCGGCTAGCGAGTAGTATATAGCTTAGTATAGGTACTAGGGTTAGTTTAAGTCTCGTTTATAAATATAATACTATTCTATTACTTATCGGTTTAATTAACGTATTCTAGAGCCTATATAATTTTAGTATAAGAGTCTTATAAAGACTCTTAGAGCTGTTATATAGGCTAGAACTTATATTACTTTATATTACTTCGTATACGCGGGGAGCTAGTACCGAGAGCCGTATATATATACTTAAGCTATACTTAAGCCTTATTTATACGTATATAACTCTTTATACCTATATAGCTATACCTATATATATTAGAATAATATAAAAATAAGACCGATTTATAGAGTTAATTAAGTACTATTTTATCCTCGAAGTATATACGTTTCTAACCGCTAGAAGTATTACTATATAGGTATAAAGAGCCGTATATATATAGACGAGTTTTAGTATTTCTATAGCTAACTTATTATACCTACTTTTCCTTTCGAATCTAGTAAGTAAACGTATACCTTATCTAATCTAGTAAGTAATACCCCTATTAAGTTCTAGCTTATACGAAGGATTCTAGAGTCTCTTTAGGGATTCGAGGAACAAGGAATAAATCTATATTATAACTCTAGGATTTTTAACTAGATTAGAGCCTAGGTAAGTCGGTTTACTACGTAGTTCGCTATAAGAGGGGGCTTCTTTCGCTAGGTTCTTCGTATAAATCCCTTCTTTAAAAGCGTTATTCGAATAGCCTTTTCCCTATAGTCTAGGAATAAAAGAACTAGGATATTATACTACTAAGTCTCTCTATTAGTCTAACTAGCTATTACCTAGCTTATAAGAGTCTTATATATAGAAGTATTAAGGATAATACACCGTTCTACTCTCTTCTTTTATAGAGTAAGCTAAGACGTAAGGGTATATTAGATTTAGTATAGTATAAACTTAAACTATAGCTAAATATTCGATTTCGTTTATTTTATAATATTATAGAGTATATAAATACATAGGCGCTTATTATAAGTAAGCTTCTTCGCGCGGTATTTAGGCGTTAGTATATAGTATTCTATAGCTATTTTTAGTAAAGTAAATAAAAGTAAGAGAAGTAGTTATAAATACCCTTAAAGAACGAAAAAGTAGCGCTTAAAATACTTCTAAAACCCTCTTATAAAGTACTTATTTACCTCTTTTTTAACGCTTATATTAACCTTTAAATCGCCCTTATAAAGCTTATTAATTTAATATTTATTTCGCCTAGGACGAAGTAGGTACTATAGGTATATACGTCCTTAATCTATAGTAAGGGGGTAAAGGGTCTAGATAGCCTCTATATAAGTAGATTAAATCGTATATTTTACACCTATATACCCTATTATTACCCTTTCCTTAAACCCTTAAAATAAATCTAAAAAATATAAAATAAATCCTAAAGTATTCTTTAGTATTTATTTTATAAAGATAGAGCTTCGTAGATATTATATTAGATATATCGTTAAGTAATATAAGGGCTCGATCGAGTTTATAACGGGACTAAAATATAAGATTTTTTTTACCTATATAGAGATAGCTCGGCCCCCCTTCCCTTGTTACTTTCTAATATACCTCTATATAAATCGGATAATTTAATTAGCTTAGAGAGCTATAGCGTAGGGCTATACCCTACCTATAATAACTTGTATATAAGGGAGTAACCCGAGCTATCTAGACCCTTTACTTTATACTCGAGTATAAATACTTATATAACTAACGAAGCGTACTTTTAACGAACCTGGCTAGCGTACTTTCGAACCTGGCGAACTAGTATACTCTCGAACCTGGCGAACCTACGTACTTTCGAACTTAGCGTACTTGCGTACTTAGTGTACCTGCGAATAGCCTTATTTTTCTACCTTATTTTAGCCTCTCCTTCCTACTCCTCTCCCGAATCCCACCTCTCCTTATCTACTCCTTTCTAGACAAGTAACCTATTATCTACTCCTACTCCGCGCTAAAGATTCGGCTCTCCTACTCCGCTCCTAGTAGCTAGGAGAGGAAAGGAGGGGAGATACTAAACACTACCTATATATACGTTTAGATAACCACGGAGATTACTCTATACTAATACTAATAATAGGTTTTTTATTTCCCCCACGCCTAATACTAGACCTAGACGTAGACATTTTAGTAAGCTTTTATTATAGTAGTAGTAGGTTCGCTAACCAGCTAATAACCGACTACTATAACCTAGCCCCTATTTAGCCGATATCTAAATACTTTTATTAAACGTAGTAATTTATAGTAAACGATATATTAAACCCTTTATTCGGAGTCTAAAATTAACCTCAGAAGGTATAGTTTCATGTGCAATCTCTTTGTGTGCGATAATTGGCCGTAACTAGCGTCGAGGGCCGATATTATCTCCGATCCGAGTGCATGGCGCGCCTACAAAATCTATCGATACAACTAGAAATAATAGAAATTGCGCGCAACTTCACACATTTCAGCTGCTTCTCTCTGTTAATACCGTACCACTATTACTCTCGAATACCAGAATAGCTGAAATGGCGCAAAACGACGAGCAAAAAGAGGCAGATTCCTTCTGGATATCTAGGAGATATTACTAACTGTCTATACGACATGATAGATGCGCATCCATCACAAACCCTCCAAATCATCTCTGCCCTGAAACCTCGGCGCCTAACCTATATTAGCGAAGAAAAATGGGCGAGAATATATACCGTCGTAAACGATATGAAGGAGAGAACAGTTTGTTGGGAGACGGAGGAGGAGGCTCTGGAGGACCCTGAGTGGGTCTTCAGACAAGCCAAGGGCTTGATGGAGCAGAAGGGGTATGATCAAGAAGGAAGATGGACGAGAGGAGGCCCCGAGCCCAAGCTCCCACTCCTAGGCCTCGACATCCTAGTTTTGGAGGATCCCAGCGGGGACCCCTGATTCGTTATTACCACTACACTTTATTAGTTGAGCTGTGACTTTACCCCTCGAAGACTTCTATGTAGCAGCCACGAAAGGGGTAGGTAAGCCTTATACCGAGTAGAAGAAGGCCCCTTCTATAGTATAACACGGGTATAACCCGTAGAAATAGCTAGAAATAGCTAGAAGTACCGTATACTATTAGTATAGGCTATAAGAGTAGCGGCGTAAGATAATAATAATAATTTAAAGAAAGTACAAGTTATATAAGTATTTAGGGCCTGTTTGGCTCGCGAATATAAATATGGCAAATGTGGTACAAAAGTACAACTTTCGCAGATTTCGAAGGAGCCAGTGACTCATGCAAAAGTTTCCAGATTTACACAACATTTACACCAATCTTACGAAAAATATACACCACTGTTTAGCTAGCTACAAAAGTTTTTTATTATAGCTGCANATGCTATAGGGAGATGCTATAGGGAGATACTGTAGGGAGATACTTTAGGGAGACACTGTAGGGGGATACTACAGGAGGGGTGCTAAAGGAGGGAAGTGGTACTATAGGGAGATACTATAGGAGAATCGAAAGATTTGTAAGGAGATTTGACAAAAGTAAAAAGATCTAGAGCCTAGGAGCTCTAGATCTTTTATATTCTTATTTTGGTAGTACAAATCTAAAAAACTTTTGTAACTTAATTAGACGATATTTATAATAAATTTAATTAAAAACTTTTATAGCTATCTAAACAACTAGACAAAAGTCGCGAATCTCGTAAATCTTTATATAAAAGAATTACATATAAAAGTTATTTATATAGTGTAAAAGTTTTACGACCGTAAGCCAAACAGGCCCTTAATTCGAAAAGCCTTATAATAATCTCTATTCTTTAAATAAAATAAGTTAACTAAATATTCTTATTAAACTTAAAATATTATATAATAACTATACTAACTTATTAATTCTTCTTAAAATCTAAACTTTTTAATCTTTACTTAATTTTCTTAAAAGGAAGAAATATTAAAGTACTTAAAATATATAATAGATTAGTTAAAAAGAATTATTTTTTTAATATATTTTATCTTTCTAAATCTCTATATCTATTATTCTAATAGAATAGGATAATATATAAAAATAATACTTTATTAGAGAATATATATTACTTTCCTAAACAACTTATAAAATAATATAAGAAATACCTTAAACCCGTTAAGAATAGTTTAGAAAAGAGGTTAACCCTAACCCTAAAGTAATCGATTACTAGATATCAGCGCCAAAAGATAGACTAGAAGCTATTAACAAGTATAACAGAAAAGGAAATATCTTTGAATATTATTAGATTTTTAGTTTCAAAATATTAACTATCTAAAAAACTCCGCTTTCCCCTCTAAGGTACGATTACCAAGAGCACCTATTATTACATTAGAAATTATTAAAAATTGATTTGAAGTACTGTACCGTTTTAGATGGTTCTTGATACATCTAGCGGAACCCAAAATTACTGTACTACTTCAGCTCAACCCTTTCAAAAATGAGACTCACACGACAAGCTACTTGTACTTAACAATCAACCCCAAACCCCTAATCCTACCCCCCACCATCTCCCTACCCCCTGCCCAAAAGAAGCCTCTACCTAGACACCTACCCATCCCCATCAAAACACCATCAAACACCACAAAACACACAACCTCCCTTCTCCTCTCAACCCCAAACTCTCACCCCCCCCCACCCAAAAATCAATCATCAATTCAATACTACACATTACTCCATTTCTTTTTTCTTTCAAAAACATATATACATTCAGTATCATACGATTCATACCCAGAAAACTGTGGTGCATTAGAATCTAGAGCAGAGAAGATATATCACAACAACATAGTATCTACTAATCGCAAGTTCGCAACCTAGATATTCCCCCATCACCTCCCATCACCACCACCACTCCTATACCTACATCATTACCTCCGTACAAGGGAATGAATGAATAAATAAATAGCAGGGGTTTATAGTGAATGAGGAAGATATGCTTACTCAGCCAGGGAGGAGTATATAACTCCACCCTCCTGGTATATTGTAGTTCCTCTATTAATACTACTACTTTATTGTACGTCAAATTTTAAAGCTCTTTTTCGTTAGTATATTATAATAACAACAAGCCTTTTAATATGCCTCCGAGGCAGGGTCCACGTCCTGGCCCTACTGCGTAGGCCTTTGTTTATAAAAGAGCCGCTATAAAGGCTGCTAATCGGGCTAAGAGTCGGGTTCGACGTAAAGTCGTAGAAGATAGTTTAGTAAAAGATGTACTAGCGGATTGTATCCGGGTAGCGTAAGCGGCAGCTATAGTAGAACGATAGGCTAGATTCGAGGTAGAAGATACTATAGCGGCTGCTAGAGCTACTAGAGGTACTAGTAGTAGAGAAGGTCTCTCTACGGGTAAAGCTAATATAGAGTCTCTTTATAGCCGTTAAGATAATTATACTCCTTCCCCCTATAGACGCTCTAGGTCTTAATAAGCTTGTAATATCTCTTGTTTAAGATCTTCTTATAGGGATATTAATTATTATAAAGTTAACTTTTACCTAGGTAAATTAGAGTAGGGTTATAGTTAAGAACGTTATAGTAGTTAGGACTATAAGGAAGAGAGAGTTAGACATACCTAAGAGTATGTTCTAGGATAATAATATAGAATTAAAGGATACTAGAGAGATGTCGAACCTTTAAGAGAACCGGTAGGTTGTTAAAGGGAGGGTTTTCGGGAGTACTAAGACTGTGAATACTAAGACTACAAGTATTAAGACCGTAGTATTAATCAAGGCTATTAAGGCTGTGATTATAGTATTAAACGCTAGGAACGTCGTAGCTACAACTACGGCGGGGATAGAGACTATCGTTGATTTAATTAGGAGGATATTTATAAGAGACAAGGAAATATAGCTAGTTTGCCTAGTTTAGTAGCCCCTGCTAGAGGATAGCCTTCTTTTAGTATATAAGACTTTAGTTAAGTAAAGGGAGATCTTAGTATATTACCCCCTTTAGTAGTAAGAACTATAGAGCGTTTCCCCTTAGAGTATTATAAGTATATTATCTAGATCGTTCGCGGAACCTTTAAGGTAGCGGACTTATATATATTAGATTAAGGAGTTCTATTATATAAGGATAAGGAGAAGTTATCTTTTAATATAGAGTTAAATACTCTAGTTCTTAGTAATAAGAAGTTAATTAAGTATNTTATTTCTTAAATTACTTGTTATATATAGTAGAGTTGTTTAGCCCTAAGTTTTTAAAAGCCTACCTTACGTCTTAGCTAGTAGGGTATATTATCTAGGTATTTAAGCTAGTAGAGGTATAGATTTAGTCTAAATTAGTATAATTAGTGTTATATTAGTATAAGTACGTCGTTAATCGAGGAGGACTTTATAGAGAGATAAAATAGAAGATTCTATATAATTAGGTTAATTAATATTATTATATAAGATATAAGGAGTCTCTAGGATAAAGCGGTTATAAGAAGTCTTTAAATAAACCTTTAAAGGAAAGAGATAAGTTAAAATAAGTATATTAGAGAGCTACGAAAGGCTTAGGTTATATAAATAAGGATTACGTTTAGATATACCTAGATAGTAAGAAAGGTAAGGGTATAAAAGGTATAAAGGTAGAGAAAAAGGATTAAGGTTTTAGTATAGGAGTATAATAATAGTAGATAGTATAGAAGTTGTAAAATAATTCTACTTCTTTATACTAGTTTTTACTATCTTATATTTATATTCCTACGCCTCCTTCTATAAATACACTAGTTCTATTTAATATTATAGATATATTAGGACCTCCTTTAGTAAATTCGCCTTTACCTTTATACCCGATAGCGTAGTATATACTATTACGCTAGTATCCTAACCCTAGGTTTATAAATACGATTAATAATATCCTTTAATATAGAGCTTAAATAGGTTATAAAGGTCCGCGGATACGTCGAATCTTACTAAACCTTTTATTTATATTCGAATTCCCTAAGCTCTTAGCTTTAAAAATTAAGAAAGATTTATAATAAGGATTAGTTAAAAAAGTTACTCTTTAGGAGGGAGATCTTTTTATTACCTTGCTACTAGGTTTTACGCTAAAACCTAAGCTAAATAGTAATAGGTGTTAAATCTATTACTTGTCTTTTCTAGATAATAATTCTATTAACTTTTATATTTTAAACAAATATACCTACTTAAAATATATTACTTTTAATAAGGTTTTAGACCTAGTTTATACTACTAGTAGAGACTATATAATATTTAAGAAAGATATATTAAATACTTTTAGAATAGTCCTAGTTATACTAAATTTATAGTAGACCTTAGGTTTTAAGTAGGATAGTATAAGATATATATATATAGTTCTACCCTTTAGTTTAGCTATAGCGCTATTTATATTTAACCTTTTTGCTAAGGGTCTTAAGTAGATAGTTTAGTCCTATCTTCGCGGATAGAGGTTCTTATTATATTACCTAGATAATAAATTCGCTATGTTTACTAAAGTATAAGCTACTCTAGAGTTTATTAAGAAATAGGATAAGTAGTATTTATAATTAACTTAAGTACTTAGTATTCCTTTTAATCTATAAAAGAACGTTAAAGGAATAATTATAGATCTCCTAAGTTTTTAGGTAGATACTAATACCTTTATAGCCTTAATTCTACTAGATAAACTTATATAAATCTAAGAGGCTACTATATAATTTATTACCTAGGATAGTATTACACGGAAGGAGTTAGAATCCTTAATAGGTTTACTCTTGTTTTATATAAAGGTAGTATAATTAGGCTAGGTTTTCTACTATAATTTTTAGACTTTTATTTACGCCTAGCTAGAACAGCTATACTATATAGCTCGACAGCGGTTAAGCCCGGACGTTAAGGCGGATTTAATATAGTAGAACCGGATACTCTCGTAGTTTAATAGTACTTCTTTCTTTAACGAGTAGTAAGACTTTGTCTACCTGTTTTATAATACCTCTATTTAGGGCCTAGGTGCCTTTTACCTCGAAATAAATAAATTATATATAGATTAGCGTAATTACGTATACCTTCTAGTTAAGGATTAAACGCTATAATTACCTCTTTCTCCTATAGTAAAGGACTTAGTCTTTAATATTAATATATTCGAGATCGAGGTAGTACAAGCCTTGTTCGAGAGGTAGGTACCTAAGTAGGCCCGAAAGAGGGTAGTAGTTTATACGGATAATATAGCTACTTAAATTAGGCTTATTAAGTAATAACTAAAGTATCCTTTTTAAAATAGACTACTTTACTAGCTGTTTTATACTACGGCTTAGATAGATATTAAAATATTATTTACCCGGATTACTAGTAAGAAGAATATACTTGCTAATACTTTTTTACGGAATTTATATAATATAATAGCTAATTAGTACCTACTTTTATAGTTCTCCCTTAAGCTCCTCTAATTAATTATATAGTATTTAGCGTATAAGGTGGTTTCTTATAGGAGGTTATAAAGTACTAGTATTTAAGTTTGTCTTCTACTATATACTAGGTTTATAATTCGTATATTTAATCTTTTAAGTTATTCTAGGTCTCTAATTTACGCCTACTATAGCTAGCGGATCTTTTAGGTCTAGCGAACTAGGTAGTAGTAAAAGTAACTAGTAGGATAAATAGGCTCTAGAGAGGCCTTAAGGTAAGTTCGATTATAGTAGGATTATCTATAATTTAATTATATTATATATAAAAGGGATAGGATATCTAGGTTTTTAATAACTAGTATTTACGTAGTATTATAAAAGGGATTTATATAGAGTAGGGTCCTTAGGAGCTCTATAAGGCTAAACTACTTTTATATAAACAGGTATAGCGAATTACGTTAATTCTATAAAAACCTTGTTAGGTACCTATAGGATAGTTTAATTACCTAAATTTCGAAGTAGTAATTAAACTAGCGTTTACTGCCTTTTTATATATAAAAGAGCTTACTTACTTAGTTTTAGAACTATAGGATATACCCTCCTTTTTACGCTAAAAGCTTTAACGCTATAATATTACTTTTAGCCTATGTAATAAGTTTGCTATAGTATTCCTTTATATAAGTAAGGTAGATACCGAGTATAAAGGTATAGATATTATACTAGAACATACTCGGGACTCTATATACCCTATCTCGGCTCTTTTAGATCTATTTAATCTCGATCTATAACCTCCTATAGCGCTACTTTTTTATATAGAATAAGGACTATTTACTAGGGAGTTTTACGTTAGTATACTTTATAATCGCCTTCGGAGTATTAGCGTACGTAATCCTAAGGGTTATTTAGGTTATAGTCCTAGGCGTAGTACAGCCTAGAGGGCTTATAATATAGGCCTGTCTAAGGATAATATTTAGCGTCTTAGTAGGTAGTCTTCGGATATATATAAAGGATATTTTAGGCTTAGTATTATAAATCGGCGTCTATTAAGTAGGAGGTTCCTTTAAGGTCGGCCCTAATTTGTTTTATCTTATTAGTTAGTTCTTTTAGTATTATCTTTTATAGCTACTTCCTTTCGCTCCGCTTAATATAGCCGAGGGTACTAATAGCTTACTTTCTATAAATCGAGCCTCCTAATTAGCTAGATTTACTAGCCTAGAATTAGGAGTAGTTCTTATATATAAGTAAGTTATAAGTACTTAAAGCTAGCTAGTAAAATATAAAATAAAACTTAATAATAAGCCTTTCTTTTAGTACTTATAATATATAACAAGTAATAATAAATAGTAGGGGTTTATAGTAAATAAGGAAGATATACTTACTTAGCTAGGGAGGAGTATATNTTACCTACGATCCTCTCGCTAGAAGGCTCGCCTTACGATTTAGTAGGATTTTAGTATGTTTTTAGTCCTAGTTTTAGTTCTTATTACCCCCGAAAGGGGTACGTAGCCGAGGGTACTAATAGCTTACTTTCTACAAATCGAGCCTCCTGATTGGCTAGATTTACTAGCCTGGAATTAGGAGTGGTTCTTATATGTGGGCAAGTTATAAGCACTTGAAGCTAGCCAGCAAAATACAAAATAAAACCCAACAACAAGCCTTTCTTTTAGTGCTTGCAATATGTGACGAGTGACAATAAATAAATAAATAACCACTACCCCACGAGTTCATTCCTTAATAACACTACACTCCTCGTATTCATGCTATATCAAGAACAGTAATAAGAGGTTAATAACTACCTACCTAGGTATCCTGAAAGGCAATGTAGAAAATACGAAAGTTTTCCACAGCTGTAAAACATTGAGTTCATTTCATTTCATAAAATCTCATTTCATTTCATTTCATTTCCATCATAACATGAATACCATCTTATCCCATCTCATGCACTCTAAAACCCCATGTCCCACTCACTCGTCAACCGGTTCCACTTGCCCTAACCCCCAGTTCCTCATATTACCATTACCATTACCATTAAAGTACCCCATCCATCTAATCCCAAAAGTACAGTCCCCACACCATTTTTCTATCCCTTATCCATATCATATCCATATCAATACCGCATCGCAAAAAATGCCCCAGTCCAAGCAAGTCTACACATTAACACACCAGCGGCCCCAAACAACAACAACAACAAACAAACAAAACCAGACTTCCGAAAACACCCTCCCAATCAAGAACAAGAGAAATCAAGCACAAGGAACAACATAAAGCCCAACAGCCTGCCTCCTCGAATCCTGAAAATAATCCAACTCCACCTCCCCGACACTACTAACCTTAACCGTCCCCCTCCCATTCAAGTTCTTACAAGGGAACGTCCCAACCGTCATATTCGTCCCAGGAACCATCTTCTTCGTCCCAAAATCCGTCTGAACACCCGGCGTAGCATTCGCCGACGTCTCATTCGACACGGCTCCCTGCAACAGCGCGAAATTCAGCCCGCCACCCGACAACTCCTGCTGTTCCAAGCCCGAGAAGTAGAATTTCGGCACGGACGGGTCGAGGTCGGTGCCGTAGGGGAATTGGAAGATCAGGGAGCAGGTTCCGAGGTAGGGTGTCGTGGCGGGGATGTCGAAGGTGTAGAGGCTGGTGTTGGAGGCGGAGATGTAGGCTGTGTAGGAGGTTCCGGAGACTTGGTCGGGGTTGGTGAGGGAGGTGGGGATGATTAGGTGAGGGAATTGGAAGGTGCCGCTGCTGATGTCTGTTGGGCAGATTGCGGAGGTGTTTTCGACTTTTGGGATGGGTGCTGGTGTACTGCGGGCTGATTTGGGAGAGGGGGTGGTTTCTGGTCGTCCTAGAGCGGTGCAACCGAAACCTCCTGCGAGCAATTCGATTTCGGAACAGCCTGTTTTATCTGTCTTCGCATCACTGAAGATGAGTTGACTTCCATCGTTTCCTGGACCTGAAGATGGACAAGCGAGCCATTTTGAATTATCGTTATGGAGGATGTGAAAATCGTTGGAGAATGTGAAGACAGTGTTTTGGGGAACACCTGTGGTGCATTGGAGTTGTGAGTCTTCGGGTGAGATGATACAGGTGTGGCCTTGTGTGTCCTTCAAGCTGCTATTTTCGATGATGTATTTCGCCAATGGGAATGTACCCCCGATTTTGGGTTGTCCAATGGTATCTTGTCTAACATTTGGATTTCCATCCAAACCCACAGCATTGGCGTAGAAAGTACATTGAGTTGTTTGACGAGGCAGAAGAGCTGCGAGAGAACCAGACACAAATCCTAAAAGGACAGTCGTTGAGGAAACCATTTTGGAGATGGGATTTTCCTTGAAGGAATATCAAGCTTGTTCTTCGAATTGCCGACGTTTCTGCTATCGAAAACTTTCCCAGAGACGTCGAATGCGAGATAGAACAACTCAAAGTTCTCTCAAGAAATGACAAAAGTCTTTTGATGTCGGATGAAATCGTAATTTGCGTGAACCTCTCCAGTTATCAAGAAAAAAAGCACCAAAGCTCGTCGGGGATAGCTGGTCTTTCTCGCGGATCGTCCGAACAGAGTGTCAAGGTTCAGTCTTGGAAGGCAGGCGCGGGTGTCTCGTTTTAAACTTTAAAAAAGACGGATGAACGATGAAGGCTTTAATATCAAGAACCGTTGGCTCCTGCCCAGTCTTGTCCTCTATATATGGGACGAGGTTCAAGTTGTTGGTGGTGAGAAGTGGTTGGTGATGAATGATGAATGAAGGCTGGGAGGAGAATGGGAATGCATGAATTATTGAATTTCTGCCTCCCGCCTTTTATCTTGCAATGAGAACACCAAACCACGTGGAATAAGACGGAGTACTCCAGTATATTTCCATCCATCTTGATTCTTTCTCGCAAGATTCGTCTCCGCATCGATGTCATGCTGTACTCCCTCCATCCCCAAATCTGCACCCCCCATTCGCTACACCCCTCGTATAGTAGACATCTGATGTTCACTCCCTGCCAATCCCACCCATTTCCCCATCCCAATCAAAGATCCATCCCAGATATAGAAAAAAACTCCATTAAGTAACCCTTAACCAAGGACAGAGAAAACCCTTAAATTGAACCCATCGTCATCGCAGTGCACACATGAAACGCGAGTGGAGAACCCCCAACATCCTTCTTTTCCCCAAATAGACTCGTGGCTGACGATCTGCCGGGTGGCTGGTGCAGCTAGCCAAGTCGAGGAATTCTTCACACCACTCCATATTGCACAGTATTAGAAACCAATCCAACCCAACCCCTCAATCACTTCCTTGCCAAAGAGCAAGCCAAATACGAGGTAACACAAATCGTCATTGAACAACTCAGAGCTCGTAAGCTCGTATTTCTCTTCTCCGTTGGTGTGTTCAAAAATCTGGGACTCGGGGAATACAAAGATAACGCAATGCAATGTAATGTAATGCAACGTCCTAACCGTCCTCTACGTAGGCAGATTAAATGGCACATTTAACACCCGTGCACCCTGCTATCAGCCTTTCCTTAAACCCTCAAAATAAATCCGAAATATGTGAATTATCCTAAAGTACTCTTTAGCATCTGCTTTATAAATACAGAGCTTTGTAGATGTTGCACTAAATGTATCGTTAAGTAATATAAGGACTTAATTAAGTTTATAGCTAGACCAAAATATAAGGTCTAATCTACCTATATAGAGCCGTCCTACACAAAGGGGGTGGATAGTCAATGCTAGGTAGGTAGACACTATCACGTAAATTTAGATCACATATAAGAAAACTCTATATCTTCCTTATTTAGAGTATGTTTGGCTCGCGAGTAGGAATGGTACAAATGTTAGTATAAATCATAAACTTTTACACCAGTCCTAGAACCTAAGGGCTTATACAAAAGTTTTTTGATTTATATATAATTTGTACTATTCTAACGAAATATATATACTACTGTTTAGCTCGGTATAAAAGTTTTTTTTGTTAAATTAGATATTCTCCTACTGTAGCCCTCCCTTATACTCGAGTACTATGGTGCCCTTCTAGTACTACCTACTATGCCTTTGTTATACCTACAAGTTAGCCGAGTTGGGAGATACTGTAGTAGGGGATACTGTAGCAGGGGATACTGTAGGAGGGGATACTGTAGGTAGGAGGGGATACTGTAGGTAGGACGGGATACTGTAGGTAGGACGGGATACTGTAGGTAGGACGGGATACTGTAGGTAGGACGGGATATTGTAGGTAGGTAGGACATAGAGTAGAAGATTTGCATAGAGATTTGTAGGAATTAAAAAGATCTAGAGGTCTGAGGCCTTAGTTCTTTTATATTCTTATTTTAGTAGTGTAAATCTAAAAACTTTTATAACTAGATTAGACGGGATTTATAATAAATTTAATCGAAAATAATATTCCCTAGCTAGCTACCCTTGTAAAAGTTGCGAAAGTCGCGAATCTATTAATAAAATAATTACATAAAAAAGTTATTTGTATGGTACAAAAGTATTTACCCAGCGAGCCAAACATGCTCTTACTATAAACCACTGCTATTTATCTAAAAAACTCCGCTTTCCCCTTTAACTGTCCACCCCCTCCCCCCTCCCCTTCCTCCCTAACCTTCCTCCCTAACCAGAATCCCAAACCATCCTCCCTAACCATCCTAATATTTACCTAACTCGTATTATATACTTACCTACTTACCTACTTACCTACTTATCCAAAGTCCAAAGTACCATTCCACATAAACCTCTAACAGTTACTAATCCTCGTATCCAAATATCATATCCAAACATCACATCATATCAAATCATATCACATCACATCACATCACATCCAGCAATAACAACAACAACAACAACAACAACAACAATCACACATTTCATTTCATCTCATTTCATTCCCTTACCTTACCTTACCTTACCTTACTAAATCCCATTATATTCAACTTTCCATCCCAAAGATCTTCGGTATGGCCGATTTGGGGCGATAGGTTCAAGTACCTCTATTAAGATATGAATGTAAGTCCTATACCGTTATCCCCTCCGTGGTCCTTGTCCTACGAGGAATGTATTTACCCCGATTAGGGGCGTGTAAAGTGTTTTCTAGGAAACCCTATTAAAATATACTAATCAGTATTATATATAACTTCTATATAAGCGAAGAGAAATCTACTAAACTTGGGAATCCTTTATATAGATATAACACTACGTTAAAATTAAAACTAGTATAGTAAAATCCTTCTAATCCTTTATATAAAAAAAGACGCGTTCGAATTAGGGGCTTGCTAAACACGAAAATTCATCTTGGCGGGACAAGGACCACGGAGGAGATAGTACTACATCTGAAAGCCGTTAAAGTAGTAGGATATTACAATTTTATTATTCTCTCATTTTATCAAGAAAGATAAGATTTGTGAGATTTGATAAAAGTAAATACCCCAAAAAAAGGTTTGAATTTTCGTCCTACTGTACCTACTTTCCATTCTCCAACATACTCAGAAAATTGATCTCAACAAATTTCATAGAAGAGAAAATACCACAACACATCATAACATCCCAAAAACTCCAAAAACACCCCGCTAAAGACAAATGCACAAATATCCCCACCCCATTCCCCCAAACACCAATATCCCATCACGTATTGCATAGCCTACGCAAAATGCAACCCCTCCTCATTAAAAGCCGAAAGCAAGCGCAAGAAATCATTCTCATCACACTTGCCCGCCCGCTTATCCGCCAACTCCGTGACATCCTCGAGAACCTTACGGATCTTCTCTTTAACCAACTCCGCCACGCGAGTTTTCCTCTTCTTACTCGGCGTCTTGGGCGCGTCGCGATTCTTTTTATTTAATTCCGCGAAGAAAGCAGGGGTATCGTCGTCATCCCCGTCAATGCCATTCCATTCCTCCTCTTCTGGCGGCGCTGAGGTGTCGTCAATTTCCATCTCGTCGTCTTCCTCGCCTTCGTTCATGGGCGTGTCATCGAGAGGGACGTTGTTCATCGCGCACCAAACCCGGTAATTCCTCTCGCACATGCCCAATACCTCTCTACTCCCCAACCAACTAGCTCTCATCGTGCGTCCCCTGCGCACGAAACAAACTCGTAACATGCCGTCCCATTCATCCCAACTCACACCCGGTCTCTCACTGCCCATCTTGGGCTCAATACGTACGACGGAGGATTCGACTTGTGGAGGCGGCTTGAAGTTGTTCTTCCCTACTTTCATGATGTGTGTTATTTTTGCCCAGAATTGGGCATTGACTGAGAGACGGCAGTAGAGAGAGTCTCCTGGACGAGCGGTAAGTCGGAGGGCGAATTCGCGTTGGAACATGAGGACGGAGACGCGGGGTGGATTGGGGAGGGAGAGGAGTTTGAAGACGAGGGGCGAGGAAATCTAAAAGTTCCAATTAGCATATAATCCACTTCCCATCTATCCCATAATCCAAGGAATCCATCGTAGAAAGGAAAAGCAAAAGGGAAACAAACCTGATAAGGCGTATTACTAATACAAACATCAAACTGCGGCAACGTCTCCATCTTAATAACATCCCCCAGCAAAACCTCAAGTCTCTTCTGCTCGGGACGTCCCTGGACTCTCTTCGTCACCTCAGCCGCCATCCTAGGATCCAACTCGACGGCAATGACCTTCTTCGCCTTCTCCAGAATCCGGACCGTCAAATTCCCCGTTCCCGGTCCAACTTCCAACACCGTATCGGAAGGCTTGAGAAAGGCTTTTGCAACGATGGCTTCTGCGACTCCGGGGTTCTTCAGGATGTGTTGGCCGACATTGGTGTTGAATTTGAAGACATTGTTGGTGGTTGCTTGGGCTTTTGCGTACGGTGAGGCGCTGGGAGCGCTGTTGCGCTTGGGGTTCTTGAGTTTGCCCATTGTTGTTGTGGAGTGCGTTTAGGAGCTTGCTGATGAGGCTGTCGCGAACTTTTTGGTGGGATGGTTTTTTGGGGCCGGGTTTTTTTATCGCTCTTATCTTTTTTGGCAAGGGTTGACAACACACGTGACTTACCTGCTCAGGTAAGTACCTACCTAATCTTGAGCTAAGTACCACTGAACTAGTATCAAGACAAATGAAAACGGAATACTGCAGTCAAATCATCAATTTTCCTTGCTACTGACAACAAAATGGTATCATCGACATACACGCTTCCCACTGACGCCTTCCTGCATTGTGGCATAGCCATATACATAAACAAATGGAACCTTTCCGTCCTCCAAAAACGCCCCAATATTTCACGGACGCCTCCGATCAACACAAATCATCCATGGATTTACATCGAAGAGCAAAAGTCTTTCTCACGGTTTCGCAGAAGTCCTCCCTTGTTCCCCTCTGCCTGTAGTGGGAACTCTCACTTTCCTTCTCGTCGGCTGATAAACGTCATTGAAATTCATGACCACCCCCAGGAATCTCATATCCACATCCGGCTGATATGCCAGGTCGCCCAACAGTACACAAACCATCTTCTTGAAACTGGCACCAAGAAGCTGTAATCTCTCAAGAAGTACAGGGAATTCATCTGGAATGGCTTCACTATCCAAAGCTGGTGTGGAATCCGCAAGATTCGCAGGTCCTCTTCGTGCAGTCTTTGGAGTAGGTATTAATACACCATCTTCATCCTCTCTCCGTTCCGCTCGTACGGAAAAATCCATACCTTGCCGGACGGTGAAATCTGCTACTGACCAACCGTATAATCCATCAACGGCGTCGCGGTAATTGAGCATGTGGATGAGGATGTCGCCTAGCTGGACCATGAAGGTGTTATCGCTATTCTCGCTATTGCGACTCTTCTTGGCGCCCAAAAGACCTTTGTGGGTGATGGCGTTGAGATATTTGGTATGAGCTCCGATGAGATCATCCAGAGTACAACCTTCCTTATGAACGGCAGTTTCTAGTTCGTCCCAGGAACTTTCGATAACTTCAAAAAGAATATAGTATTGAAGTTGACCGATAAAATGAATCATCTCCGCTAGAACACCTCGTGTGGATTTCCAGGCTTGATCCACGTCCTTGTCACCGCCTGTAAGAATACCTCGGGCTCCAGTCATACACTTTCGCCATGTTGTAGCAAGCGCAAACTCCACACGCTTGATACGCCATAGGAAATTAAAGACTTTGAGATATTGTCGGTTCCCCCATTCTGTTACTACGACGTCCACAGGAGCATCGATTTTGTATTCCAGAGTAAAGCAATCCCATCCAATATCCCCGTGCGATAACTGGAGCATTCGAGCATCCAATCTTCGTAAAACTTCTGGAGAATCGTATTGTGCATTGGAGTGTCGGATTGCGTGTTCTAATTGTGCTGTCAATGTATGACGGTATTGTGCTCCAGCAGGACGGTCCAAGTTAGAAGCAAGTGATTCCATAAGGAGAGCAATAAAGTCTCCTTGACCAAGTAAAATATAGTTTTTCAGAGCTTTTAAGTGCTCAAATAGGTGGAACTTCTCAGACATGAGATGTATCAGACGGGTCATTGTTGTTTTGTAAGCCTGATCAATCCAATCTTCCAAAGTAGCAGTATCTCCATATCGCAACTCTTTTGATGCGTCTTTGGAGTATTCTTCGACCCATTCGGAATCTCCACAACCATGTCGAATGAAGTTCAGGGACTTTCCAATGAGAAAGACTTTCTGAGCAAAATCCTGCGTGATGATGCTAGGTACCAGATCTTCATTCAGCTTGTACTTGTCCTCCCAAACACTGCTTGCCCCGCCACGAGACTTCCCATCCGGTGCTTCGACTACAGCATTTGGGTCTTGCTCTGACACGAAAAACTCGAAATGTGGATCTGATAATTCTCCATCATAAATCCATTGTCGTAGCATGTCGTAAAATGGTCTCGTAACATGGGCCAACAAGCGCTCTGCAAACGCTCCAACCATTGGGTCACCATGACAGACTGAGAAGCTGTGGATGAGAGAGATCAGTTGTCCACCTTTTTTACTTTTTGATTCCTCGCTAATCAAACTCATCAATCGAAGTCCTGCGGTCGAGTCCCGAGTCCAAATCACACATCTCCTCAGCGTTACTCCAGCCTTTCCAAGGCCCCCTCGGGGCTCATTCTCGTCTAATGACGCTAGAGCCCGACGAATTTGTCCTTCCAACGTTGCCACTAGTCCAAGATATAATCGCAGCTCATTCGAAATAGCAGCTCGTAAACTCTGCCCCAGAAGTCCACCCTCCGCGGTCTGCACAAAAGAAGACAGCTCCTTATATAACAAGGCCGGCTCAGCCAATGTGTGAAGCATAGACACAATTGGCACAGGTAAGGTTGGCGGCAAGGTCAAGGTCCTGCCATCATCAGAAAACTTTAGATTGGTAGAAGATAATCCTTGGAGTGTGAATGGCAATTCTCGAAGTAATGTAGCCTCTGATGGATTGATTTCGACATAGTTTTCAGCCAGTAATGCTGCTTTCAGAGCAACATCTTCCCGTTGCACGGCTGGTGGTTTTGCAAACATTTGTTCTTCCTCTTTTCTATCTCGCTGTCCTCCTTCACGCGCGGGGAGTTTTTGGATTCCTTCTGGTGCAAAAGCTTCCTTGAATGGTTTCTCCTGTCTTTTGGATGCATAATCTGGAGATTTTGAAGGTACATAGCTCATGCTCTTGCTTTCTCGATGTGCCTTGACCGGACTTTTAAATGGACTGGTTAGGATCGGCGGTGACTGAGAATGATTGTCACCAATCTGGTACAGAAAGTATAGCACCGCCCATTTTTCCTTGATCGCTGGAATGGAGAGGAGTCGGCTGTACAAGTTCGTAAATCGCAACGCCTTTTCGGGACTGGAATTGGTCTGTATCAATCGCTTCTTGATCAGATCTGAGGCTTGATTCGCATCTGCCACTACGGCGGGACCTCTTGAGCGGCTTTGACTGTATTAGCAGATGCACCTTTGTGGATTCCATGGCCATCTACCTCTCCAAAATCTGCTTTACAAACTCCACCGCATTGCTCTTTCGGTCGTCCTCATCCTCCTCTGACTCGCTGGGATCTTTGACGAATAATTTCTTGACGAGACCTTGTATGCCTTGTTCGATTCGCTCGATACGTTTGATTTGGGAGGAGGACGACATCGTCGCATCGTAACGAGTGTGGTGGTGCGACGGGTGCTGAGAGGGTGGTGTTGTTTTTCTCTTATACCCTGGGGGTACACCGGGTACTTTTTGTAGGGTGGTGAACGCGCAAAGACGCGAGCCACTCTTTTTTGGTGTTGTGGTTGCAGCCCAGCGAAAGCAAGTCTTACTTACTGTACGCTCAGCGCCCGTCCGGCGCCCAGCCTAACCCAACAGGCCTCATGAGCCTGACCTGAGCCCTTGAGCCCAGAGCCCCTCCCGTCGGAACTCGACTCAGTACGGCCAGGTGCACCCGGGACTCCACCACAGTGACACCAGCGGTCCAGCAGCAGTCTCCACCGACCTCAGGCATCCAGATCATCACGACCGACGAGCGCAAAGCGACGGATTCATCTTGTGCCATCGCTCACCACTCCCTCCCGCGCTGGATCATCTCCATCTCGCACCGCTAGATTCGTCTGGCATCGCGCTTTTCATGGGCCCTTGAGAGAAATTCCCCGTCGCGCTTCATCGGCCGCAGCAGGCGCGACTCTCTTCACGATGCCCGACATCGACCCAGCTGCCCTCCTCAGCAGGCCCGCCATCTCAACTACCCCCATCTTACCGCCCAAAACATTATCTGCGCCCATTGTCCCCAAAGCAGCCAAAGTCACTCATGTCCCTCCCAGAATCGACCTCGAGCCGCTTTATGCGAGTCTCAAAGCTGCCATTGGGAGCGAGAACTGGAAAGTCTATACCAAGGCATTTGGCGCATTCATGATAGGTGTGCTTGCATATACTTCCCCGACTTTAATCACATCCCATCACTAATTCTGCGACTCTCCCCAGGTGCGCTGGACCAATCCGAACTATCTAAGCAAATCGATTATTTTTTGGTCACTCCGGGCGGCGAGATTGAACATTGTCATAACCAGCTTATTGCGGCCATCTACGCAAATGTCACCCGGGAAATGCCAGATCATGGCGTGGCCAGTTGGGTCAGCGCAAATGAGAAACCGACGGTGGGAATTGGAAGCAAGCCAGTTACTGGTAATGCTGCGGAGCAAAGGCTGAAGACCGAAGTGATGCAATTACCTAGTAGGGATCGCAGACGAATTAAAGACTTGAGTCAAAATGATGTAGGGCCAATGGACACTCCACTTGATTCCTCTCCAAGGCCAATTACTGACTCGATTGTTGTAGTTTGATCCGCAGGATGCTTTTGCGACTGTATTTGGGGAACACCGTCGTCCCAAGGCTGCAAGAATTGTTGATCCGGTACCTGCGAGTGCTGGCGGCCTGAATAAGACGAGTAGGCATTTTTCCTCTAAAGTCATATATAAAAATGCTAAACATATTTCCAGATTGGGATCTTGAGATTCGAAAAAGATACGCCCAAACACTGGCCGTAGAATCGGGCGAGTTTCCGGATATGCAAAATATTGAATCTCGAATGTTACCAATTTGTTATGAAGGCGGCCTTACCTCTGGCCATGTCAGTGACGCCGCGCATTTTATGTCTGTAGCCACGGAAACATATTTAAAAGAGGTTCTCTCCTCCATATTCAGTAAGACCAGGACTAATGGTCCTGGAACTGCTGGCAGCGCTGGGACAGGGGGCGGTGCCTCATGGGTTCAAACACATAAATACCGGAGGATACTCGAAAAAGAGGAAGACCAGTGGATGCGGGGGGAAATACAACGTGATAAAGGGGGACTTTTACCGATCGAAGCCAAGGCCGCAAGCGAACGAGCTCCCCTGGGAATGGCTGACGTCCGAACGGCTCTCGAAATAAGCGACTGCGGCTTAGGACAGATGCCGGTCATCATGCAACAAATCATGTTTGGCTACCGAGAAGGGGAACTGGAAGCCTGGAATGATTACACTTTCCTCGAAGGTCATGAACCAGAAAATGCGACCGAGCTTGATGGAGATATCGAAATGGGAGGGATGAATACATCCGAACCGGTGAATGGAATCAATGGCCACGCCTACGAGTCAGATGTGGATTCCGGGTGGGTTGGAGGGGAGTCAGAAGACAAGACTGATCTGGATAATCTTCTGGACTCTTGTTTAGCTATCGGAGCGTAAGATATGTTGGCTGTTTTATTGACTTGGGAGCATTCGGCGCAATTGGTGGGTGGGCATTGTGTTAACAAGGGTGCATTTGCATGGCTTGCGTGGCGTTTTGAGGATTCCTATATGATTCTTACCTCTGTACAGTTGCTCTCTGTACAAATGGCCTAAAAGGTGCATGGTAAAGCAGGGCGTATGGGATTGGATTCTGCTTGGGGAGGACGATACCCGGGAAGGCTAAGGCTTTTTTTGTACCAATATATAAAATAAATATGGCAGAATAAATGTAGCGTTGAAATATAGACTCCCGTAGTCAATCGAAATGTCAATGTCAAGTTCAGGGCAAAGTACGAGTACTTTGTAAAATCTTATAGTATTATACGGACTCAAGCGTGGTGCCAAGAAATGCCACTCTCACAGCCTCGCTCTTGCATTGACTCTGCGTCAGCCTTGGTTTGAGCTTGAGCTTCAATGCCCCTCTTTCCCCTCCCTCGAACAAAACATAACAACTTCACAACCTCAACCTTTCGAATTCTCCCATATTCCTTTTCTGATTCTCAAAAATTAAACTCACAAAATGTCCGTCATAATCGAGAAGATCCTCGCAGCGGCACCTACCACAGAACGTGGTCGCCCAACTCAACTCTCCACCGATCCTAAAGGAGAACGGATAGCTTACGCTGTAAGTTCGAGAATCTGGTGGTACTTGTAAGAAACAGTTTTGATTGATGGGCACTTTAGTCTGGCAAATCGATTTTCCTTCGTTCTTTGGATGATCCGTCGGAAAGTAAACAGTATAACAATCATACTGCTCAAACTACCGTTGCGAGGTTCTCACCATCCGGGTTCTATGTTGCTTCGGGGGATGTCTCTGGTGCCGTGAAGGTATGGGATGCGGTTGAGGGGGTGAACACAAAAGGTAGAGAGCCGCACCTTTTTTTCTTCATGTTTAAACTTCAAGTTTATACATGGTATTGATTCGGAATAGGTGAATACCATATTATATCTGGACGCATAAACGATATCGCCTGGGACGGAGACTCGCAACGCATCATCGCAGTAGGAGATGGACGGGAACGATTCGGTCACTGTATAACAGCAGATAGCGGGAACTCTGTCGGTGAAGTAAGTGGCCATTCGAAAATTATTAATTCGGTCTCGATACGTCAACAACGACCTTTGCGTGCGGCAACAGGAGCAGATGATAGTGCGATGGTATTTTTACATGGCGCTCCTTTCAAATACAATAACAAACTCGGAGGACTGCATAAGGGGTTCGTTTATGGGGTTGGCTTTTCGCCGGATGGTGAGAAGCTTGTTACTGTGGGTGCGGATCGTAGGATTCAGCTATATGATGGAAAGACGGGAGAGGCTACGGTTCAGATTGGAGAGGGAGAGCATAAGGGAAGTATTTTTGGAGTTTCTTGGGCGAAGGATTCCAAGAGGGTTGTTACGGCTAGTGCTGATCAGACGGTTAAGCTATGGGATGTGGAGGCTGGAAAGGCAGTTCAGACTTGGAGATTTGGTGGAGAGGGAAATGTCAGTATTCCTGATCACCAGGTTGGGGTTGTATGGCCGGCTGGTAGGAGTGATGGAATGGTTGTCAGTTTGAACTTGGCGGGTGATTTGAACTACCTTGTTGAGGGAACCCAGACACCAACAAAAGTTGTGCAGGGACACAACCGAAGTATTACGGCTCTAGGTTCAAGTGAGGGCTCTAAAGGTCAGACTTTCTGGACGGGTAGTTTCGATGGTCGAGTTTGTTCTTGGGATAGCGACTCGGGTATTGGCTCAGCAGCAGATGGACAAACCCACTCCAACCAAGTCTCCGGATTTACAACAACAGAAAGCAGAGCATACAGTGTTGGTTGGGATGACACCCTCAGAATTGCAGACACCTCAAGCAACACTTTCCTGGGGGAGGCATCAAAGCTATCGGCCCAACCAAAAGGTGTTGCTTCATCAGAAGGCCGAATATTTGTAGCCACATCCTCAGGAGTCGATATCTTTTCAAACGACAAGCTTGTATCCAACTTTCCAATCTCAGACTACTCACCAACCTCAATCGCCGCCTCAAAAACCACCATAGCAATCGGTGACGACCGAAACATCGTCCACATCTACACCATCGACTCCTCCAATAAGCTCTCCCCCAAAGAAACCCTCACAACATCCACATCTCAAATCACCGCCCTCTCCTACTCACCCAACGGCTCACTACTAGCCAGTGGTACCTCCTCAGGCAAAATCTACGTCTACGACACAGCCAATTGGGAGATCAAAACTGATCGTTTCTCAGCCCATACCGCCCGAGTCACTTGTCTCGAATGGAATCAGGAGGGAACCCATCTATTGAGTGGTGGACTGGATACTAATGTCTTTGTGTGGAGCTTGAAAGCCCCTGGTAAGAGGGTGAAGGCTGCGAATGCGCATAAGGATGGGGTTTATGGGGTTTGTTGGGGGAGTGGTGGGAAGGTTGTTAGTACGGGGGGTGATGCTGCTTTGAAGATTTGGAGGGTTGAGGGGTTGGAGTAGGTGTTACTGCAGTT
>LT855409.1:213735-251634 GCA_900184765.1 Hymenoscyphus fraxineus
TAGGTGGGATGATTTTCCCTTTCATTTGATTGCCATGTATGAGTATGAGTTTTGGTAGAAAAGAAATGGTCAAGCAAAGAGCTTTGAAGTTATTGAGTTGATCTTCTATTACCTTGAACTGAGGTGTAGAGTAAGTGGTTTCTAAACCCACACCCCACCATTTACCCCACCTTCCCCCTGTCACAGCCTCGTCCTCACCTCACCTCAGCCTTCCCAACTTTCTACCTCATCCCATCTACTCTACAAAAACCATGCGCAAACCACCAGATCCATAAAAGCTCCCCATAACCACTACCACGAAACCACAATGCAATCCCTCATCTGGTCGTCCACAATCCCACTCCACATCAGTCACCCCTCCTCGCCAATCCCATACCTCATCAACATCCCCCGCGTCTCATACCTTCCCCTCCTACTCCCGCGCCTAACGACGTTCTTCGGCCCTGTTTGTTCCTCTTTCTCGTACGAGGGGATCTTGTTGAAGAATTTACCGGTTGGACTGCTGGCGGATTTGTATGCGCCCGAGTTGCCGTGGAGGGTGGTTGTTGAGGGGGGGTTGGAGTTTGATATGCATGATACTTTTATGAATAGTGTTAAGGAGGTGAGTTGAGATGTAGGGGATAGGGGAGGGAATGGGAGGGTACAAAGATGGGAATGGGAATGGGGATAGGGGCTGATGTGTAATAGGCGGATTTCATAAGGTATGGGACTGCGAAGGGGATCATGAGTATGAGCAAGGAGAATAGTACTACGCTCTGGAACTCAGTCGTTGATAGTATGTCTTTCCCCCCTCCTTTCTTAAACAGATGATCTGGAATATCCTAACAAGCACAAAAACAGACGACTACCAAACCTTCCACCGCATCTCCTCCATCCTCCTCAACCCCTCCATCCCACTAAAACACATCCCCCTCCGTATCTACGTCCCCTCCACACCCAGCAAATCCTCTCCCTCAGACTCCCACCCCGCACCCCTCGCATCCTTCAAGATCATCCAAACATTACTTCCCCCGCGAACACCGAATCGCGAGGTGCAAACACTTGGTATGGCTCTGAATAGTTTGCTGCCGACGTTGTTTCCTAGTAGGAGGGATCCGATACTGGCGGAGGCGGTGTTGCATGGTGCGAGTGTGCCGTTTCGAGCCCCGCTGGAGGAACTCATGCGCGAGGCGGCGTATGCGGATGGGTGGGTGAGTTTGTGTGTTGTTATGGTTGATGCTGTTTAGGTTGGAAGATGGGAGGAGGGAATGGGAGAAATGGCGTTAGGGGGAGTTTTGGGGAATGGCGTTATGAGGTAGGTATGGTTATGAGATATGATGATACATTCCAAGTTTTTCTTCGCTCTTTTTCCTTTTATTATCCTCGGGGATTCGATTACAGTAAAGAGAATCGGGTGGTGTATCTTGGTAGTACTGTAATCTTACCTACCTACTAGCTACAGTAAGTAGTAAGTAGTAAGTACGTAGAACCTAAATAACCGACCGTCATCATCATAAACCCCTTCATAACCAACCCTTAATCTCCACTCCCTCCTCTCTCCTACTATAAGTAAGTACCTACCGTAAGATATCTAGACATGCATTGCAATTACTCTATTACTCCGTCTATATACACGTACGCTATCAGACTATCTACAGTAATGAAAATCGTTGATTGTACCAAAGTCTGGGATAAGGAGCTTGATTATTGTTTTTAGGTAGGGTAATTGGTGTTTAGGAGGTACCTAGGTAGGAATTGGACTATATTTTTCGTAGAATTGGAGTATGCCACTATAGGTTAAGTTGGGATAATGGTTAAGTTAGGATGATAGGTCTAGAAGCTAGGCTAGGCTAGGGTAAGGTAGGGAGGGGTGTGGTGTATGATGTAATGATTTAGGGAGGATGTAATGATTTGGGGAGGATGCGAAGATATAAGAGTAAGGAAAGGAAAGGAAGGGTTGTAATTCGTGAAGAAGTGATTAGGAGTATGAGTATAAGTATAAGTAGGTATATATAGAAAATCGTTAATTATATTATACTAGAAGTCTGGGATAAGTATAAGGAACTTGATTGTTATTTTTAGGTAGGGTAGTTAGGGTTTGGGAGGGAGGTAGGGATTAGACTTTGGTTGAGTTGATGATGGTTTTAGGATAGGGTAGGGTAGGGTAGGCTAGGAGTGTATTGTATGATGTAATGATTTGAGGAGGATGTAAAGAGGATGCGAAGAGGATGCGAAGATATGAGAGTAAGGAAGGAAGGGTTGTAAAGAAGTAAAGAAGTAGTTAGGAGTGTGAGTATAAGTATAAGTATATATAGAAAATCGTTAATTGTACTATACTAGAAGGATAGTATAAGGAGGCTAGAGCTTGATTGTTGTTTTTAGGTAAGGTGGTTAGGGTTTAGGAGGGGAGTAAGTATGGATTAGAGTTGGGATAAGTTAGGATAATATAATAGTTTTAGGATAGGCTAGGATAGGCTAGGGTAGGGGTATATTATATAATATAATGATTTAGGAGGATACGAAGAGATGATATGAGAAGTTGAAGATATAAGAGTAAAGAAAGGAAAGGTTGTGATTCGTGAAGAAGTGATTAGGAGTGTAAGTATGTGTATAAGTAGGTATATATAGAAAATAGTTAATTATATTATACTAGAAGTCTAGAAGGATAGTTTAAGGAGATAAATGTTATTTTTAGGTAGGGTGATTAGTGTTTAGGAGGGAAGGAAGTAAGGATTAGACTAGGTTGAGTTAGGATGATAGTTTTAGGATGATGGTTTTAGGATAATATGATAGGTTTAGGATGATGGTTTAGGGTAGGGTAGGGGAGGGGTGTATAATGTAATGATTTAGAGGATACGAAGATATGAGAGGAAGGAAAGGAAGGTATGAGAGGAAGGAAAGGAAAGGTTGTACAGTGTTTGGTATCTCCCGTCCTTTCCTATCCTGACCCATAGGAGTGGAGTAGGAGAGCCAGGCCTTTGGCCTGGCAAAGGAGAGGAGAGCGAATTATATAACTGGATAGGAGCGGAGAAGGAGAGGCCAGGTTCGGGAGAGGAACGGAAAGGAGAGGCTAAAAAAGGTTAAAAATAAGTCTTTTTACTACGCAAATAACAGCCTTCTTGCTACGCAAGTGACAGCCTTTTTACTACGCAAGTGACAGTCTTTTTACTACGCAAGTGACAGTCTTTTTACTACGCAAACAGTCTTTTTACTACGCAAATAACAGTCTTTTTACTACGCAAGTGACAGTCTTTTTACTACGCAAACAGTCTTTTTACTACGTAAGCCAGTCTTTTAACTACGCAAGTGACAGTCTTTTTACTACGGTACGAAGGCACGTGGGAGCGCCAGGGAGGGTTCGCTAGTAGTCTTTTTACTACGCAAGTAATAGTCTTCTTGCTACGCAAGTGACAGCCTTTTTACTACGCAAGTGACAGCCTTTTTACTACGCAAGTGACAGTCTTTTTACTACGGAAGTGACAGTCTTTTTATAGTACGAAGGCACGTGAGAGCTCCAGGGAGCCCTGCCCAGGTGGGCTCGTAAGTAGTACGGTAGCACGTGAGAGCCAAGGAGGGGACCTACTTCGAGTAATTTCCACTATATTTCGGGGGTTTCGGGCCTATCTTTTAGACCTACTAAAACCCACAATACCCAGCCTCAGGACCACTCCCGTCCTTTCCTATTCGGTACCCTGGCGAGGATAAGGAGTATTGATTAGTCCGGAAAGGAATAGATAGAAGAGCTTTCTAAACATAACAAATAGGCCTTAGAAAGGAGTATAGATAGGAAAGGACGGGAGTAGAACGGACGAGAGATACTAAACACTAAGGTTATAAATTAAAGAAGTAGTTGTTAGGAGTGTTAGTATAAGTGTAAGTATAGAAAATCGTTAAGTATACTATACTAGAAGGATAGTATAAGGTATAAGGAGGTTGATTATTATTTTTAGGTAGGGTAAACTATATAATTAGTATTTAGGAGGGGAGTAGGGATTAGAGTATAGGTTAGTTAGGTAATGGTTTTGGGATAATAGAGTTAGAAGCTAGGGTAGGGTAGGGTAGGGTATAATAAGTTAGAGAGGGAGAGGATATAAGGATTTAGAGATATAAGAGTAAGGAAAGGGGAGGTTATAAAGATATAGTTATTAGTATATATTAGTGTTTAGTATCTCCTGTCCGTTCTACTCCTGTCCTTTCCTATCTATACTCCTTTCTAAGGCCTATCTATTATATTTAGAAAGCTCTTCTATTTATTCCTTTCTAGACTAATTAATACTCCTTATCTTTACTAGGGTACTAGATAGGAAAGGACGGGAGTAGTTCTAAGACTAGGTATTATATGTTTTAGTAGGTCTAAAAGGCCTAGTTTAATATATAGTAGAAATAAGGTCTTAGTACTACTTTAGAAGTAACTTAAATCTCGCTTATACCTTTACTAAAAACTTAGTACTTATTAGTATATAGTCTTTCTAGGATTTTAGTATAGATTCTTTATAATAGCTTACTTAATTCTACCTTTAAATCTATTAAATATTCTACCTTTAAATCTACTAAATATTCTACCTTTAAATCTATTAAATAACCTATCTTTAAATCTATTAAATAACCTTTTATTAATATACTAGGCCCTAATAATAGAACCTTCTTAGGTATTAATTATTTCCTATAAAGTAGAGCTCCCTTAATAACGTCTATACCTTGTCTAGTAAACGATAATAGTCTAGAATTAAGGCTATCTCTAATACCCTTTAATATATAGCGATTATATAAAGAAGACCTAGTAATTAATAATCTACCTAGTTCTAAAGATAACGCTATTTTAATATCTTTCTCCTTAACTTTCTTATATACTAGTAATACTCTAACTAATAATAACTTTACCTATAGACCTATAACTCTTAATCGATTACTTAAAGCTAAATCTAATATTAAATATACCTTAATAATTAACTTAATTCTATAGGATTTAAAGGTTATAATTAGTAAGTATTAATATATAGTTTAGAAGTTATTCGCGCTAAAGGGTTTAAGAAAGATAGCCTAGTACTAGTAGTAGGGTATTAAGCTTCTCTATATATTAAATAGTAAGTTTAGTTTTCTAAGCTCTTTTATCTTTAGGTATTCCTTACTAAAACTCTTAGTAAAAAGCTAGAACAGTAAGCTAAATAGGAATTAACTCTTTTAGAAGTATAACTATTATAAGAACGTTTAAGGCTTTATTAATAACGCTATAAATAAAGAATAACACTTATTAAAAGAGTATAGTATATTAAAGACTAGTAGAAAGACTCTAAATTCCTCTCTTTTTCGATCGATTTAAGACTCTAATACTACTAATTAAAGTAGTAATACTATATAAGAGACCTCCCTTTATATAAAAAGAGAGGGGTATTTAAACCTTATTATAATAGTTTAATAAGGTCCTTTTTAGGTAGTTCTTATAGCCTAGATTATAATATACTAGCTAGCGCTATTACTTATAATTAATAACCTTTTTATTAAGTTCCTTTAGGTAGTATTACTAGGTACTAAGAAACTAATCTCTAGGTATAGTAAGACTATTTAGTACTAGATTATTAAGGCCTTTTAGTAGAAGAAGGAGAAGGTTAGGAAACGCCTATTAGGTATAAAAAGTAAGATTAGCCTATCTTTTAACTTATAGTTATTACCGAATTACCTAGTATTAATAGGTGTTATTATATATTTTATTAATAAAAGTAGTACTAATTAGTTAATAAATTAAGCCTTAAACTCCTACTAAGACCTGATTATATATAAACTTTATAATACTATAACTTTAATTATCTACTATATACCTATAATATTTTTAATTCTTTAGAAAGGCCTTACTTAGGGCTTTCCTAAGAATTAAAAACATTATAAATATATTAATTATTACTTATAATATTTTAGGTAAGAGTTTTAAATAGTTTTTACCCTAGCTAAGGTTATTCTAAATAGTTACTTTAGCCTTACTAAAACTATATACTAATTTATACCTTTATAATACTAGCTTCTTATTATAATTCGATAACTCTAAGGCTCTTATACTAGGGAGAATTAAGCTAAAATAATTATTAATATTATTAAAGATTATAAGTTATAGTATTATCTTAGATTTTTTATTATAGATAATATACTAAATAATAATACCTATCTTCGAATTATTACTACTAAATTCTTTCTAAAACTTATATCTAAATAATAAGAAAGACGTTAATTATAGTACCTTAGTTATATTATTAACCTAGCTAGTAAAGCCTTCCTTTTTAGTACTAATCCTAATATATTTAAGAAGGAGATAGTAGAAGTTAAGCTAATATCTAAGCTTATAAAAGAGCTCTAACTCTAGTACTAGTAAGAACCTATTAATAGACTCTATAATATTATTACTTTTATCTCTTATACGCCTTAACGCTATATATAATTTAAAGGGATAAAGTTAATAAAGGAAAATAGATTTAATTAAAGAGAGTTTAACTACCTTTCTCTTATATAAGATAACGTAACTTAGTAGAATTTCTTATATTCTATAATCGAAAGAGCCTTTAAACTCTATACTCGAATTAATTAATTTTACTTTTAAAATAGCCGTATAAGCTATAAATAAGGTAGTAATAAAAGGAACTATACTAACGCTAAGATAGAGTATTTAATTTAATAGAATATTCTCTTACTAGAGGATTAGAATACTTTTACTAAAGTTCTCTTAATATTAAAGCCTCTTTATAACTATATAAAACGCGCTAAAGGAACCTTAATTAGTAGCGACTAAGGAACTCTTTCTAATTATCTATAAACTCTTAATAAGCTCCTAGTATACTTCCGTAAACGTTATAATAACCTATAAAATTATTTAGTAGATAAGATACTCTAGGATAAATAACTTAAATATTTATAGACCTATATAGTTAATAGTTAGTCGAAACTCGATAAGTACTTTATAAAGGTCGATAATACTCCTACCTTATATACTATAGTTATTATAATACTATACTATAGCTAGAAGTACTTTAAGTATACCTAGAAAGACGTGTATTTATAGGAGGATTCGAGTACCTTAGGGAGCTAGTTAGATAGTAGAAAGAAGGCCTTATTTAGACTCTAGAATAGTAAATATAAGTACCTACTAATTAATACTAGTAATATAAATTCTATAGGTATAAAGAGGCCTTATTTACTAAATATATTTAATTAAAATAATAATATATTAATTATTTATACTAATTATATAGATACTACTAATAAGCTCGAATCCTAGATTAGCTAGAGACCTTATAGGATTATAAATAAAACTCTCGCTTAATTTTAGATCTATTAATTAAAGTCTCTATTAACTTAACGTCTCGCTAGATTAGCCCTAGATATACTTATAATACCTACTATATCGAGTAATTATAAACAAGTATTCTTATAAAGTAAGCTATTAATTATAGGTTAAAGGAATTATCTATAACTTAATATAATCGAGGTAATATAGTATTTATAGATATAGATAATATTAAATAAGTAAATAGCGGGTATATAGAAAGGTAGAAGTAATTAGACTACTCTTAAAGAGATATTATTAGATATATAAGATTTTAGTAGATTTTAGTAGATTATAGATATACGAATAGCCTTACTTTTTAACCTTATTTTAGCCTTTCCTTTTTACTCCTCTCTCGAACCTTACCTCTCCTACTCTTATTCTATCTAGTTAAGTTTTTAGCTCTCCTCTTCTTTACTAGGCTAAAGGCCTAGCTCTTCTACTCCTTTCCGAGTAACTAGGAGAGGAAAGGACAGGAGATACTAAACACTAGTATATATCTACGAACTACGCTATCTATAGTAATAAAAGTCGTTAATTATACTAGAAGTCTAGTATAAGGAGGTTAATTATTGTTTTTAGGTAGAGTAATTAAAGTTAGGTACTAATATATCGATATCGTATCGGGGGAGTACTCGATATATATTATATCGGAAATATATAGACGATATAATATCGCTAAGAATCCGATAATCGATATAATATCGATTATTAGTACACGTAACATGGAAAATCTAAAATCCGGCCCCGGACTAATAAGACCTTAGGAGTACTTAGATTTTAGACCTACTACTAAAACCCTCTAATTTTAACTATCGATTTAGTTAAACCTATATCTTATTTACTTATAGTAAGATTTATTTAACTCTTCTAGGTTACTAACTATTATAGAATATACTAGGTTCGACTAGGCCGAATACCTTAGTTTAGTTAACGTTCCTTTATATACTATATAGTATATACTTTACCTAAGTAACGTTTCCTAATTAGTTAAAGGAGCTTTCCGGAACCTTCTAACTAATTAGAATATAGTATATATTAGTTAGCTTACTACTACTCTTTTAAGGAGTATCTTACTCTAAATTCTAAACATTATACCTAACTTTGTCCCTAATACTAACCCTCTAAGGAGCCTAGCTATTATAAGAATTATAGTTACGTTTAGTTATATAACCTAGTATAAATAAGTACTATCCTATAATTAACGCTTAAAACACCCTCTAAAACACCCCTAAATACACTATAAAAAGTACTTTAAATTATCGATATTTATCGATATCGTTAAATATAATCCGATCGATATCGGAATCGTCGAATATAATATCGATATTATATCGCGATAAATATCGCGATAATCCGATAAATATCGTATCGGCGCCCAAGTCTAAGGGTAATTAGTTTTTAGTATTTGGGAGGTATGTAGGGATTAGACTTTAGGTTAAGTTAGGATAATGGTTAATGGTTTTGGGATGATGGTTTTAGGATAATGGTTTGGAAGCTAGGGTAGGGTAGGGAGGGGTGTGGTATATTGTAGGGTGTAATGATTTGGGGAGGATGTAATGATTTAGGGAGGATGCGAAGGGATGAGGATTTAGAGGATGCGAAGATGTGAGAGTAAGGAAGGAAGGAAAGGTTGTGATTCGTGAAGAAGTAGTTGTAAGTGTGAGTATAAGTATAAGTAGGTATATATAGAAAATCGCTGATTAGGCTAGAAGGATAGTATAAGGAACTTGATTGTTGTTTTTAGGTAGGGTGATTGGGGTTTGGGAGGTGGGTATGGATTAGACTAGGTTGAGTTAGGATGATGGTTTTAGGATAATAGTTTTAGGATAGGATAGGGTAGGCTAGGGTAGGCTAGGGGTGTGGTGTACGATGTAATGATTTAGGGAGGATGGTAGGATGCGAAGATATGAGGATTTAAAGATATAAGGTAAGGAAAGGAAGGTTGTAAGGAAGTGTAGGTGGTTGTTAGTATAAGTATATATAGAGTTAGAAGTATATTATATCGATGAGATGAAATAAGGGTATAGGTTTTATTTTCTCTCCTACGGTTTTGTGTAGATCTTGAGCGAGGGTTTGAGTTGTGGATAGGGGGGTGGGTGAGCATGGGATGGGATGGGATATTAATGAATACCGGTATGGGGAAAGAGGATTTTTGGTTGGTTTTGTGTACTTGGGAGTCTTGGGGTTGTTGGTATGTTGCTTCTGTCTAGTTTACTTATATGAAGAGGTGGTGGTGACGGTGGGGTGGGTGATAAGAGGATGGTTGTACTGATGAGATGAGATTCGTGGGGTAGCGTTGGGGGCTACCTATGTACTGTTGTTGAATGGTGTTATTGATTATTTTCACCGCGAGAGGGAGAGAGTGGAGCGTTTGAGAGGAGAGGTTTTGGAGAGGGAGGGGGAGATTAGGGTTTTAGATGGGGAGGTGAAGGGGAGAGCGGGTTTGGAAGGATTGCTTGAGGAGAAGGAAGAGGATTGGGTTTTTGGAGGGGGAGTTGGGGGATTTTGTGGTAGGGGGGATAGTGGGGAGGGAGTGTATCATGTTAGAAGACGAAAATTAACTTGAAATTGAATGGAGGATTTAGTCATACTGGTTACATGTTTGGGGAGTGGTGTGATGCGATGGAATAACTTCTTGATGCGGTTTTTGTTGCTCTGGGGAAGGTAGGATTACTGGTTTTTTTTTTTTTTTGATAGCCAATCTGGTTGTACCTATCTTATGTTCTTGAAGACTCCACTTGTAGAAATATACAGGACTATATATCCTCAAAGCCATGCCAATATCACCCACCTTCAATTCAACGACTAAATCTTTAATAAAGACCTTATAGAAGTCTCCAAAGAAGACATGCGATATCCACTTGTAAGTAAAAGACTTTCCAATTTTTAACGTTCGCTTATTTTAACCACTTAGATCAAGCGGTTTCTGATATGGATAGATAATTGGTATAAACAGATATCTGCCTAACTAAAAGGCATCCGCTAATGGGATGTGTATCATTTTCATTTTTATTTTTACGCTTTGATTTACCTCGCTTACCGTCAAGATGCACACCATCAAAGGTGGAGGGTGGTATGATAAATAAGGAGCCGGGTTTGAAAGTTAGACGAACTAAGTTCTTTATTATGTTATCCAGGACATGCGCTTTCTTCCTATGTTTAGCTCGTGAAGTGGCGCTTGGTATACATGGATGCTGATTGATCGGGTCAGGTGTATTTTATCAGCGTTCGGCACTTAGAATTCCGTTCCATTCCAGGACCCCCCTATAGAATATTCCGTTCCAAATAGGAGTGTTAGAATGCTATTCTAAAGGGTGGAATATTTGGAATTCTAATTAGAATACTCACGTGACCCGTAAAACAAAAAAGTAGTTCTAGTCCGAGCAACTAATAGGAAGCCTTAGCCTTAGTACTATATTATCTATACTATTAAGACTATAATAATAATCTTATAATACCGCCCCTATATATCTCACCAAGGAAATACCTGTATTTTACGCCTTTTATAGCTCCTAGACTCCTAGTATAGGTAGTATAAATATAAAACCACTCGAGTTCGGATTTACCTTAGTTTTACTAATACTCGGGTTCACGTAGTAGGAGTAGTAGGATATATTATTTAGTTTAAATAGCCCCTAGGGCACTTATAAGGCTATTTATACCCTAGTAAGTAGAGCCTAGGCTACCTAGCGCTCTATTTAGGCCTATCTCTCTATTTAAATCTAGTAACTAGCTTAGGAATAGTAGAGGGAAAATAAGAAATAGCGTATAATAATAATTAGTAGTTTTATTATTATTATAAACAAGTAATCGAATAGATTAAACGATTAAATAGATTAAACGATATATATAAGCTTACTTAGTTACCCTTAATACGTAAAACACCTCCTTTACTAATACTCGGGTTTATATAGTAGGAGTAGTAGAATATATTATTTGGTTTAAATAGCCCCTAGGGTACTTATAAGGCTATTTATACCCTAGTAAGTAAAGCCTAGGCTACTAGACAAAGGCTATACCTAAATAATATATATAGTTTATATATAGAGATTAGGTTATAGCTTATAGTAGTAGAAGTTATATTTACATATAAGTTTATAGTACGAGTTTATAGTACGAGTTTATAGTAATTAAAAGTTTATATTAAGAGATTTATATAAAAGTTTATATTAAAAGTTTATATTAAGTAATTTATATATATATTTAAAGATTAAATCGAGCTTATTATTATAGAAACATTAGTACTAATTTATATTATTACTAACTACCTATTATAGAATTAATAGTATTATACTAGTAAGAAACCTCCTACTTAACCTAAATTTATCCTTAATTAATATATTAATATATCCTAAATAAGTATCCGAAGTCTACCTTCTAAAACATTATATTTACTCGTATAATATCCTATTCCTATTTACTTATATTATAACTCCTTAATAATAACTATAACTACTAAATTTATACTAATTTAAGTATCCTAGTACTTTTAGCCTCTTCCTTAATTCGTCTACTATTATAAGTTTTATAAAAGGCGTATTTAAACCCTAGCTTAATCTTTAAAATAGTAGTATATTATAGGGTTATTTATTATATATAAATAGTTATCTTAAAGCTTTTATTATATAAGTTAAATTATTCTCTACTACTACTATAATATCTACTCTACTATTCGAATAGTCTATTTTACTTATCTTTAGCTATATTAATATAAAAAAATCATCTTTTATAAAAGTAACGTCTAATCTTATTACTCTCTCTCTTTCGAACTTCTCCTTATCCTTAAAATCCTCTGCTATATATATAAGCTCTCTTAAATAAAAGAATCCTTTATATACTAGCTTTGAAAATACTATAAAATTAAGATTATTTTATATTATATCCTTACTACTTCTTTTAGCCTTCTTATCCTATTATTCTACTATAATTACTTTAAGGATATTATAGGTTATAGGTTCTACCTAGTACTTCTTATCTTTAATATTCGTACGTTTTACTCCTACTACTATACGCTTAATTATCTTATTCTTAAATACCTTTAGGTCTAGTATCCTATTAATATAAACCAAATAAATATATAAGATTTATTATTATAAACTATTACCTTTTAACTTACCTTCGAACCTACCTAAGCCTCCTACTATATAAAGTACTAGATAATTTACTAGTAGAATAACTTATACTAAGTATAACTATACTCTATTACTTTTATAAAAGAATTTATACGCCCTTTAACCTGATTCGTAGACCTTTCGAGTCCCTAGTACTAATCTATACTATATATATTTTACTACGAAATTTAAAAGGACTAAGAGGATTATATATTACTATTATAAGGGTAGTTCTATGTAATTATACTTAATAACTAAGGGTATATATTAGTAATTAAAACTCTATTAAATCTTAAAAGTATATTAGCTAATATATTTTCTACTCCTAGTAGCTAGTATACTATAATCTTAATATTATACTTTACTACTATAAGGAGTATTTAATATAATAATATATTTACTAGACTTTTTAATAATTATTTATTAAAACCTGCGAATACTATAGTATTATCTATATAAATATAGACTCTTTTAGTTAACTAGGATTAAGCCTACTATTTAAACACTTCTTTAATTACCTCTATTTTAGTAATATTTATATTAAATATGTTATTACTCCCTTTATAATTTATTAACTTTATAAATACTATATATTATTAAATCTCTAAAGTTCGATCTCTCTAATCTACTAGTCTATTTAAATAGAAACCTCCTATACCTTAAATTAAAGTATCTATAAATAGTTAAACCTCTACTCTATCTTTTATAAAAAAAGTAATACTATTAAAGTCTTAAACCGCCTTATACTACTACTTAATATCCTAACATACCTTAAGTAGTATTCGCTTAGCCTAGTACTTTATTACTATTTATAGAAAAGAAGTAACGTAGCTCTAAAGGTTTCTATAGAATACCTAGCTAAGCTAAATTACTAGAGTATAAAAGGTAAGAAACCCTACTAACTTTCTTATATTTTATAGTAAAAGTAAGTTACCTACTAATATATTTATAGTTAATTATAGCGCCTTTACTACTTTATCTTATAAGATACTTAGTATAAATTCTATAGTATTAACTATATAACCTAGAACCTTAACTCGAGTACCTTTTACGTTCTTTTACTTCTTTTATAGTATACTAAGTACTATTATAAATCTATTATAATTGTCTTTAAATTTAAGTATTTACTCTTATAATAGTCCTAGTTAAAGGATTACTATAAAGTTGTCTAGATAATAGATTATATCCTTTTACTTTAAATATAATTATAGTATCTAATAAATTAACTCTATAAATAGATTAAAAATAAAAGGAGAAGTATAAAGTCTAAATATTAGATAGTTCTCTTAGTAGAATTAGTTGTTCTATTTAAATCCGAATATCTATTAAACCTTATATATGAGTAGTATATTCTTAAAAGTGTCTATTATATCGCGTTTTATAATTAGAGCTCCTTAGCCTTTCTATAGAGTTATTATAATTATTTAACATATTAATAAGTACTTTAGGTATACTACTTCTATATTAATTCTATTATTTACTAAGTCTATTATAAAGAATAATAAATCGTAGATTCTTTAAAGTATACTATCTCCTTTTAGTACTAGACCTAGTAATAAGGATATAAACCTTTTAAGTAATAGAAGTTAAACTTTTAAAATTTATTATAATTAAAGATCCTTTTAAATACCTTCTTCTATTACTCTTTAATTAAGTTATACTAATTTATAATTTATAGATATTAGTTGTCTTTCCTATCCTTTGTATTCTATAAGAGTACTAAATCAAAGTATTAATAAAATATAAAACCTTAGAAGCTTTAGATATTAAGCTAATAACTCCTTTTATATATTAATCTTAAAAGGTAATAGTAAGTTAGATAATAGTTCGGCTAATCTATTATAATATTAAAATAAAGGAATTATATTAGGTTATATAGGTATAGGATAGTAAGGGTAACTTTATATAAATATTTTAAGTAATTTATCTAATTATATATTAGATACCCCCTCTCTTATACTAAACCTTTATTTTGTTTTAGGCTTATCTATTACCTTTTCCTTCCTCTTAATATTTAAGGCCCTACTACTAGTATTCGAATTATTAACCTTATATTCCTTTATACTATAATTCCTACTATATAATATATATATATAATAGCGTTTATACTAAGCCGTAGTATAAGTAAAATTATTAAAGTTTTAATAGACTATTATAATATTATTTAGCTCTTTCTAAAAACCTTACTTCTTAACTCTACTACCTTATACACCTATACCTATTCTACTACTATACTAGCTTACTAACTTTAGGAAAGGACAATAGTATTATAAAATCTATCTTTCTAGAAGAACCTACTTATTATAGTTATATAGGTTATTTTAAAACTTTTACTTCTTATAGAATTAGATTACTATTAATAGGATTCCTTTTAACTACTTATATATCTTTAATAGCCTTAAAACCTTATTATAGAATACTATATATACTTAGTTTAATAGTAGATATTTATCCTTAAAAAAGACGTTAATAATTAATATATATTACTTAAAACCTTTACTCTAAATTATAAATATACTTCTATAATCCTTTAATTTACCTTTAACCTTAATACTCTTTATCTTTCTATTATCGAATACTATATTATAGTCTCTCTTATTATTATTAAAATCTGCTATAAAAGTTAACTTATATATATTAATTAGGTCGAATTTCTCTAGTATAATATCGACTATATACTTATAGTTAACGCCTTAAAATTATAGTAGAAGTTATTTTTACTTGTTTATTAGCTTACCTTCGTTATTATTATCTACTACCTAAACTCCGCCTACCCCTAATACTAGTACTAGTTTTACTGTAGCCCCTAGTCCTCCTAGGTTGTTTACTATAGCTATAATTCTTACTTATAATTCCTACTTTAATAACTCTATTTTTATATTATACTTATCTACTTTTAATTAATCCTCTAATAATATTTAAACCTAAGAGTTTTATTATACTTATTACTATTAAGGATATAGTATTCATAGTAGTAGTAGTAATAGTGGTTATAGTAGTAGTACTAGGCTACCTAAACTAGCGCCTGTTTATTTCGGATTTATTATCTTTAAATTATTATATTAATCTTTAAAAGAGTATAGATTATCTAACAAAAGGACTAGCTTTTAAATAAGAAACAGCGTATAACAACAATTAGTAGTTTTATTGTTATTATAGACAAGTAATCGAATAGATTAAACGATCGAATAGATTAAACGATATATACAAGCTTGCTTAGTCACCCTCGATACGCAAAACACCTCCTATATATAGGAGAGATAGTGAATTAGGCGTAGGTAAAAATCACAATTTCATTCCTCACTTTATAATAAATAGGGCCCTCTTATTATTTAAATAGTAATATATATATATATATCCTTTGGAATTCCAAATTCCAAGGCCTTATCCTTTAGAATATTCTGTTCTAAATTAGAGTGCCTTTGGAATATTCCACCTTAGAATGGAATCTTAGAATCCTTGGAATCGTATTCTAAGTGTCGAACGCTGTATTTTATGAGTACAGCTAAGTTTTGGTGACGGAGATGGGTTGGTAGATGGAAGTAGTTAGTCCTGTCACTTGGATTGTGGGGGCTTGTATTAGATGACTAGGTGTTATGTATTGATTGAAATACCCAAATCTATAATATGTCTTTTTGGTGGCTTTTTACAGCTCGGGGGGTAGCACTGAATTTGAAGTAGTTGTTAGGAGAAAGTTTGGCATATAAGTAAATAAATGTAGACGTCTTGAAATCATCTTTAACTTAAGACTTTTTCGCGTGGGATGTGATACGTACGCTAGCGACATTAAAAACCCAGTGTGCCCATAGGTGGTTGGAGCGCTCATTTATATCGCAACAATTTGTTACCCTTCATTAAATGTGGTCGAAACTGATCTGCTGAGACGGTAAAATTGCTTTTGCATTTAAGATCTTGATGTCTTTTTTCAAATGTGTGAACAAGTAAAGAAGAAAGCGCGGGTTGGATGAATACCAAGAAAAGCTCTTTTGAAGTAGCCATTTAAAGGTTCGTTTACTTTGAACCCTCGGGTCTCGGCTTTATATCGTTGTTGCTAAGACATTACAGTACTTATCTTTCCTCCAATAGGGGAAAGTTGGTGTGCGCAGAAATGTTGGGGGATTGCATGTTTATCGTCTGCTGTAGAGTACTTTGTTATATGCCTATAATATGCTACTGCCTATTCTGATGTTACCATTTTTAAATTTTGACCAAACGAGGTGTAAGCACGTGATATTTGAGAATCAGGTAAGTAGCCTCCTAGTGGACAATAAAAATAGCGGAGATTCATGTTTTAACTATTAGCGTAAGTTAGTTTGAAGTATTGAGATACTTCAAATATGTAGAACAATTATATTTATTGTTCTATTGTTTTAGGTTAATTATATTGATTATTCTGAATGAGTAATATAATAGAATGGTTTTTAGTTATGTTAGACTAAGATAAAAGAAGTCTATACGACTTTTCCTGTCTACTAGGAGGTAGCCTTGAGCTCTTACTATTTATTTAGTTATAGACGACACCTCTTCAGAAGAATCATATATAAACTAATACTTTAACTCTTATATGGTATGGCTTAAGTCAGCCAGACCAACAACTACCAACAGGCTATACCAAAAGAGAGAAGAAAACATATACATATCAGACCTCTCAAATAATCTCCTTCTCCTTCTCAGCAGCAACCTCCCTCTCCACCTCCTCACTCCCCAGTACCTCATCAATAGTCCTAACCGGCCCCGTAAAAAACGTCTTCCCCCCAAAACCCGGAACATAATAATACCCCACACAAAAAACCAACACAAAGCCTAGCACAGCAACCGCATAATTCATCTCATTCGGCCCCACCTTCTCATACGAAGGAAAAAGCAACAAGACGAAAATAAACGTCATCCACGCGACAGAATATATAGCCGAGATATAGGAGAGGGTATCGCCCATGTACCACACGCCTGGAGTGAAATGTTGGAAACAGAGACGTGCGATGAGAGGCATGCAGTATGCGAAGTAGAGGCCCATTATGGCCAGGTTGAAGATGGAGTTGATTGCTATGGTGTTGACGAGCATGAGGAGGCCTTCGAGGAGGGAGATGAAGGCGCAGAAGCCGACTGCGCGTGCGGGGGTTTTGTTGGAGGAGAGAACGCGGAGGAAGCCTGAGAAGGGGAGGCCGTGATCTATGTTTTGAGATTAGTATGTTTTCAAATATGGACTGTAAGACAGAAAGACTTACCTCTGGCGAAAGCAAAGGTTTCTCGGCTTGCGGCTACCATTAGGATGGAGCAGTTACAGATGCTGCTGAACCATAGAAATACCAATAGAGCGATACTGCCGTTCTTGCCTAGACTATTGAATGCAATTTGTGCCATTGGTTGGCCGTAACTGCTTTCTACTAGACTGACAACGTCTGATCCCATGCAGAAAGCAATGGTAATTATGACTGCCCAGCCAGTCACTGTTGCTACAACAAGAGAGCTGACCATGGCAAATGGTACCGCTTTAGCAGCGTTTGAAGCTTCTTCCGCGATCGTAGCCGAAGACTCGAAGCCAGAAACAACCCATACTGGAGTAAGCATAGACATCATAAATGCCCAACCATTATTTGTCCAGAAACCGGTATTTTCGAAATCTGTAAAGACAAAAGATGCGGTATTTTTGAGTTCCTTTGGAGTACCTGCTGCAAGGGCGATAATGAGAGCAAGTAGCATTACTAACTGAACAATGATATAGGTGAAGTTCAGTTTGTTGAGAAGATTGGAAGAGACGCATGTCATGGCGAATGTCAGACAAATAGTTGCGACAAACATGCCATAGTTGTGGTATTTAGTTGCGACAAATACCCCATCTGACCCGATACTGCAGGTTGCTCCCAGTATAAGGGTTGCTGCATATATCGTTGAAGCGTAGATGGAAATATATCCCAGAACATTCATGTAGCCAGCAAGCCAGCACATAAAAGCTCGTTGTCTTTTCGGTGTAAGACGTGCTACCCACTATGTCACATCAGTTCTGCCCCCGAAATATATGTTGGAGAATACGTACATAGTATAAACCACCAGAAGTGGGCATGCTACTGCCAAGTTCCCCCAAACTCATAGCAACTGGAATTAATAGCAGACATCCTATCAAGTACGTCCACACCATTCCAACACTCCCACCGCTTCCCAGCGAGAACACAATGGACTCTGAAATGGCTGGTGCAATTCCCATAGCCCCAAAACTCTGCCCAAAGACCGTGAAATATGAGAATTCTCGCTTTAGCTCTGCTCGATATCCCAGAGAAGCGAGCAATTCGTCATCGGCGCTAATCATCGCCGTCGTGCCCTCTTCAACCCCTAGGATCTCTTTCGCTTTCATGATCTTCTCATCGCGTGTGACTGAGCTAGTTGTGCTGACGTTTGGATGGCCTTCATCGCCATGGCTTGTATGAGGGGCCATCTTAGCGAACTACGATAGGTGTGAAATGCTCGTATCCTTCTTTTGAACCCTATCAGAAAGAATTTTAGAATTCAACTGAAAAGACTTTCAGAAAGCAACGTCAAAGCCGCAAGAAAAGAAAATTCGCAGGGCTGCGTGGGGGCGGTAGCTCGTAAATCTGGGGAAAGGGTTGCTTTTATTTCTGGAAGATAGCCACTCTTGAGGTCGTCGCAGAACTCAATTGACCTATCAATCCCTGGATAACATATCAATTTATCTCGCAAAAATTTTGAACGGCGTGGTGAACCAATAAATAAAATCGGACTCAATGCAGCTATTCTTGAGCTTTCATTTGGTATAGCACGCTTGCAATGGAGCTTATTCTACCACCACAAGAACCCGATAAAGCATTTGATGTGTTACCTTTGCCGGTTTTTTTATGTCACAGCTATCTCCACCTATCTTGTACATATGAACGTGAAGATTTATGTAGATAAGCTCTGCCCACACCTGGATCCGGCGTTGGAGGATGTGGTGTGAAAGATGACTGGCCGAATTCCTGGGTCCGATAAGGCAACTCAGGGGGGCGGGAAGAGGGGCTGCGCGGCGGGGCTTGGACGTCGAACCGGGTATATAAAAGAACTGAACTAGAACGAGATAACTCCAGAATTTTGCATTAGTAGTGTTGATATGACAACGAATCGTAACAGACAGAACTTGGATATCAAAGAGTGGGTGGGAAATTGGATGCAGAAGAAATTTTCGGTGCAAATTTGAAAGCTTGCCTGTTATTCTTACTTGCGATTGGATGGTTTTAGTAAGAAACTTTTCTGCCCGCTCTGAAATTTGAATGTCCCATCTTCACTTGATGTAAGATGATCCAAAGAATGCAAAGTAATTCTACCTTAATCATCCTGACCCAAATATTTTGGTTGCCAAATACTCCGTAGTGACCCTCATGCTCAAAGTGGGGATATTCGTTGACGCCACCGTGCAGCAATTGATGCTTAGTATCCTTGGCAGCGGCATCGAGAAGATATAAACTTTGGGCTCATCCTTCGAGGGATGTTGGAAGGATAGAGAAATAATGTCCGAAGGATTTGAAATTGAGGAAGCCGTGAGGATTCCCGACTAAACTGCCGGAGATATTAACGAACCGTTCCATTGCTTTGGAAAAGGGAAAGGCCGGATTCTTGGTGTAGAGGGTGATAATTCATCGCAGAACTGAAACACGAACATTAGGCGAGAAATGCGGTGTTCCAACCTTGATAATAGGGATGAATCTGTGAAAACTTTGTCGAAGTTTTGAATGCTGGCGGTTCAGAGAAGATGAAAATTACTTTCCGCGAGGCGAGATAAACGTGACATGGCACAACTCAATTGCGCTTTCTTCAACCGTGAAGAAATGTACTTTCTAATGTTCTAATATAAGGCAAGCGAGGTATCAAATAAGGTACCCTTTGACCAAAATAAAGAATTCACGTATTCGGTATTTTCAGAGACCTTACTAGCGTTCGGCAACTGGAATTCAATTCCATTTCAGACCCCCCTCTAGAAGGATTCTATTCTAGACCCCTTTAGTCTATAGAACTGTCGGAATTTCTAGCTAGGATATAAAATGGAATGTTTTATTCCTTACTCTGTAAATAAATACTAGCTGTTATTATGTTAATAGAATATTCTATTTAGCTTTAGTATCAGTAAAGGCTTCTTCTATCTTAACTAACTAAAAACTAAAAACTATTATGTTATTAATATTAATTGTTTGGAATAATTAAAACGATTAACCTAAAACAACAGAACAATAAAAACGATTGTTCCAAATATTTTAAACATTCTAGTACTTTGAAGTAACTTACGCTAATACTTAAAACAAAAGAATCTCGGCTGTCTGCATCCGTGATATCACGTGATTTGTAGAATACGTTCCATTTGCTGTAGCCTATTACAACATCAAGCATAGATGCTACACCGCCACATGAACACACCACATACAGGCTCCTCTGCCCCAGTTTCGCAATTTATATCGGCTTTTCACTCTCTACTCTGTTGAAGGAGGGAGCCTTGAAAGACATCCTAGCCATCATTTGATTCGTTGACACGTTGCCTGTCGTGCGCATTTGGACTGAGGAGCCTATACTTGTCTTCGTTCCTCATCGAGAGGTCCTCATATAACAGTGCCTACGAATAGAGCCAGAATTATCAGAAAATGACATCTGATCCGAGGGATGATGCCTTGAGACATGACCGCCAGGCCTTATTAGATGGTAAGAAAAGAATCTTCAATTCGGTGACCTTCCTCAATTAATGGCTCGCTTTCTAGCAATTGAAAGCGCTGTGACCAAAACACCAAGCCAGGAGCCCAAGCACGAGGAACCAGGTTCAGCACCGACCCATGCATCTTCCGCATTTGCTCAGTACGTGTTGGAGAATTCGTCCTCTCGATTTGGAGAGTCGACATCTGGTAGTAGTTGCGAGCTTTCAGACAAATACGGCGGACTTCGTAGAGTTGTATCGGGGCACGTCGTGAACCCCTATGGGATTGTACCAGTGTTTTCGCCAACTGAACAGGAGGCAGCTATTTTAAACTCTGCACCAGTACGTGTTCACCTTCTCCAAGATTGTTTTGGAGGAATGCTAATTTTCTGAAGGATCATGATCCCTTACGGCCAATAGAGGGCAGAATTGAGATAATACTTGACTATCGAGAGCAACTGAATCGTCAGGAAATCCGAGCAAAGGAGATACGCAAAGAGATGGAGCTATCAATTGCTAATCAGAACGGAGGAACAACTGGTATTGCTTGCAGATATTGCATCAGGCGCCGGGTAAGCTTCTACAGTTTTTTTCGCAGCCTGTAATATGACTGTTTTTCTTCTTTTATTGGTTTGTGTTTATGGTCCGTCATTCTAATATATTACTAGATTCGCTGTTTTGGATCTGATACGAACCCGGAAGTCTGCGCAAACTGCCTTCGCTTCCACGTGGACTGCGTCTTTGATTCAATTTAAACGCGCCGAAATTCCGATCTCAACCTCACCCTTCATGCAGGAGCAATGTCCCAATTGTATGGTGAGCATGGTGAACGAAAGTTGATGAAAGGTCTCCTAGTTAGGGCTTAGGTGTACTGTACAGCACAACTATGATGTAACTGATTCGAAGGAATTCTACTGGGCAGTGACCTGCGTCGCGTTTCATCCTTCTAAATCTCTATACTATCACGTGTCTATATATCTCAAATATATGAACTGTTCATGAAGTTTCACTCGGTTCAAGCTTCTGTTTCATATATTCAACAGATTCGTTTAGTTCTTACTACGAGTATATAAAAGTGGGTAGAAGCTTGTATTCATTAGCCGAGAAGGCTACTGCCCGGTGCTGCTAAAAAAGCTAATCTCCGTGAGCAAAATGATGAATAGCCAGTATCTCAACAATACTTTACGCGCAATTCATATAACGATGACTTCAAATCGCGCCTTCGCCATTCGCTGCTAAGCTATAGACCTAATGACTATCCCGGATCTGGAGGTCAAGCCTGATAAGTAATGAAAGGGTCGACGATCTTTTTGTGGCAAATGTTCGAGGTCTTATCACCTTTTGTCAGCGGTTGATGCATGATACTTTGATGCCTGGGTAGCGGTGGCGTAATCAATAATTGCCTTGGCTGAGTCAGGCACATGACAGTTTTTGCAGTGTATGTACCCTACTCAGTTGACAACTGCTTCATTTCTTGTCATCGGTCTATTTGTACAACCTCCAATCATCTATCATCACTTTACACCAACAAAAGGAAACCTTGGCTGGGTTAGGGTCACGACAGTTTTGATTTTTGCAGTGTACCGTACTCAATTGGCTGCCGGTTTTTTTTTGTCACAGATTAATTCGTGTAACCTTAGATCACCGATCTGCATCAACAAAAGAATGCCTTGTCCACAGCCTCATGCAGAAGAGCATGCGGGCCCCAGCCGCACGAAGATATCACCTCATATCAGGAGTCCCGGGCCTTGCAAGATTAATCGTTTTGGTTCCGACTTCTATCGGAATTTAAAAACCATTGAGCTGGTGGGCTCTTTCTGAACTTCTTTACCTTCGCTTGATTTTCGTTCACACTCCTATTATCGTTTTGTTGTGGGGAGCCGTGGCTGGTCTGCTTCGGACGGCTGAGAATACTAAAAACAACCACTGTGGTCACAAAATTACCTACTTACTTCCGTGAAGATGTCTTCAAATGAAGGATGGCAGCCTCCAAAAGAGCAACAGGCATCATACACTGCGGGTTCTTGGACGCCATCCATATCTGAATCCTCAAGCCACTCCAATAGAAATATATATTTGTGCTTAGATTGCCGACAGTCGTTTCATTTTCGAGCAGATTACGAGTAAGAGAATTTCAATCCCAGGCCTATTGCTGCCGAGGAAATTTCAGCTAATGCACTAGTAGTCGACACCGCAAACGACATGATCGACCTTTTAAATGTACATTGTGTTTAATGGACTTTGGTCTTAAAGTAGACCTCCATCTGCATATGGCTGTAAAGCACGAGACCTTAGAATGTTCGCCAGGCTGCAAAACGAAAACAGCGCCCGCAGAAGATCTCTGCGAACACATGAAAGAGGCCCTTCTTGAGAAAATGGGGGCAGACCGCCTGATTTTATCTGAAATTGTAGATGTTAGAGCAAAACTTCAAAGGAGGTCGAACGAAGAAGTTACAAACCAAGAAAGGAGTTTGGGGGATGTCTCAGATAACCTAGAAGTAAGCTACTATGAGCTGTTCTATCCCTTCTATCCTTGTTGAGGAATAACACACTGATACACCGACAGGTCCATAGGCGTAATCAGCACAGCAGTATGGTTACTTTTGAACATGAAAGTATCTCTAAAATTCCACCAAAGGAGCAGATGGACAACGGATCAAACAGCTTATATATAACTGATAATATTTACCCTCACTCATTGCCCCACAGGACTACGGAGAACGATGAGAGAAGTTTGGGGGGGAGCGCTCGCAGCACTGTGTCACTTGATTCAATGCCCAGTACTTTCTCACGGACATCTGTGATCGCTACTGTCTGGACATGGATCGTTGCTTCTTTCAATTTTCTATTGGAAGGCTCGCAAACGATACCCGTCAAGTTGAAGCTCACAAGACCACAGGTAGAACCGGGTAAAAAAAGAACAGAATGGCGCTGCGTAATAATTCTCTTCTGCAGCTTTGACTTTCACTGATGAATCAAGCAGAAATGTGGACACTTAATTTATGATGATTTCATTGAACTGAAACCCGGTGCTGCAGAAAGATATCGGCTCGAGAGAATGGTCCACAATACCCAGCCGGGTTCCAGCTCCCCAAATGGAAACAGACACGCGGGTATATTTTCATCGATGTCTGCAACTATAAGGTCAATCATTGGCCCATCAAATAACGCTGCTGGCTCAACTCTTCCAATGCACGACAGAGGCAACACTCATATCAACGTTGTCATTGCAGTCACATCAAATCAGCAAATCAACCCACCTATAGACTTGCTGTACTTACTTATCTGCTACAGAGAGGGGCGCTTCGCAACACGTTTGCTACAGACTAACCTCACGAGTAAAGGGACTGGCTGTGATCAATCACTTTTCAAGCTCCTTCGCTCTCAATACCAAGACATGAGGGGCAAATTTGTCTCTCGTTTGTCGTTGCGCAATCTACAAAGTATCAAATTTGTCTCATTTGAGCTGTTTGGGAAGGAACTCGTCAACTTACGGAAGCAAGACGATATACCACCCCCTGGAAACACAGACTATCGCTACAAGCCCACACCAACAGACCTGATACCCCCTGTGGGCGAAAACACTTTAATGCATTTATTTGAGCACCCTGAGGAAGGTGAAAATGTATCATTCTGCCTGGACCGGTTCCCAAAGAAGTTGCATGAGAAGCTATTGTGTCGAGGCGGAGGGACTAATGCAGGATGGGGGTTACAATTTGTGGAAGGCTGGAATATGAGGAAGATTTTTGGCTCCGTGTTCTTCCTTTTCGCAATCGGGAGTCTGCTGATTGGTATTCTTTGGTCTGCGTACGAGCATAGTATTCAAGATGCTTTTTCCATGGCGAGTTATATGGTGGCGATGGCTACAATGGGTATGGGTACCTTGCAGGTCTTTCTCAACAGCTGAATTTACGGCAATACTCTACTAATATACCAAATGTATATCATATAGTGCATCAAATATCTATTTTTCTTGCTTAACAAATAACGGCTAATGATTTGCTCCCTAGCTCGGCTGCAGAAAACCAACCTGGGTCTAACATAATTCTTAAGGTCGCAAACAAAATCGTAGGTCAGAGCAGTTTTAATTGCGAGAGAATCATTGATTCATTCTTACCGCTGTACGCTCTTGCTAACGTTCAAGCGAGTATATCTTGAGCCCATAGTCCAGCAAGACAGTTTAGCAAAACTCTGGACACACCTAGACTTGAAAGAAAATGATTCTAAAGGTCTCGTATATCAAAAATGGTACTCTATGCACTATAGATTACTTGAAATCAAGACATGTCTTCTTAAATCTAAGTAAATGCAATAATTGAATTAATCGTTCTAGAAATCTTAGTATATTAGGGGTTCGAGGGTGTGTCTAAAGTTTTGCCTAATTGTCTTACGTCTTCCCAGGCACTTCATTGAGACACCGTGATAATGATACCCGTTCTGAATAAAAGTCACAGCCGCCATATATTTGCCAAGAACCACTTTCAAGCGTTCAATGATTGGTTACCAGAATAAATTTATATCTTTTGTTCTAGCATAGTATCTATCTACATTCCCCAGACACAGTGACCATTTCATAAGTTTCTACCTACCACCTTCAACCAATACAATAATTTCAAAACGACAAGAACCATTGAAATACAGAAATATTTACAAAACTACTACCTCCCGCAATATCATATCTCATAGGTACTGTACACAAGCAAATATCAGGTCTCACCCTAGCTCCCGGTGGACAAGAAGAGAGGCAGATATTCATTTTTCAACTATTTGCGCAAGCTGATTCTTAATACTGAAATGTTGAAAATATCTAGAACAATACGTAGGTAGCCTTCCAATCTCCAAAAACAATCTACTCAAAATATCCCCCAAAAAGCACCCCCCATCACCCAACAACGAGCGGCTTTGAACTAGCTCACCAGATTGTTGGCCAGCCATAAAAAAACACAGGTGATGCGATGTTAAACCCGGCGCCTTGCTCCCGTCATCACACGCAGCAACTCGGCAGGTTCTTTTGCCGTTTTATTCTACTTTTTTTTGGCTTCTTTTCTCATTTCATTATTTTGCTCTTCTTCTTTTGGGGGAGCGGAGGGCGCGGGTAGAGATTTTAAGTTTTTTTGGTATGGCGAATTTAAGTGAGTGAGTGAGTGAGTTGGAGGAATGAGCTTGAGTCTGAGTCCGCGCCCGGGCACGCCGCATGTATGCCCCATTATCCTATGAAGATGCAAGATCTCAGGTTGAGGTGAGCACAGGTACAGACATAGACGCAGATATCTGTAGAATGTCCAAGATGAGGTTGCGCTAAGGCAAAACCATAGGAAATGGCTAGCGATACCGTTCTTTACAGTAGTCGTAGCTTCTAAATTTAACGATGGTTGAGGCGCACCAGTAGCGTTATGAACTCAAGGACTTGCATAGCACAGACTTCCAAGCTGTCAATCAGCCGTGTTGGCTGAGATAGGTATTCAATCGAGTTTGCAAGAGGCGAACTATGTCAATTCTACATGACCTCTAGTGTAAATACAAGGTAATTTTACAAACAAACCATTATACCCGGCCAACTACCATGAGTAATGTTGTCTCTGAGCTGTGATAGGTCTGTTTGGCAATTGATGCCAGACCTTCCGATTGCGGATTTTCTCTTGTCTTTCTTCATGCTGGCGAATCCGGGTCTTCTCTTCCTTCAAGACCACCGTCAACACTGTAGTATTCATGTTAGCTTCTTTCCGTGCATGAAAAAATTGCGAAATGGGGGAACGTACTTGTCGTGGGATTCTTCATCATGTAAACTCTCCCTCGAGCCCTTGAATCCGGCGTTGTCCCGTATGTGCTTCTTCCAACCCAAGCTTGCTCAATATACATTCTCGTTGGGTCATCCACACGAACGGATCTCTTATCTTTGGTCTGAATAAACATCGGTGTGACCTTGACACCCTGTACAGCACCCAGTCCCATGGCGCGGCGAGTAATCGCCTCGTTCTTTGCATGTTCCAAGTGTTCCTTGACATCTTTCGCCGCCTTCTTGACCGAGAATCTCATCTGAATAATGGCGTCCTCGACAGTTTTTCCAGTAATCTGCTTCGCAAGTGGAACAAGCTTTTTGACCGAGGTCTTGAAGGGTTGAGATTTAGAGATCTGCTCCCGCTCCTGGCGTCTCAATTCCTGCTTCCTCGTCAAACGACCCCTCTTAAGTACCTCCCTCTGAACCATCCTCGTCTCCCATCGGATTCTCGAGCTTGGATCTGGATCCAGTGCTTGGCGGACTAAGTGTCGCTGCAAGCCTTCTTTTGGTGGGACATAATCTCCTCCTGCGCTGTCGTCGCCGAAGACGGAATTTGAAAGCCCTGCTTTTGGTTTGTGTGCATCTTTTGATATAGCGTCTTTGAGATCTTTGGGTCCCAGCTTCTCAATGGGATTCTCGAGGCGGGATGTAGGATCTGCCTTCTCTTTCGTACCCTTACCCCAGCCTTTCCAACCGAAGAGTGTTCGTCGTTGTGATCGAGGGACGAGGAAGTTGATTGAGGGTTGTGAGCTTGTTAGGGCAGATGCTGTACTCCATTAGCCTTTAGTCTTTTGTAAATATAGTATTGAAGGTATACCCGACCTAACGGCACGCCGTATGGGAAGATGTAAACTCATTGCGGCTGAGTATGTTGATCTGCTTGCATGTATTTCATTGTCAAGGTCGCGATGATAGGTCCCCTCACAATAATTATGCGTCACGTGACAAGGCTGAGAATTCTGGTTCCATGAAAGCTCGCGGGTTGTCGCAAGTCAACATCTTTCCCTTGACAATGATTACATCTCACGACATTCAAGTAATTTGACTTGTGTATGAAATTCTTCCCTGCTTCTCGGAATTGAGATGGTTACTCGTTCCCATCGTCATACTCTTTGGTTCGCGCATTGACGACCTTCACCAACCAACATTGAACCGTCGCAAATATGGCGGATCCAGTAGGAGAGGATGCATGGCTGGCTTTGGTTGACGAAGCTAGTCGCCTCGCAGGAGATTTGGACACCCGAGTGGAAGTGGTGGAGCTTTACAAACGGGCGATTGTGGCGGAACCATGGTCGAATAAGTTATGGTTGGCATATTGCGAATGGGTTTGGTCGCTCTATACAGACTGTCAGAATGGCGACGCAGGATGGCCGGAAGAAGAGCAGATGCTAGGACAGGAGTTATTTTCCGTTGATACGGCGCTGGATGTTTGGCAGCAAGGTGCTCAGTCTACGCAATACCGACTGAACGATAGCCATGAGCTCTGGAACCGATGGATCTCGATCGAGTTGGAACAGTTGTCCGCTGCCAAAAGCAGGGAAAGGATTGAGCGCGTGAAGAACTTCTTCCTCAGTCGCCTGCAGACACCCCATGCGACTTGGGACGAGACTTCGCAGATGTTCTCGACCTTTATCACGAAATACGACGAAGCGGCATGGGAGGCTACTATGGTACAAGTCACGAAGGTCGCGAAATCAGCAAAGGATCTATACAGTTTACGAGAGGTACACGAGTTGAAGCTTAGAAAAGCGGGAGATTTGGGTGATAAAGACGCTGTGATGTCCGTCTCCAAGGAATACCTGGAGTGGGAGGTCGCACAAGCAATGAGAAGACCAAAGAAGGGACAACCTCAAAGCCCAATGATTCTCTGCGTCGCATTGTTCGAACGAACATTATGCTCTACCAGCCTTGGATTAGACCCGGAAATTTGGGAAGACTACATAACATTTCTTTCTGGATCGAAGAAAGATCTCCCCCAAGGTTCATTGCCCGAGATCCTTTCCGTGATTCCAAGAGCAACGGCACATTGTCCGTGGTCTGGAACCTTATGGGCTCGATATATCCTTTGCGCAGAGGCCGAGAACTTACCCTTCTCAACTATGGAACAGATTAAACACGCTGCAACTAGTACAGGCGATTTCGATCGAGATGGAATGGGTGGGGTAGTCGAGTTTTATGTTGCCTGGGGTAGCTTTCTCAAAAGAAGAGCTACTTCTCCGAAAGCCACCGATGAAGACGTAGATATTGCGGATATGGGTCTACCAACCGCAATTGAGAGCGTAGAAGAATGGGGTCAGAGACGACATGGCCAAGAGAACTGGAAAGGAGACCCAATGTTCAGAATGGAAAGATTATTTATTCAGTACCTCACACAGAAGGGAACGGCGACAAGCTTGGAAGAAGCACGAGGATATTGGCGACGACTTGTTCATACTCGTGGTGACAGTTACGAGTTTTGGCAACAGTATTACCTTTGGGAGATGACAGTTCGAGGTGCGAACGAACCACCAACCCTCGCTACTTCGGTCTTGAGCCAGGCCGTCTATAGACACGGTCTGGACTGGCCTGAAAAAATGATGGAAATCTACCTGCGCCATTGTAATAACAACGAGGACGTGGACGCGCTTCTGAAAGCCATGAATGCTATTCGAAAGATCTCGAAGAATGTTGCCAAAAGGCGACAGAAAGAGGCTGCCGAGGCAGCTGCCTTGTACGCTCAAGCCCAGCCGGAGGTTCCTACAGCCACCGAAGCACAAGAGTCGGCGCCTGGATCGAAAAGGAAACGGGATGATGAGCCTGAAGATGCTGATGAAAATACTTCCAAGAAGGCAAAGAATGCTGCGGATCAAGATGCCTTGCGAGAGCAGCACTTGAAGCGGGACCGCGAAAATACGACTGTTCTCGTTACCAACCTCCCAGCAGAAGCTACTCAGACCAAAGTTCGCCAATACTTCAAGGAATATGGACACATCAATAGCATCACCATGAAAAAGGAGCAAGATGAGGTTACTGCGACAGCACTGATCGAGTTCCGTTCCCCCCAAGATGTACAGTCTGCTCTACTACGAGATGGAAAATACTTTGTGGATAGACAGATCAAAGTCGAGGCGGCTACCGGACTGACTCTTTATGTTACCAATTTCCCTCCAACTGCCGACGATGCATACCTCAAGAAACTTTTCAAAGATTGTGGAGAGGTATTTAGCATTCGTTGGCCAAGTCTCAAATACAACACTACGCGGCGATTTTGCTATGTCTCCTTCCGTACTCAGCAAGCAGCGGCTGCGGCCACCAAACTTGATGGGCAATCGCTAGGTGGTGTGTACAAGTTGCTTGCAAAGTACTCTGATCCTGGCAATAAAAAGGATCGTGAAGGTGCTATGGCTGAGGGTCGTGAACTGCATATCACTGGTATTGACTTTGCACTTACAGAGGCAGACCTGAAAGAGACTTTTGGCAAATATGGAAATATCGACAAGGTGCGAATTTTGAAAAACGCCAGCGGACAGAGCAAAGGTGCAGGTTTCATATCCTTTGAGAAGAAGGAAGAAGCTACAGCGGCCTTGGAACTTGATAAAACAAAGTTGAAATCAAGGGTCTTGAACGTCGAGCTGTCCATGGGTAAGAATTATAAACCCACTGCGACAGCGAAGGGATCTTCTATGTCTCCTGCCCCTGATGCAGAGGGTGACTCGGCCATGGGATCCCCGGTACCGGATAACAACCCAAACAGCCACACCCAGCACGCTCCAGACCGAACGGAGATCACGAATCGAACAATCACATTGATGAATATCCCCGATACCGTCAATGATGCTCGGGTCCGAGCTCTTGTTGAGCCATATGGCGAGTTGGTTAAACTCGTTTTACGACCCGACCACCAAGGTGCTATTATCGAGTTTGTCGATGCCACAGCTGCCGGCCGAGCAGCATTAGGCCTCGAGAACCACGAGATTGCTCCTGGTAGGAAACTGAGGACGGGTGGCATGAAAGATCTCTTCTCTGAAAAGGGAGAGGTGAGGAGTGATAAAATCCTCGTTGGCAAAGAAGCGAAGAAAGCTGCTGCTAAGGCACCTTCTTTCATGCAGCCCAGTGCTCCAATCAGGCGACCTGGTGCTGCAGGGAGAGGAGGTTTGGGTACGAAGAGGGGGTTGGGATTCGTGGCTGCGAGCAGGGCAAGTAAGGATGGTGTGAAGAAAGAGAAAGAGGACGTCAATGGCGGCTCAGAGGAGAAGAAGACGAAGAGTAATGCTGATTTCAAGGCAATTTTCGCGGCGGGGAAGTGAGTTAGTACTTGACTCGGTGGTACTAGGCAGCTAGTTGTATGTTTATGGGCATTTGTAAGGATTAATACCAGGCTGCGTGCCATATGGGAGGGAATATTGGAAGGCAAAATAATGGAATGGATTTGCTTTCTGTGTGTACATTTACCATACCTGGGTATCTTACTTGGTAATTGGTGCTATAAACTCCCTTTCTGTGCCCCCTCTAAAATACCGAAAATCATGGCTTGGGTAAGGATGCTTCTTCTGGCATAAGTAAGATTTCTACGGTATTTTGTGTGAAGCTGGAGCAATCAGTTGTTCGAGATTTTGGTGAAAAGAGGAGTTTGGATCCTTTCATCTAAGCGCAGTCATATGAAGGGGATTAAGCAAGTTCGAAGGGGTCTTTAGGATTGGCAAGTCTCTTCTAAGGGACTTCAGGAGTTTGGATGAGAAAGGGAATGAGTAATTAAATCTCGACTCGATTGGTGTATAGAGGTCTGCGACGCGGAAACGAAGTAATTAGGTATGCAAAGGGAATATAAAGAAAATATATAAGAAGAATTGAGGTTATGAAGTGTCATAATGGCATTTAATTCTTGATACAGTAGTAAAAGTACCTAAGGTTGGTGGAAAAATGTGAGTTTATAGATGCAGCTCGGGATATAAAGTCATCGAATGAAAATTCGATGAAATTCAAACCCAAGAAAAGTGATAATGAAGTCTGTATGGAGTGAAGAAGAAGAAAAGTGAAGGTATAAACGGGTACCTAACCCATTCGGGCTTAGCGTGGCGCGATGCGCCGGGAAAAATATCCCCCGCCATATCTGCTTTGAACTTTTTTTTTGAGATGGTTTCCGCGATAGCTTCAATACCAAAACTCGAACAGCCAACACTGCCATTGTGCAATTCAACAACACCATGGCAGCTCCCGTCACCAAGCTTCCGCTGTTGAAACTGCCCGCCGGGCCCGCACCGCTGACTCCAGAACAAGTTTACTGGAAATCATTCAAGTCGGCGCAAAATGTGCCTTCGACATCTTCGGTCACTCATATATCTTTCCCTCCGCCACCGAGCAATCCACTTCTTCCAGTTACGAATGACCATTTTGCGGTAACTACTGGTACGCGAATACAGCTTTTCTCCATTCGAACGCGAAAACTTGTCAAGACTATCACTCGATTTTCCGACATTGCGCATAGCGGAGAGATTCGACGAGATGGGCGAGTTATGGTAGCTGGTGACGACACAGGAAAGATACAGGTGTTCGATATCAATTCGAGAGCCATTTTGAAAACTTGGGAGGAGCACAAGCAACCAGTATGGACAACGAAATTCTCGCCGACAGAATTGACGACGTTGATGAGTGCAAGTGATGATCAAACTGTGCGGTTATGGGATCTGCCAAGTCAAAATAGTACCACAACTTTCGTGGGGCATTCCGATTATGTGCGAAGTGGCTCTTTTATGCCAGGTACAATGTCGAATTTGATTGTAACGGGAAGTTACGATTCCACGGTCAGACTCTGGGACCCGAGAACTGCAAGCAAGGCGGTAATGGTATTCAAACACGCTGCGCCTGTCGAGGAAGTGCTTCCAATGCCTTCAGGTACCACAGTCCTTGCCGCTTCAGACAACCAAATTTCGGTCCTGGATCTCGTTGCTGGAAAACCTTTACAAATTATCAAAAATCACCAAAAAACGGTCACATCGATGTGCCTGGCATCCAATGGCACAAGACTAGTAAGTGGTGGACTCGATGGACATGTCAAAATATTCGAAACTTCTGGTTGGAACGTTGTTGCCGGCAAAAAATACCCTTCGCCAGTGTTATCCGTAAACGTCATTAGCACTGGAGCGAACCGCGAGGATAAGCATCTTGTAGTGGGAATGGCTTCTGGGGTACTGGCTATTCGAACCAAACTTTCTGGGGAGCAAAAAGTCAAGGCTCGTGAGCGCGAAAAGGAAATGCAAGCACTCATTGCAGGGACCGTGGATGAATTCGATAAGAAGAACAAAAAGAGGGCGCGGGGTCGTGGGGTTGAAGCCAAACTCAGAGGGCTGAACTTTGTAGGAGAAGGTGCTGATGTTATAATTGAGGGCAAAGCTCCAAAAAGGAAAAGTGAAAGGCCTTGGGAGGCGCACCTAAGACAAGGGAAATACCAACGAGCCCTGGACGATGTTTTGGAAGAAAATTTGCCTTCCGTCACAGTCCTTACCGTACTAACAGCTTTGCGACACAGAAGCGCGATGAAGAGTGCTTTCGAAGGAAGAGATGAAACCACTGTCCAGCCGATTTTGAAGTGGGTCTCCAAGTATATCAAGGATCCTCGATACGTCAATGTTTGCGTCGATGCGGCATTGTTATTACTGGATCTGTATTCTGAGCACATTACTGGTTCCCCGGAACTGGAAAAGAACTTCAAATCGCTGCACAGCAGGGTGAGAACCGAGGTGGAAAGGTCACAACAGGCGTGTACTACTATTGGCATGTTGGAGATGTTGATGACGACTATGCCTTGATGTTGGTTTCAATCTTCTTTCAATTTCTGTATTTACATAGCGATGGCGTTTGAGTTTGGGTTATGGCGCATAAATGGGGGGCCAATTGCCTCAAGCTGTGGAACTATCCAATAACCTCGCGGTACCCCACACCTCCAAAGTATGGGGTAGGCACATTTCGAGAAACAATAAAATCACTTTCTACGACAAATACTTCCATCAAATTTCTTCAAAACAAGGACTAAGAGATTCATCATTAATACCATCTTCCACTTTACACCTGAACAAAATGGCCAATATCGAAGCCCCACCCAAATCCCGAAAAATGCATGACCTCACAGATCAAATCGTCCTGATCACAGGAATCGGCTGCATAGGAGAAGGATGGAGCAACGGCCTCACAATCGCAACACTATTCGCGCGTCAAGGAGCTACCATCTTCGGCTGCGATATCTCCCCCGAAGCAGCCCAGCAAGCGAAAACCAGAATCCTATCCGATTCACCCAATGCCGATATCACCGTGATGCAAACAGATGTCACCTCTTCTCCTGACGTAAAGAAATTTGTGAATGCATGTATGGAAAAACACGGACGGATCGATATCCTCATCAACAACGTTGGACGCAGCGAACCCGGTGATCCGGGGACGCTGAGTGAAGAAATGTGGGATCAGCAAATCGAGCTAAATCTCAAATCCATCTACCTAACAACCCACCACGTTCTCCCCATCATGGTATCTCAACACCAAAACTCCCCCCCAGGCAAGAAACCTAACCACAGTATCGTCAACATCTCCTCCGTCGCCGCCCTCCGCTACATTGGCAAACCCCAAGTCGCCTACTCCACCGCCAAAGGCGCAATCCGCTCCTTCACCCGCACCACGGCTGTCATATACGCCGCGAAAGGCGTGCGGGTTAACTGTGTGGTGCCGGGCTTGATGGATACGCCGCTTGTTAAGACGCTGGCGGAGAAGTATGCTGGAGAGGATTATGAGGGGTATAGAAAGGTCAGGGAGGGGCAGGTGCCGATGGGGAGGATGGGGAGTGCGTGGGATGTTGCGGGGGCGGTGCTGTATCTTGTGAGTTGGGAGGCGGGGTATGTTACTGGAACGGAGATTATTGTTGATGGGGGGTTGGTGGGGAGTACGGGGAGGCTTTAGGGGTTATGGCGGGGGGTGTGGTTCTTTTAGGTGTGTGAGGTTTGGAACTTTCAAGTTGAGTGTATGGATCTTGAGGTCTTGTCTTGTACTGTACAAAACCTCGTTTCACATTTCATCCCTCTGATTACTGTAGGGCAAAAGTTGAAATGATAATAGCAATGAATTGACTCTTTCTAATCCCCCAGTATATCAATGTACGTCGTATCTTCCCATCATCATTCGCTTATAACAAGACTACCTTTCCCAATCTCCATCAATGTGTTAACCCTCTTATCCATAGTTCGATTACATTGTTTTACACAGCAAATACGTAATATCACTCACTACTCTATCTCCGAGGAGCAGGTACTGTACACTTAGCCTCCCCATTTGTACAACTCCTCGGGTTTATAATGAGAATATGCTCACGAGTAGAGCCCGGCTTACCCCGAAGGGACTCGAGATAAACGATGCTCTTGCTATGTATCATCCACTTCCATGAACACTCTAACACACCCCAAGTCCGTGTAGATTCTAGTATACATACATGTACAACCAAGAATCAGTCACTGTATTCAATAACGTAAACACAAATTCAATTCCGAAGTTCCCTTGGCTGCTATTTCACAAAGACGGATTTTCTGAGGTTTTGTTAGACTTTTCGTTCAGTGAGTTATGTCTTGGTTGAGTTTTCACCGCTGCGGGAGTAAAACTTTGTTTGATGGCGTAATGAGAGATTTCTACGGAGCCGGAGGATAGGTATTAGGGGTTTTAGAGGTATTAGGTGGTAGTGTTTTGGTTGTAGTGAGTTGGTAGGTAGGTGGGTTCTGGATCGGATAGTTCCTTATTCGGGAGGTGTGTAAAGTTATTTTTATGAGAGATTGATTTGGTGGGGTTTTCAAGTGTTGAAAGGAGGGTTTTGGTTAGTTGATTGTAGGGGTGGTTAGTATGATGCAGCGTTCGGCACTTGGAATACGATTCTAAGGATTCTAAGATTCTATTCTAAGGTGGAATATTCTAAAGGCTCTCTAATTTAGAACGGAATATTCTAAAGGATAAGCCCTTGGAATTTAGAATTCTAAAGGATATATATATATCACTGTTTAACTAATAAGAGAGCTCTATTTGTTATAGAGTGAGCAATAAAATTGTGACCTAATTCACTATCGTCGTCTCCTGTATAGTGAATCCGAGTGGTTTTGTAGTGTTTACTACCAGTCTAGGAGGCGCAAATGCGTGTGTTTGAGGCTCTTTTGCGCGTCCTAGTGAGATATGTGAGGGCGATATCGTGAGATTGTTATATTGTAGTACTAATGCTAAGGTTAGGCTTTCTATTGGTTGCCCGGACCGGAACTACTTTTTTACAGGTTATGTGAGTATTCTAATTGGAATTCTAAATATTCTACCCTTTGGAATGGTATATTCTAACACTTATACGATTTGGAACGGAATTTTCTAGAGAGGGGTCCTAGAATGGAATGGAATTCCAGATGCCGAACGCTGGTATGATGTGTTTGGATGTGATGAGATTGGGATACGGCTATTAAGGTAGGTAGAATGATTTCGCTTGTTTTGTTACCTTGATCCATTAGAGTTCCAATAGCAATTCCAGGGTCCCAAAGTATTTTCAATAGAACAAGGAACCCTCGGAATGGTTTAGTATATAAGATTTCATTTTAGTATAAGATATATCGTGATATAATAGAAGGTGTTAACCTAGGCTACTGATCACGAATATTATCATTCAAAATTGCCCTTTAATTAATTACGAGGCTAATAAAACTCTATCTAAACATGCAAAGTAGTTTGTGATCCAAATAAATTAGGAGAGGCGGTATAACAGGGGGCGAGTTATAGATCCAATTCTTTTGTTTGTTAGATATTACTTTTGTATAAAATAAGGTTGCCATTATTCATTTGACAGACTTTATCAACACTATATGCTGTCTTATACCCTGATTAATATGGTAATCTTCAATGGAGATTTTCCTTCCAACTTCATTGTTGGAACGCGTAGGCGGGCTCGGCGGGGGACCTACCGTCGCTTAGCATGAGCAGGGTCAGAATGAGCACCCAATCAAAACGTCGAAAGCCCCTGTCGTTTCGCAAGCGCCTGTGGCCCCAACCAAATTTCAACATCGTTGTCAAGCATCAAATTCATTGGCCACCATGGCACGGAAGAGACGCCACTAAGAACAGAACTTCTCAGCATTGTAACTTGAGAGGTTCTCCAGCATCTGTGTATGAGGATGAGTCTAGACCAAGAAATGCTGTGTCGCGCTTCATAATGGAGTCACAAGCGCTTTGCCGCAGAACTGGAGCAAGCAAGTGCTTGAAATAGATTTGTATGTGCATATCTATAATGAGGACAATTTCTTCCATCCTTTTCGTTCTGCAAGTCAATCTTTCATTTCTTATGTGTATTTCTTTCCTGTTGTTTTGAAGATAGACATTGTCTTCTCATCTAATTAATCTTCACTATTCTCTGGGGCTTGACTGCTTCTTTTCTTTCATATTACGACGTTGACCGTCAATAATTACCTTCTCTTCAAAATGTCATTAACATCCACACCTACCAAAGCCTTAGGATCACGAGCAATGTCCCATCTACGTACTCCTCCCCCACTTCACATCCCCAAGATGCCCTCCAATTACCTCCCACCCCAACAAATCTACCCCCGAAAACAAAGCTCGCAATCCAATTCCTCATTTTCCACCAGCTCCTCCTACACAAACCCATCACACGCATACACCCACCCAACACTCCATCCAACGGGCTCTTTCCCACCCCCACAAACGGAATACATGCGCATGCTCCTCGCTCTCGACGCCATCCCCACCACCCACAACATCCTCGCCGGTCTAAGTACCTGGCTTTTACTAGCAGGCTTCATAATCTTCCCAGGGACTTTCAACACGTTATCAAAATCTCAACTTTCAGGTACAACAGAAACCATTATAAACACAGCGCAACATATTCCCCTCCTTGTCATCGCTTCCATCACCTCCGGTCTGGGACTCCTAGGTATGGGGTATATATTCTTTGTTCATAGATATAACTATATCTGGCTGTGTAGCAAGGTCTTCATGCCTGGTGTGATGAATAGCTCGGTGGGATTGTTGGGGACGCTGGTGGGTGTTTATGGGAGGG